>JAGVSN010000076.1:600000-1050579 GCA_022651745.1 Parapsyche elsis | reverse complement strand
ATTTTTTTTTTTGCCCCTTGGCCTTTTTTTGGAAAAAAAAAACCCTTTAAAAAAAAAAAAGTTTCCCCGGGAACAAAAAAAATTGGGGAAAAGGCCCTGCTATAGAGGCAAAAAATTTTTTTCCAACCCCCCTATAAATGCCGTTCCAAAAAAAACAAAATTTAGCTTTAAACGTTTCCCAAAAACAAATGAACGTTGTTTTGCTGTGTGAGTTTAAAAAAATTTATTATCTTTGGATTGGGGGTAAACTTGAAAAAGTTGGTAAATTGTAAATAAAATTCGGAAATAACTTTCATTCAATATTGTAGAGAAAAAAAAATTTTAAAACAGCTACTACTAACTTCAACAAAATGAAAAAAATGGTTGAAAAATTAATTTACACACATATCCCCCATGATAAAAACAGATAACTCAAAATTGATTTAATTAATCTTTTTTGGATTCTAAAACAAAGGGTGCCAAAAAAAAAATTAAATTTTTAATCTGAATTTTCTTTAATATGCTTGTTTTTTTTTTAATTAAGGGTATGGGGGGAGTTTATCGCATACCCCGGATTTATTCATTAATAACCCAAACAGAACCGCAACACAGTTGGCTTTAACCAAATATTGGGGCAAAACCCCGGTGAAACTTTTTTGGAAAGGGGTGGGGGGGGGGCGAATATACGTCCATTATATATTTGTTTTGTTTAATAATTTTAAAATTAGTGCATAAAAATTGATTATTAATGAATTTAAAAAAATTGAAAAAAACAGTTAGATGGGGGTTTTAAATGAGAAATAAAAAAACTGAATACGCGTCCAAAGTAGGATTTGCCGATTTCGATGACTTTTGGGGACAAGAAAATAACCTGCGAGAATCGGAGTGAAATAAAACTTCCCGGGGGTAAGGGGTTTTTGATGTTTTGCGAAAAAACCGCTGGTGGGGCTGCGAAATTGGGTTTTCTCCCGTTTGGTAAGGGGGGGACCTTTTCCCTATTTCCGCTTCTCCAGGATCCAATGGAAAATGGATTGGCGAAAAAATCTTAAAAGGGTTTCTTTTTAAGGGGTAAGCCCTTCAATCTGTTAAAAAGTACTAAGGATTTTTTATGAATATAGGGAACATTTTTGATTTTTTTTTTTTGTCCTGTGATTATCTGCGTGAACGTTTTGAGTAAATTATACGAACTTTTGAAGAAAAAACCCCGGGCCAAAAGTCCTTTCCCCCTTAGAACATATGAACTATTTTTAACCAAGACTTTTCCCAATTTGACTTCCCCGACAAGGTCGTGACCAACGTTTCCCCGGCCCAGGTTTATATTATCTGATTTTTTCCGATATTTGGCCACAAAAGGTTCCCTGGTTAAATTGCGACCGGGGGGCTCCTGACAGCCGAACCCATCGATTATCCAAAATCACCACACTAAAGAAAATCATTGAAAAATTAGTTCGAAAGCGAAATCGAAAAGTGCCTGTCGCAATTGAATTGGGCCTATGTTTCCAGGGGAGCAGGTCTTCCCCTTCCCATTTATGACATTTTTAGGAAAAAAAATCTGGGGCGCAGTCAGCCAAAGGGTTTGGGATCTGACTTATTCAAAGGCGTGAGTTAAGACCTGATATGGTATTTCACCTATATTGGTTAAATGTCCAACCATGATATGAATAAAAAATGATACATTAAAAATATAAGTAAATTTAAATCTAACTTTACACCTTTCCCTTTCCCCAAAAATTTAAAATCACTTATAATATTAACATCATGTGACAATAATATTCTCTTTTTTGTAAAATAATTTAGGGGAGTTCATAGCCACCCCTTAACGTGGCAATAAATAATTGTTTGTATTATTTATCATCCGTTGAAAACCCTTTAATTTTGCTCTCATCAAAGTCAGATTAAAGTAAAGAATGTTTTTTTTCGGGAAAAATATGGCCCAAAAAAGTTGTCTTAATCCCAACCCCAAAAGCTCATCAATTTCGAAACCGAAAAAATGAAGAAATGGGAAGATAAAAAAACGAAAGTTAAATATTAAAGGGAAGAAGTTTTCCCGGGGTTTGTTTAGGATGAGGGAAAAAATTCAGCTATAGGTCACAATGGCCTTTGATTATCCACAAGAATCTTTTTTTTTTTTTGGAATTTTTTTAATTTTTTCAACTCATCTTTTCGAATTTTTCATTATTGTACTTTTTTGCCATTTTTCTCCAATTTTTTATTTCTTCAAATTTTTCGTCCCAAAAGTACCTTATGTAGGATCCATTTAAGGAAAGGGGGAAGGGTAAAATGAAACCCCTATCTTTTCCGCATTGAAAAACGTGCGGAATCCACTATACAAACTCTCCTTCCCCATACACAACACGCCTTCGCTCATATTCAAAACACCCCCTTTCCGTCATACGTCTCGGGTGACGTTCTTCTTTTTATGCTACAAGAACGTTTCCCGTCACTTGTTCACATTTCGTCTCCCATACCCTTAAAGTTTTTTTCACCTTCAAATTTTATTACATCTTGTCAATAAAACACCTTTCAGTCTTTATTACATTAGTACCAAAAGTAGAATAAAAAAAAATTTAAAAAAAGGGATGCCTAATGATAAAAAAATATTTTTTCATTATTTAAACAAAAAAAATACAAAAGGGGAAACTTTTTTTTACCCTTATCAAAATAAATTTTTTATGCATAGTAAATTTACCCAAAAAATTTTGGCAAAAATTTAAAATAATAAAACTTAAAACAGACATAAAAAACCAAATATTCACATATTTTTAAAATTTTAAAATAAAAGTCTCTTAATTTAATCATAAATTCCCCATCAATTACAAACCCATAAAATAAAAATTTACCATTTTAAAAAATACTAAATTAAAATTTTATTAAAAATTACAAGTACCAATTAAAGTTTCGACACAATCTTCAACAGTACATTAACTAACTAATACAATTTAGAATAAAATAGACCTTTATGTCTCGGTGGTACATGGTTTTCATGTACTCAAGCGAAGATACCAGTTTTCAGGACCCACTAACTCCCCACTCAATGAACGTCGTATCCGGTCCCGCCTGGCCCCAGGCCTTGGTGACCCTCATCTGGGGACCGAGATAACTCAGTGGATTTCATCTTCCCAGTGGAAGGTTCTCTTGATGGCAATAAATCCTGTGGCATACACCCCTGCCCTTCCTCCTCAGATTGTAAGACCGACGGTTCTCTTCCTTAATCTCCAAAGAGCCGCCTCCTACTCGATTCCCATTAGATCATTTTCGGCCCTCGACGACCTGGTCCTAGCTGATCTTCGTAATCAGGCTTGGCGGATAACGATCTTTGACCATCTCTTTAATTAGCCTTCTGGGTCGACACATATTCGCACCCGATCTGGTCTTTCAATGGTTGTCTTCTTGGTTCTGACACAAAGCTTTTCGTACAATGCATCAGATCTTTCAACTTTTTTAATATCTTGTTTCATCACAACGAGTTCGTTTTGTTTAAAGACATGAATTTCAACATCCAGATAACTGCTTTTCCGTTGACCATGGTTCACGACAGCTCATCAAAACTCCTTATTTTTCAGTGTTGTTTCTCTTGGATTCCATTACACGCTTTTCATATGATACAACTGAATCTTGCAACTTTGTCGATCTTGTTTTATAGCATCTATCAGTCGTCTGGCAAAAGTCATTTGAATTTCAACATCCGATAACTGCTTTTTCAAAAGTCGACTATAACTCGATACATCACCGTCGGAAATTTCAGATGTAGTCGATGTTATAACTTCATCATTCAATTACATCACTCTTAGATTCAAGTCTCAACCGTTTATTGTCAGCTGATCAAACCCTTGATCCTGTCGACTCAGCGTATCGCATCTATTCTCCAAAGTTCAATATACGCTTGTCTTTCTCGAGAACATTTTGGGCACACATCTTGGCAATCCGCTCCGTGGAATGAATAGCGCCGATATTCTACTCTCAACGCTAGTTTTTTTATCGTCGTCGATTGGTCCCATTAACGTTTATTGATACCAACGTCTTTTGGGATGCTGCCGTTTCGGTGTCAGCTGCTGTAAGGACTCTTTTTCTGCTTCTCGCAATTGGCAGCGATGTGGCCGGATCTATTTGCAGTCGGAAACACCGCGTCCTCGGCTCCTCCGCTGGACGCACTGGCTGCTATGTGTCCGATCAAACGCCAACCCGAAGCATCTTGACGACCTCGATCTCTGTGGCCTTGCCTTTCCGTCTTTTCCTCGCTCTTGCTGTCCATCTTCTCCCACTCTACAATCGCGCGGGCGCAAACTCTCTGGCCCATCACCGTTCAGTCGCTGAATCTTTTTTTTTCCAAGCGCCGTGGATTCAAGCCGAAGCACGACTTTTCGTGGTCCTTTAGACCGACCCCGTGATAATGATGTACTCCCATGATAGCCGCTTCTTCGGTGGAGTCGCATTTACCGATCTTCTTGACCCGTATACGTAATCAAGCCCCGTCTCCTCTTTATTTCTTTTGGTGAGGCGAAGCTCGTTGTGAACTTTCGGCACTGCTGGCCCCGATCGCAAACTCCTCCAACAATCTCTCCTTGAGGATCATACGAGGTCAGCCCTTTCTCCGACTCTGGAATCCTGCTTGGCGTGCCCTGTAGAACCGCCTCCATAGATTAACTTTCTCCATGGGGGGGTCCGCCAAATCTTTCTGCTCTTCATGCTCCTCGTCCGCTGACGACACCAGCCCTGTCTCTCCCGTTAAATTTCGGGGCGTATCCCTCGAAAATCCATTGCGCTGAAAGTAGTTACCCGATTGATTGTTCTCCTCGGCCGCGTCACGCTTAGACGGGTATCGTCCTCGTCACTTTCATTGGTGATGTCGACCACGAGGTTTCTGGCGCATAACCTCTCCACCAGCGCTTCGGCCATGTGCTCTTTGCGGCACGGCATCTTCTTCATCTTCGTCGTCGTCAGCACTCAGCCTCTGTGTTGGTGCTCCTCTACCGTAGCGTCTTCGTCTTCGTCGTCATCAGAGCTCAGCCTCTGTGCTGGAATTGCTCCTTTGCCGTAGCGTCTTATCTTCGTCGTCATCGTCTTCGCCGTCGTCATCGTCTTCGTCGTCGTCATCGTCTTCGTCGTCGTCATCGTCTTCGTCGTCGTCGTCGTCGCTCGTCTCGTCGTCGTTAGCGCTCAGCCTCTGTGCTCCTCCTCTGCCGTATCACACTGTCTTCTTCCGATCCCGGACGAGCCCCAAATGTAGGATCCCATTTTAGAGGAAAGGGTGATGCAGGGGATGAAACCATAGTACTCTTCAACGTGCTTTTATTGACCAAGCACGGTTGCGGAATGCCACTATACAAACTCTCCTTCACGCCATACACAACACGCCTTCTCGCTGTATTCAAATCCTACATGTTATCTCGCTATTTGGCTTTTCGCTATAATGGCCCTCTTTAACTATAGCTCAGCTTCGATATACGGCCAAGTATTCGAGTCTCAAGGTGCTTTTGGTATGTAGTTAAAACCCCATATTTCGTTACCCTGAAGATTTGGTTGAAAAAAAAAAGTATTTTGCATTTTTTTAATTATAGCATTTGTATTCTATACTCGAAACATTGTTAATAACTTGCACACATTTTATTCGTAAAAAAATTCGTAAAAAGAACGCATATGGATAATAAAAATTTAGAAACATAAAAATGTTCTCTTATTTCGGAAATCGCTTATAATTGGAAAAGACTGGTGGGGTATTGAAGAACCCCCCTTCGAATGGGGGAGTTGATTTTGATGCTCAGTAAAGGGCGGGTTGAAAATATTCAGTCAGAGTAAAACTTTTGTGAACCACTGCATAAAGAATATATTTATAAAATATCACAAATTGAAGCTGGAGAATGAATTGAAGCGATAACACTGTTCGACAAATGACGACTTTTTCTTTTCTTCCGAGACGAGATATGACTTTTCTTATAGATCTATGCCCAATGAACACGAATATAATTATATTTATTCGGGTGCATAATATGTACTGATACTTATTTTTACGCTATAAATATTCATATTTAATAAATATATAATTAAATTCAAAGCCTTCTAATTACTTCATTACAAAATTATTTAAAAGCAAATTGAAGAAAGTTTCAAACCACAGCACTGTTCTATCTGTTGTATTCAATGACACACAACACACACACGCATTTGACGCTTAAATACACATAGCAACTCTTTTTTTTCATGACTTTTTTTTTTCGAGTTTCATTTATAGAATTGTCTAAGAAGCCGATTCTTAGGGTCAGTTTTGAATTTCCATAATAATTAAAAATAATCAACATCACAATGTGAGCAACTAAGTCGGCTGAGCAAATTGCTCAATGCAACTCGCCGCAGACTAATCTGTAGACTAGTTGCCCGGTGAGGCTCAAACCTTACGTTAAATTACAAAGCAACTATCATATATTTCAATATTTGTGACGTCCGAGTAAGTTGCAATCTCGACACAATATTTTTGAATTTCCATGAAAAAAAATCGACATTTTCAACCTTCTTCATTTCATTTGTCATACATTTTACAGTAAGTATTAATATAAAAATAAATAAACATGATAATATCATCCGCAGAACAATATAAACACGATTTTTGTAGAGTAAAATAAATTCGGCACATGGCCGTGATCGTAGTTGTTACGACTACGATTGATTGAGTTTTTAACCGACTGCTGCTACAATACCGACTAGCTAACGTTTAACTTTGACGTTGATAATATTCATAACTGATCATCGTGAGCGTTGTGCAGCAAGCTCCCCAGCAGCAGCAGCAGAAAACTCACACGAAGAACGCCATATCGCTCAAAGGATCTGCAGAAATTGTCTGCGAATACATGAGTAAGAATTGAATATAACCTCAAAATCACACCATACAATTGGTGGCCTTTTTTATCCGGGCCAGTGTATGGTGGAGGGAACACGGATGGCTTATTGGAAATATCTAAACGAAAATGCACACAGCCGCGGTGCGAGGGAGACCGCATATACGTAAGACCATCGGAGAAGGGGGAGAAGCGCTATCTGGCCATGTATGCGTGCGGCTAGGCCATTATTACAAGTGTTTACATTATCAAGATGTTTAATGAATTTTGCATAGTAAATGAAGAAATAAATCAATGGATGGATTGCGGGCAGTACTTGGTCTCCTCGTATACGGCATGGCATACAATAAAAACACTTGATTATGTCATCATCATCATCATCATTTTCAGCCGTTCACCATCCACTGCTGGATGAAGGCCATTTGCAATTGTATAAATCACCCGTTAATGACGAGGGTTCACTGGTAAGATTTCCATGATGGGCGAATTGAAATTATTACTTTAGCTTTATTAAAATATTGATTCATTTAGTTGGTGTAGAATTTAATTTGAACTTTTTTTGTAAAAGTATATTTTGTTTATTGATCGTATTGATTTGCAGATGGATGGCGATATATAAAAAACACGTACGAATAGCCAACCTGGGAAAAAAAAATTCAAATGTGAAATTTGTTCGAAATGTTTTACAAGAAAAGATACATTAAAAAAACATATGCGCATTCACACTGAGGAAAAACCATACAAATGTGAAATTTGTTCAAAAAGTTTTGCAATAAAACAAATCTTAAAAGGACATATTATGCGCATTCACACTGAGGAAAAAAAATACAAATGTGAAATTTGTTCAAGTAGTTTTGCAATAAAACAATATTTAAAAGAACATATGTTCGTTCACACTGAAGAAAAAAAACCATAAAATGTGAAATTTGTTCAAAAAGTTTTGCAATGAAACATTCATTAAAAGTACATATGAACTTTCACATTGGGGAAAAACCGTACAAATGTGAAATTTGTTCAAAAAGTTTTGCAATAAAACAAACCTTAAAAGGACATATTATGCGCATTCACACTGGGAAAAAACCATACAAATGTGAAATTTGTTCGAAAAGTTTTGCAATGAAACATTTATTAAAAGTACATATGAACTTTCACACTGGGGGAGAACCATACAAATGTGAAATTTGTTCAAAAAGTTATGCAACAAAACGATCATTAAAATATCATAGTTGCTCTCACACTGAGGAAAAACCATATAAATGCGAAATTTGTTCAAAAAGTTTTGCAATAAACCAAACCTTAAAAGGACATATGACCATCCACACTGGAGAAAAACCATATAAATGTGAAATTTGTTCAAAAAGTTTTGCAATAAAACCTAGATTAAAACTACATATGCGCATTCACACTGGGGAAAAACCATACAAATGTGAAATTTGTTCAAAAAGTTTTGCAATTAAACCTAAATTAAAACTACATATGCGCATTCACACTGGGGAAAAACCATACAAATGTGAAATTTGTTCAAAAAGTTTTGCAATTAAACCTAAATTAAAACTACATATGCGCATTCACACTGGGGAAAAACCATACAAATGTGAAATTTGTTCAAAAAGTTTTGCAATACTACAAACCTTAAAAGGACATATGACCATCCACACTGGGGAAAAACCTTACAAATGTGAAATTTGTTCAAAAAGTTTTGCATTAAAACTTAGATTAAAAAAACATATGCGCATTCACACTGGGCAAAAACCATACAAATGTGAAATTTGTTCACTAAGCTATGAAAAAAAAAGATCATTAATAGAACATATGAAACATCACACTAAAGAAAAATCATTGAACCGTGAATTTAGTTCCAAATGCTTTGTAAATCATGAAAAAGTGCCTGTCGTAATTGAGTGTCGGCTTTGCCTATGTTCTATGACAGCAGAGTCTTCCTTCCCTATTGATGACTATTCTGACTTACTAGTGAAACATATCTGGAGCTCCAGCCAGCCACAGGTTGGTATCTCGACTTATTCACATGGCGTGAGTTTGTAGCCAACCATTATTTTATCTATTATTTTGTATCATCTCGTCTGCACAACCCTTTAATTTAATTAAATCATCATCATTTTCAGCCGTTCACCATCCACTGCTGGATGAAGGCCTCTCCAATCCTCTTCCATTCTTGTCTGTCTTGAGCAATCTGCATCCACTTGACTCTACACATTCTTCTCAATTCGTCAGCCCATCTTCCACTTGGTCTACCTTGTTTTCTTTCACATCCTCTCGGATACCATTCTAGTACTTCTCGCGTCCATCTGCCATCCATTCTTCTCGCCATATGTGTCCAGCCCATTGCCACTTCAACTTTTTTCACCGCACTGCTATATCTGCCACTTTGGTCATACTCTTACCCATGTATTTCGTTTGCGATCTCTTCTTGTTATGCCAAGCATACATCTTTCCATGCTTCTCTGTGTGCACTGGATCTTTCGTAGCATTCTTGAATTTAGCGTCCAAGTTTCACATCCATACGTCATAACTGGCAGTACGCATTGGTCGTACGCCTTCTTTTTTTTTTTTTAAGCATAGCGGAATGTTGGATTTAAAACTATGTTCATTCTTCCAAAAGCACTCCACCTAGTTTCATTCTTCGTTTTATTTCTTCTTCTTTACATCCAGTCATATTTACCAATTGTCCTAGGTATAAATAACTATCAACTATCTCTACAATATAATTATCTACTGTGACTACGTTTTGCGTGCAGAATTCATTAAACATAATTTTAGTTTTGTTAAAATTAATTTTTAAGCCTACTTTCATACTTTCGTTGCTTAATTCTGTTAATCTATTTTGTAAATCTACTGAATTACATGCAACTATAACTATATCGTCAGCGAATCTTAGATGGCTCAAATGTCTTCCGTTAATCTTGGCCCCTGATTTTTGCCATTCCAGCGACCTAAATATGTCCTCGAGCACCGCATTGAATAATTTAGGAGAAATGGTGTCTCCTTGCCTAACACCTTTCTCAATACCGAATTGCTCCGTGTCTTCAAAGAGACGAACTGAGGCTGTTGCCTTTTTGTAGATGGCAGCTAGCAGGCTGACGTACGGTTGCGCAACGCCTTGTTTCTTAAGGGCATCCAGTACGGCTGTTTGACTGACTGAGTCAAACGCCTTCTCGTAGTCGATGAAACCTAAACATAGTGGTTGGCGATATTCGTTCGCGCGCTCAACCAATTCACTTACCACCTGAAGATGATCCATTGTGCTGAAATTGGCCCTGAACCCTGCTTGTTCCATGGATTGATTAGAATCGAGCGTTGCCTTGAGCCGCTGCGTTATTACCTTCGTGAAGATCTTGTAGACTGTGGAGAGTAAGCTAATGGGGCGGTAATTTTTATATCCTCCTTGTCCCCTTTCTTATAAATTAAAATTATGGACGCGTTGTTCCATAAATCCGAACAGTTTGCTCTAGAATACATTTTGTAAATAATTTCGCTAAGATATTGTATAGAGGGCGGCCTCCACACTTTAGTAGGTCGATTTGGATGTTGTCGTCGCCGGGGGGTTTTACCATTTTTTGAAGACTTGATCGCCTCTTCCACTTCACATGGTAATACTTCAGGAACTTCTCTATCGCTAGTGGCTATTGTAATGATGCTGCGGGGACTAGTTTCTTTATATAATTTAGAGTAGAAGTCGTAGACCGTTTCTAATATTTCCTTCTTATTTCTAATTATGCTTCCGTCCTCAGCCTTAATAGCTAACATTTTATTCTTTCCTAGAATTAGGCTACGTTTACATTTCTTATAACTAAGGTTTTTCTCAATGGTTAATTTAACCATGTTGACATTAAAATTTCGGACGTCACGTAAGACCTGCTTTTTTATTTGTTTGTTTAATGCATCGTAATCTTTCTTGTCATTAATTCTATCTAGCTCTTTTTACGCTTAATCAGATCTTTGGTTGCGTCCGAAATTTTACTATTTTTAATACCGTTGGCTATTCCGCCAATTTCCTTACCTGTTGTCATGAGAATAGAATTGATTTGCTCGTTTAGCTCATCAATCTCCATTCCCGTACTAAATTTATCGAATCTATTTTGTAGGCTTATTTCGAATTGGCGTTTATTGTTGCTAATTTTATTGAAGTCTAGCATCCTGTGGTCCTTTCTGATGAGTTTTGCCCTTTCAGATTGAACGTTTAGGGCTACTTTGGCGCGTACCATCCTGTGGTCGCTGCCTATATCCACCTTATCAAGGACAGAAACATCTTTGACCGCATTTAGAATTTAATTAAATATATAAGTAAATTTAAATCTAACTTCACACCTTGCCCTCAACTAACAATTAAACTCACTATATAATATTAACATCATGTGACAATAATATTCTCTTTGTTGTAAAATAGTATTTAAGTTTATCAAGTATAAACCACCGGTAGTTCATAGCCGACCACTGTAACAAATAGAATCCAATAAATAATATAGTTATGTATTATTTTTTATCATCTCGTCTGCACAACCCTTTAATTTGTGCTCTCATCAAAGTCAGATGCTAAAAGACTAATGTAATATGTATTTTCCTTGCAGGTGAAAAAACACGTCATGCTGCCCAATAAAATATGCTTGTCTTGCGAATCCAACCTCAAATCGCTCATCAATTTCAAAGAAACCTGTGCTAAAAATGATAAAATAGCAAGACTGAAACTAACTGAATGCTTAAATATTAAAGTGGAAGAAGTTTTACTCGACGATTTAGTTTTGGAGGATGAGGGTTTTGATAACAATTTACAGCTATAGCAGTCACTAAGTGGCCTTTTGATTAACCACTATGAATTATTTTAATTTTTTTGGTAATTTTTTAATTCTTCAATATCTGTCTGAATCAGTATTTACACTTATTGTAATTTCTTCGCCATTTTTCTTCAATTATTTATTTCTTCATATTATTCGTCCCATAATGTAACCTAATGTCACTATATGGCTTTTCGCTATAATGGCCCTCTTTAACTATAGCTCAGCTTCAATATATACGGCCTAACTAAAGTTAAGTCTCAAGGTATTTTTGGTTTGTAGTTGACCTCGAGACAAAATTTGTTTTGTAAACTTAATGTATGTATAATTAAAACCCCATATTTCGTTACCTTGAAGATTTGGTTGAAAAAAAAATTTGTTTTCCATTCTTTTATTTATCGCATTTGTATTCTATACTCGAAACATTGGTTATAACTTAACTTGCACACATTTTATTCGTAAAAAACTGATAATGCATATGGATAATATAACTTTAAAAACATAAAAATGTTCTTTTATTTCGGAAATCGCTTATAATTGGATTATAATTGGAAGACTGGTGGGGTATTAAAGCACCCCCCCTCGAATGAGGGAATTGGTTTTGATACTCAGTAAAGGGTGGGTTAATGATATTCAGTCGCAGTAAAACTTTTGTGAACCACTGCATAAAGAATATATTTATAAAATATCACAAATTGAAGCTGGGGAATGGATTGAAGCCATAATTTGTCCATCCTGGCATAATAAATTATTTCCGAAATAAATTTACGCGCTATTCTCTGCTGAAATTTATTCAGCTCCCAAATGTGTCTGGCTCCACTTTCTGGTTCAGATGACAAAAGTTTTTGGACGCGGTCTACCAGTACTTGCCGATTATTCAGGTATTTTGTATCACAATGTCGAATGCAGATCTGCTCTGGCGGTACTTTGAACCGAGACTTGCGAATTCTCCGATAGTAAAACCAATGATTTTCCATTGCCTTCTGGAGGAGAGGAAGGGATAAAAGGAACGGACAATGATTTGGTAAGTAAAGAATAAATTGTTTTGGTAGTGCCAATTTTTATTGAATCGTCTCACAATTACATTAGATTGTAGGTGCTATATGTTCAACCCAATATCGGAGTTTTTCATTACACCTACAGATAAATAAATAAATTACTTCTATAAACTTAAAAACAAAGTTTAATTTATAAGCGGCGGATTCCACGCCACGACATGATCTGTTACGTTAAATTACAAAGCAACTATCATATATTTCAATATTTGTGACGTCAGAGTAAGTTGCAATCTCGACACAATATTTTTGAATTTTCATGAAAAAAATCGACATTTTCAACCTTCTTCATTTCATTTGTCATACACTTTACAGTAAGTATTAATATAAAAATAAATAAACATGATATTATCATCCGCAGAACAATATAAATACGACTTTTTTAGTGTAAAATAAATTCGGCACATGGCCGTGATTGTAGTTGTTACGACTACGATTGCCGTTGAGTTTTGAACTGACAGCTGTTACAATACCGACTAGCTAACATTTAACTTTGACGTTAATAATAATCGTAACTGATCATCATGAGCGTTGTGCAGCAAGCTCCTCAGCAGCAGCAGCAGAAAACTCACACGAAGAACGCCATATCGCTCAAAGGATCTGCACAAATTGTCTGCGAATACCTGAGTAAGAAATGAATATAACCTCAAAATCACACCATACACTTGGTACTCCTTATTATCCGGGCCAATGTATGGTAGAGTGGGCACGGATGAGCGAAAACCACGGATTATACGAATTTCCATTAGATTGATTTTAAGAATTGTTCAACTGTCTTAATTCTATAGTATATCGGAATTAAACGCGATATACGGAATATACGCGATAAAACTGTATACTTTACTTTGAACCGTTTCTTCAAAAGTTCGTATAATTTGCACTGCAGATAATCACATTGTTGATAATTATTTATACATAGGGCAATTAGTGAATATGATTGGGTGTAGAAGAATAATGAAACTAGGATGGAGTGCTTTTGGAAGAAAGAATATAGCTTTTTAAATCCAACATCCCGCTATACTTAGAATGTGTACGTCTAATGCGTACTGCCAGTTATGATGTATGGATGTGAAATGTGTATGCTGAATTCAAGAATGATGCGCATGATCAAGTATAATGATAAGAGATCGTCAGAGGAATACACGAGTAATAATTATGACCAAGTGGCAGATATAGTGGATCGTGTGAAAAAGTTTAAGTGGCACATGTGAGAATGTGGAAGTAAGCTAGCAAGACGAGTCCGACGAATCAAGAAGAATGTGAAGTCGAGTGGATGCAGATTGCTCAAAACAGACAGAAATGGAAGAGGATCGGAAAGGCCTATATTCAGCAATGATGATGATGATGAAACAGAACTGGTCGATCTTTCTGAGACGGAAGCAACTTTATTCTTTAAATTTTAAAAACCTCGTTTTTGTCTTTCAGGATATGGCGTTAATTCTATACTATACCAACGTGGAATTTATCCTCCGGAATCGTTCAAAGTACAACAACAATACGATATTCCACTGTTCGTTTCTGAAGATCAAGAAATAAAGATGTTCCTCAATGATTTAATGTCGCAAAGTGAAGGTATATTTTTTATTCTTTTTCAGTAGCATTTTATAGATATTTCATTTTATGCACTTGATCCATTAAAATTTGATTTGTATTATTTTCAGAATGGCTGTTGAATAAAAAAATTAACAAAGTATCACTGATAATAGTCAACGTTGCAACTAAAGAAACTATGGAGTGTTGGGAATTCAATGTAGAGTACGAGGGCGGTGACGCTGAATTGACCGCAGAAAACAAACAACTCACCGGTAATAAGGATCTGAAGAAGATCCAGCAGGAGATACGAGAAGTGATGCGTCAAATATCAGCCACAGTTACCTTTTTGCCGCTGTTGGATTGTCGATGCTCGTTCGACATTTTACTTCACACGATCAATGATTGCGATGTACCTGAAAAATGGTCTGAATCCAAACCCATCTTCATAGCCAACGCCCAAAATGTCAAATTGAAATCGTTCACCACGAGCTTGCACAAAATTGAAACGGTCGTTAATTACAAACTCGATGAATAAATTTGAATTTTTGTGAGATTATGTTTTAATGTATTATTATAATTAATGTTATCGTTATTGAAATGTCAACGATTTGACTATTTTGTTTAACATAACGTTCATATCGTTCCTTTGCTTATTAATACTAACTATTTCATGTACCTTTTGTATTTATTATTTCATTTAACACTTACGATAAATTAAATAATAACTATATGATATAATGTTTATATTTTATATAATAAAATTCTTCGACTAATTAATACATTTTTCACTTTGTTGAATTCCTTTCTATTTTTTTCACATGGAAAGCTTGTCAAAAATTAAAATTTTCGTGAATATTGAAAATTTTCAGTATTAAAAAAAGGTAATATCTAATTGAAAGATTTTATTTTATTGGGATATTTCTTTTATTATATTTAATAATACTGTACAGAATTATCATTTAATAATACATACAATTAAATATTTTTATAAATATACAAAAGCATCACAATTATTTTTTTTCTTTTTTGACTACTTGACCTATATGCTAATAATTGGCAAGTTACTTTTTTTTGATGTCTAAATCTTTTAGTTAGGACATTTATTAATTAAACATTTTGCGTTATCCATACATTTCTGTATTCATGAAAAGTACAAGTTTCGACGAATTACTATTTTATTAAATACATATACATGTAAAAGCAGAATACTATTTTTTTTATTTGTCATGATGCAAAGAACAATTACGCAAAAATATTTTCAAAAGAGATTCAAATGTGACTTGGAGTTGAGTATTATTTATTGCAATTATTTTAATACAACTTTAAGTGTAATTTAAATTTATTTGTAATATTCTACTGCATTTCAATACTCCAAGTCACATTTAATTGAGATACATACATACATATAGCATTTGACGAACTATATTTAAAATATATAAAATACATATACATACTTATGTTCAGTACAATTAGTTTTTTAAATATAAATTCAATATTTTTTACTATAACAGCACCAATAATAGCGTTTTATTGAAAATAGTAGCTTTTTTTTAGTAAATTGGCTATTTTAATTATATAATTATAGTTGAATATCACATAGAGAATAATTTTATTTTATCAATAAATTTACATAAATAATAAAAATCAACAAACCCTTAAAAAAAAATTAAACGACATAAATAAAATCTTAACAAAAACTAAAATATAATTCTAAACAATAATACTGTACATCAAATCGCAAGCAAGCGGGAAATTTTATAGTTTTTGTGATTTTTTGAAAATGTAATAAATAGTATCAAATTTAAAAATTAAATAAGAATTTAATCTATTTAAGTAAATAAGATGAATCATAAATTAAATTAGGTTTGAAGTGAAGTTTGAAGTGAAGTTTGAATGAAGTTTGAAATAAGATGAATCATAAATTAAATTAAATTAAGTTTAAGAAACACTAAAGTATTCCATTGGAATAGTTTAGTGAATTGACCAGTTGAGAAGGTATGATTATCTGCTTGTACCTACTATATTATTTATTAATGTGAGATAAATGATTTATTCTTTCAGTTTTCTTTAAAACGTTATCATAAATGTGTTTGTATAATATAATATAATAAATGTCACAGAAACTATTCACAAATAAATAAATCACAATCAATTAATAAAATGTTTAGTCAAATAAATATGTATTTCTTAACACTTGAATTTATTGAATAAATTTTCACAATATAAATATAAATAAATATGAATGAAATTAAATTTTAAAATTATCCATCACTTTTTTTAACCGCACAATACACTTGCTTCAATGTGGTGAAAATATTGGTAAGTGGTTTTTGATGTGTCTCGGTGAACGGTGAGTATTTCCACGACCTGATACGGAAACAGAGCTATGATTAATTACACAGATGTAATGTATGGTTAAAGGCAATAATTTGTAAGCATCATTAAATATATTTTTATATTATAAATACATAAATATATTCTAATAAAAAAAAAAGAAAAAACAAAACTTTTCAATCAGTGTTTTTGTAAGTTGCGACATCAACTTTATTTTTTAAATATATTATTTATAATACAATATATTTTACTAGAAAAGAGGCATAGTATGTATAGTAAATTAGATAGCAGGATTGTATAATAAATATTAATATAATATTGATGATGAGTACGAAAGTTGGATAAATGATAAATAGGTGTCTCTGTCAAACAATACCAAAATTTTAAGGGTTGATAGTAAATTCTATTCTAAAAAAAGTTTTGAGTTTCGAGAGAAATTAAAAGATTTTTATACATATTTTATCAACCCTTAATTTTTTATTTATTTTAGAGAGAATTTTAGGAAAAGTTGCAATAAAAACAAACACAAGCATTCCGGTTATCCATAACCATAAAATGAAAAGTGATTTTTTAAACAATAAAATATAATAAATTAATGAAATAATATGATTTCAGTTTATAAAAAATTTTTTTTGCATGCATACGATGTCAATTTTTTGTCCGATTGAAAGTTAGACCATAATTATTGCGATTAGTTTTTTTTGATTAATTATTGAGGTTATTGAGGCCACATGAGGTTATTTGAGTAAATGATCTCACAACAAATAGTAAGTTTGTTTTGCGCGTCTACCATGTATTTTTACTCTATTCATATACGTGGTATAGAGTATTGTTTTTTGATAGCGTCGAAGTTATTATTATACAATACGATGAATCTTGTTGTTTTTATTACTTTATTAATTATATTAATTGATAAGAGAACGCCAAACGTGAAAACTTATGTAAAATGTCGTTATTTTAGTTTTGAAATAATTTTTTGGAACTATTATAATTCAAACAAAAAGAAAACATCATACCTACCATTTCATCTGCCAAAATATGTCGCTGCCTGCTCCTCGCACGGTTTCCTAATTTATTTTTTTATTGAGAAATTATAATTTTTGGTCATGGTTGGTGTGAAAAAAAAAAAAAAGAAAGTCATTTTTATTGATTTTTTTTTATTATTCAAGTTTTTTTTAACTTTGTTCGTTTTATTTTTGAATGTTTATACAAAAAAAAAAAAAAATATATAAACACACAATCGAGCATACCCGCATTAAATAGCTTAATATTTGTTGTGAGAAGCTTTTTTTTGATGAGATTATATTAAAAAGAATTTGAACATAAAATAAAATATAAATAACAATGAAATTACAGAATTTTTTTACAATCATAACAAATTATTGAGATAAAAACAATAATGTAAACATACATTGTATTATGTATGTATGTATAGAGGTCCCGTTTATAAAAAATAGGTTTTGTTTTTTTTTTTTTTTTTTTTTTTTCACTTTTTAAAAAAAAAATATTGCAAAGTCTTCACTCGTGATCTTAGATCACATAAAAAACTTGAATTTTGATTTTTTTTCCGTTTTTACTTTATTTTTTAAATATTAGTTTTTAATTTTAATAGAAAATGTTAATACTGTTGATTATACCAAAAAAAGTATAAAATACTTCATTGTTAACAAAAAAAAAGTTTTTGTGATCAAATTAATAATAATAGTAATTAAAAAAAAGTTAAGCGTCCTTTGCACCTTAAATAACTTAGTTTAATGGTTGTTCGAACTTATCATCAATATCACTGTATTTTTTATGATAATATACATATTCCTCCATTTTAAATAATTATATTTACATTTTTACACGTAGTGTTTATAAAATAAATACTTCTTTATGTTTTTGCGCACGCCACTGTTCAACACGAATTCACAACGTATTTTTAATCTCACAGCAGTTCCATATTCTTCATGTTTTATTTTTCGTTCTTGAAATTCACAGAAGATGTTATATGGAATTATATAAACTATCTAAATGTATATTTATACACATATATTTAAATATATATGTACGAATAATAAATAAAATAAATATATTATATTATATTTCGACCACTCTTCTCAAATGTCCTCGTTAGGCACTATAGACTTATTTATTTAATTTTTTAAATTTGATCTAAGTACGCGTCTATTAAAAAGTTTTCCTCTTTTTTCAACAATCATCAGTGTTTACAATAATAAATGCGTTTTTGTTTTTATTTTTTTTTTAAATAATATCTAGCAGTAGTAAGACGAGAATAATCCGAGTTTGCACGTGTAGGAATGATACGGATACATACTGCTGCGATTGGAAACATCCTTCTTTTCACAACGGTGTCCTTCATAGCCATCTGGACATCTGTCGACATAATAAAAGTACATAAGTTACATAAAATTGTCATAAAAAATGTACTCCTACAGCAACTTCAACTTCAACTCCAACAAAACTTCATAGAGTTTATAAACTATGAAAAAATAAGAAATATGTATTGTAAGCTCAAAATGATTAAACTTATTACACGATTTAAACCTTTTATGGAACCATTTCCACAAGGATCAAGTTAGATAAGGATTTTTTAACAACATCCAAATTTTCCCAACAGCTATATCAATACTCATCAGTATCAGTAATTAAACCACATACTATCGTACTTTAAACGAAAAAAAGCATGTGATTATCATCATCATCATCATTTTCACCATCCACTGCTGGATGAATACTGACAACAATTACGAAAATGAGTTAGATGTGTTTTAGGGGTTATGGGAGTGTATTCTTGCGATTTTTCATATCAAAATTAATGTATCGTCATCCAAAAGTGACTTTTTTAAGCTATTAAATCTAACGTATCTGCATGCGCAGAGAAATAGTATCACCAATACTTGGCGAAAATAACGTATCCAATATTTACTTTGGTCACTACCTTATCACGAAAGATTGAAAAGACTGAATCTCTCCACATTGGAGACGAGGAGATTAAGAGGTGATTTAATTGAAGTATTCAAAATAATAAATAATCATTATTCATGTGAAATGACCAACCTCATTATGTTCAATGAAAACCCTCATCTAAGAGGTCACACTCTTAGACTCCGAAAAGAAAAATCAAATAAGATTGTTAGAGATTCATTCTTTTCAAATACAGTGGTTGAAGTTTGGAATAGTCATATGTATACCATTAATAATGAATAATGAAGTGACGTAACTACTAAAGTATTCTTTTTTTTTTATTTTTCCTTAGAATTACTATCAAAACACAATAGAAAATAACCTCATGCACTAAAAAAAAGTTTAAATAAATCAGTAATATATGAAGAAAAACACAAAACTTTCATGTCCATTTATCTCGATATTGTTGTTTTGTCAGTTACGTTGAGTGGGCTTAGGACGGCAGTATACGTGTATACTTGACGTTTACACTATGATATAATTAAAATTTATTTAAAACACAGAACAGCATTTTATATTTCATGATCGCGTTTTTCCACAAAAACACAAGACCACTACTTTAAATTTGATTCAAAAACATCTCATCGCAGAACTTCAATTTTACTGTATTTGGTTAGTTTGCTATTATTTATAATAGTATTTATTTCAAATTCAAATATCTCACTTGCAAAGCGCTTCGTTGAGATTAGAGATGAAGAGACACGTTCCTCCATTTTGACAGTAGACATCGGGCTCTGGTATCGGGCAAGGATCTCCAGCCGTCCCTATTGATAACGTAACAGAATTAAAATAATATTGCACAAAATCGTACCATTCTATTCAACTACTTTTCCATCGGCGAGACAATATCGAACATACAATTTTCTAATGATTTAACACTACTCACTTGTGTCTTCTGTCCTTACAGTGGGGTCCTGGCGCACAGTAACATCCACTCTCGAAAGCCAATGGCGTCCGTTGCCCGAAGCTCGACACTCGTATTGACCACTGTCTTCCGGTTGCACCTGAGTTATCACCAAATTCAACTGACGTCTGTGAACAATATAAAATAAATTAAAAAATTACACCGATTAAGTGTGAACGGGCCCTTAAGATGCAACTGGCTCGCGTGCCAGTCGATTTCGGGTTCTCCCTCGTCGGGTTCTAAGAATAGTCGGTGTCAACCCGGCAAAGATAGACTGTGGTGCGATTCGCTGCCACTAGTGGATATATTGAAAGAAGCCGAACTCACTTTTTTGATTGCAGCTTTATCCTTTGGGTGTCTCGGTGCACCACGGGTCGGTCATCTTTATACCAATGTAGATTCGAAGGGTTGCGACCGCGCGACGGACAGCTTAAGCGCAGCTTGTCGCCAACTTTCACGTCCTTTGCTGCTAATAACAAAAAAAAATACAAACAATATAAGTACCAGGTACTAATAAACACAAATAAAAAAAAAAAAAAAAATTGCATAAGGTGTTGATAATTATCAACACCTTTGGAATAAGATGTCATAGCGAGATGAGTGACGTCATGCCAAGTAAGATAGGGAGGGTAGCAGGGTTGCCAGGTGTTCGGATTTCGGCGGGAATGTCCCGATTTAGAAACTGTAATCCCGCCTCCCGATACACAGTCTCTAATTCCCGATTTGCACAGAAAATTTTAAAATCACTACTATACTTGAATTCACTCTAATTCCCACTCTAAAAAGACTCTTAAATCTATGACTCTTAATACCCAATTAAACTTATAAACCTACTCACTTTTTAGAGATTCAGAGAACAAAAATGAAAAAAGGCGACGCGAGACGTTCTGATCTCAAAAAGCCGGCAATTCTACCAGGCCTGCGAACGCCACGCCCGCAATATTTCAATCGCCTCGTGCTCGTTCGCCTTGCTGATTTTGCTTTTTTTTTTAATATTTTGAATAATCACTTATTTATTTAAAGACAAGTTCTTCATTAATTCCAGAACAAATATTCAAAATGTCCGTTTGTGACTGTGAAAACTACCAAACATAAATTAATGAAAGTAAGTAGAAAAGGTTAAAGAGAATGGTGAAATTTTTCATTTTTTATTTGTTCTTTTTTTTGACTAAAATTCCGATATGCTGTTTTAAAAATCTGGCAACCACGGAGGGTAGTAATGTGTGTAGGTGGGTAGATGGCTATACACATTGGTGTAATGGATTTTTTCGGCCAAAGTGGTCTATCTATCTACATCTATGTATATACTAGTGTAAGCCCGTTGAATATCAACGGACGTGTTTATTGTGAAAACGCCTCCAAGGTCAACTTCATATTGAATCGTTTGTATTGCTAAGAAGCACAGTTCAATGTGAGGGTGATAGCTCACTGGGAAGTCACCGGCTTTCGTCAACGTAATGCTGCGTCCACACCGACGAACCAAACAGCGTACGACGAAGGGTTGTTATTATGTGGTCCCCACAATAACACTTCGCCTTCGCCCTTCGGTCCGTCGGTGTGGACGCAGCATAAAGAGTCTCAGGGGTTCGATACTCAGCTCAATAATTTTTTTTTCTTACTCCATCTATTTTTTTATTTTGTAAGTGATTTTAACGACAGAGAAATGTTTCCACCGTGCTAAATAAATGGATCACATGTTTTCTTAATTGATTACGTAACAATTTAGCAAAGTCGCCAACCTACTAAGGATTGATATTCTCAAATTATAAGAGCCCCGTCATCACCGGCGATGGGTGAACGCGTTACCGCTAACTCACCCAACTCTAGGTGAGCGTTATCAGCAGACAGACAGACAGATGGATTTGGGCTATTAAATATCTATATATATAAAAATCAATGTCTGTCTGTTTGTCTGTCTGTCTGTCTCTTATAGGCTCCTAAACCACTCAACCGATCGCGATGAAACTTTCAGGACTTATTGTGATCATACCGGGGATGGTTCATGTGAAAAAAATCGGGATAAAACGGGAACGGGAACGGGCCTGCTCATCCCTCAGATAACGTACTAGGAACGGGAACGGGAACGGGAACGGTATCGGGCATTGCAACGCATGCCGAGTCAGCTAGTATAATATAAATCAATGTCTGTCTGTTTGTTTGTCTCTTATAGGCTCCTAAACCACTCAACCGATCGCGATGAAACTTTCAGGATTTATTGTGATCATGCCGGGGATAGTTTCTGTGAAAAAAAATCGGGAAAAAACAGGAACGGGCCTGCTCACGCGTCAGATAACGTACTAGGAACGGGAACGGGAACGGGATCGG
Organism: Parapsyche elsis; assembly: GCA_022651745.1. NCBI lineage: Eukaryota > Metazoa > Arthropoda > Insecta > Trichoptera > Hydropsychidae > Parapsyche > Parapsyche elsis. The sequence goes on along the minus strand of JAGVSN010000076.1, from coordinate 1,027,862 downwards.
GCATTGCAACGCATGCCGGGTCAGCTAGTATGTATATAAAAGTCAAAAATTATCATTTGATGGCTTCCGTGATGTCACACTGTGTATGGTAACCATTTCTCATTGAACGTTTATCACGTACCGACGAGATTTTCATAATACCATTGGGAGGCCGATGACTTTTCAGCTTTTTTGTCGATTCAGACATCTGAAGATTGCTTCAGTGTGTAGACTAAACAATGATTTTACGATGTAAACTCGATTACGCGCTAATAAATACGCAAATACAATAAAAGATTTTCCGAATGCAGACGCTCTCAATCTCTCGACATGTTTTTTTTTTTGTTTTTTTTGTTTTAGTTTTTAATCCACGTTAATTTAATCGATTCTCGCACTAAAGGTGAGAAAGTGGGTGTGTAGTGTGTCTAGTGATCGACGGTGACTCAGAATGCTGTGGAAGTTTGCCAAAGGTCTATTTTTCTTGCGACATGAGGCAGTCGTTTCTTGTCGCATCGTAAAAGAAACAGCTTGACGTATATTTAGGCATTGAACACGCAGACGTCCATATACAAAAATTTGGTATACGAGTTTTAAATTAACGAGCTAAAGGGATGACAGGTGATGATAAGGAAAAGTGCTATATATATATATCATCATCATCATCATTTTCAGCCGTTCACCATCCACTGCTGGATGAAGACCTCTCCAATCCTCTTCCATTCTTGTCTGTCTTGAGCAATCTGCATCCACTTGACTCCACACATTCTTCTCAATTCATCAGCCCATCTTCCACTCGGTCTACCTTGCTTTCTTTCACATCCTCTCGGATACCATTCCAGTACTTCTCGCGTCCATCTGCCATCCATTATTCTCGCTATGTGTCCACTTTGGTCACGCTTCTTACCCATGTATTCCTCTTACGATCTCTTCTTGTTATACCAAGCGAACATCTTTCCATGCTTCTCTGTGTGCACTGGATCTTTCGTAGCATTCTTGAATTCAGCGTCCAAGCTTCACATCCATACGTCATAACTTGCAGTAAGCATTGGTCGTATGCCTTCTTTTTTAAGCAAAGCGGAATGTTGGTTTTAAAAACTATGTTCATTCTTCCAAAAGCACTCCACCCTAGTTTCATTCTTCGTTGTATTTCTTCTTCTTTACATCCAGTCATATTCACCAATTGTCCTAGGTATAAATAACTATCAACTATCTCTACATTATGATTATCTACTGTGACTCCGTTTTGCGTGCAGAATTCATTAAACATAATTTTACTTTTATTAAAATTAATTTTTAAGCCTATTGTCATACTTTCGTTGCTTAATTCTGTTAATCTATTTTGTAAATATATACATATATACATATAATATCAGAAGGAAATGTTTGAAAGCAACGATCCATACGAATATATATGTATGTACATACATAGGTGGATCATATAGGAAATGTTTTCAATCTCGATGTGTCGAAAAGTTTGTATTGAATTAAAATTTTCCGATCCATTCTCTCCGTGGCTATTTCTGTTGCCAAGAATAAGCGCTTTCGTGTGGATAAACATCGTATAATCTACATATACCTAGTCTGCTCTACGGTGGTAAAGTGAACTGTCAGTCAAACGAAAGGAGCTTCTCGTATTACCGAGACGAGCTTTCCGGAAAAGAAATACACCGACGCTTTTCTTAGTCGACGTCGAGCTTACAACAAGTGGGTCGGTTGCAATGCCAAAGTGCTTTGTAATTATTGGAAAATTTAACAATCGAATTTTTACATTAAAAAAATTATACCTCGGCACTATAGAGCTTTTAGAACGTTTGCATAATGGGCGTATCAATAATATCACTGTACTAGTACAAATGGTGAACTTAGAGCTTCTGTAAAATAAGAAACAGTTTTATATTGTTTAAGCAAAACAACGTTATTTAACTGAACTAAAATTATATGTACATAGCTCAATATGGCATAAATAAGAGGAATACATGGGTAAGAAGTAGGTATGACCCGAGGTGGCAGATATAGCGGAAAAGTTCAATTGGCAGTAGATTGGAAACAGCGAGAAGAGTTGATAGCAGATTAAGGTGAGAAATACTTGAATGGTATCCGAGAGAACTGTGGAAGACCAAGCGGATGAATTAAGAAGAATGTGTGGAGTCAGGAATGGCCTTCATCCAGCGGTGGAATGGTGACATTCCGCTGTGCTATAAAAAATAAGGCATACGACCAATGCGTACTGCCAGTTATGACGTATATATGTGAAACGTGCTAAGAATGTGCACACAGATGTACGCTCGGTACAACGTGAAGAGATCGTAAGTGGAATACATGGATAAGGAGCATGACCAAGGTGACAGATAATCACACTGTAGAGATAGTTGATAGTTATTTTTATACCTAGGACAAACGGTGAATAACAAGAATGAAACTAGGATGAAGTACTTTTAGAAGAGTGAACATTGTTTTTTAATCCAACGTTCCGCTATGCTTAAAATAGAAGGCATACGACCAATGCGTACTGCCAGTTATGACGCATGGATGTGAAACGTGCTAAGAATTTAACGCAAGATCCAGTGCACGCATACATATGTATGCTCGGTATAACGAGAAGAGATCGTAAGAGGAATACATGGGTAAGAAGTATGGCTAAAGTGGCAGATATAGCGGAACGTGTGAAAAAGTTTTTAAATCCAACATTCCGCAGTGTTTAAAAAAGAAGTCTTACGAGCAATGCGTATGGATGTGAAGCGTGATTGCCAAATTCAAGAATGCTTTGCAAGATCAAGTGCACACAGAGATGCATGGAACGATGTACGCTTGGTATAACATGAAGAGATCGCAAGAGGAATGCATGGGTGAGAAGCATGACCAATAGTGGACACAGCGAGAAGAATGGATGGCAGATGGACGCGACAAATACTGGAATGGTATCCGAGAGGATGTGAAAGAAAGCAAGGTAGACCGAGTGGACGATGGGCTGATGAATTGAGAAGAATGTGTGGAGTCAAGTGGATGCAGATTGTTCAAGTTTTCACAAGTTTGTATGTATGTACATATGTACGTATGGGTCATTCGTCAATTACCAGGCGTTGCTTGGGTGCGATTAATAGAAACGACGAAGTACACACGATAGTAGATGTTTTCGGCAGATTTAAGTACGTACGTCCCCCCCCCCCCTAACCCCACCCATCCACATCCCCGCATCCCTCCTTTATTACCCGGCTTAGCCCGGGGTGTAATTAATATAGTGTTTGGTTAGTAAATTATTTCGGGAGCCCAAAAAAGGGGCCGCCGGGGCAGGAGGGGGGTCTGGGGGATAGTAAGGGGCCGGCATTGCTTTTCGGGAGTCCAAAAAAGGGACCGCTGGGGTAAGAAGGAGGGTTTGGGGGTTGGTAAGGGGCCGGCATTGCTTTTCGGGAGTCAAAAAAAGGTTGCCGGGATAGGAGGAGGGTTTGGGGGGGTGGTAAGGGGCCGGCATAGCTTTTAGGGAGCCCAAAAAAAGGACCGCCGGAGCTTGAGGGAGGTCTGGGGGGTGGTAAGGGGCCGGCATTGCTTTTCGGGAAATTTTAAATTTCTTTAATTTTTAAAATTAATTTGTTATAAACTAGGATTAGATACCCTGTTATAAAATTAATAAAGTTTGATTAATAAATTAGAAACAGATAAATTCTTGAAATTTTGGAGAGTAAAGATAATTATTTTTTCCAAAAAAGGGACCGCCGGGGTAAGAAGGAGGGTTTGGGGGTTGGTAAGGGGCTGGCATAGCTTTTAGGGAGCCTAAAAAAGGGGCTGCCGGAGCAGGAGGGGTCTGGAGGGTGGTAAGGGGCCGGCTTACCACCCCCCAGACCCCCCTCCTGCCCCGGCGGCCCCTCTTTTGGGCTCCCGAAATAATTTACTAAACAAACACTATATTACATTATATTAATTACACCCCGGGCAAAGCCGGGTAATAAAGCTAGTTATATATATATAATACGATTATGCATATTATGAATGAGTTTTCATTTGATTCACAAGCAAAATAATCATTCGAGAAATCCACGCTATGGTTCGTCAAAGCTTTAAGCTAGCGAGCTTCTGTTTAAATATTCAACATGTTGAATGGAAATTCACTCCCCCCCGGGTAGTTATTGTAATGTATAGTGACATTTGTTTGACACGAACAAGTTGCCGATTACGAAATATTGTTTGTTTACTCGATAAAACATTTAACGATACTGTGCGACCTAAATACACCGAGAGACGCCTGGTAGACGGGCGTCTGCCGCACACTGCACCGCTTCTCAAACACTTTCCCAATAATTTCATTCAAAGAAAAAGGGATCTCCTCTCTGATCCGCACGAACGAACGACAACAAACAAACACACACACCGACGCATTACTTTCTAAATATATAATAGCCAAATGGGTGGGTGGTTGGTGCAATTTTTATTTTATTTTTACCCCATTTTGGTGAGTTTCTTCCCGATTTGTGTTCGGTCACGTTTAGGGACAGACTGGAACAATCCTCGTTTGGTTCGGCGCGAGCAAAATTTTACATAACACCCGCAGTGGAGGTTGTTGAACTTGGACTTATTTAGAGATAGAGAAGAGGAGATGGTCTCTCGCCAGCTGCAACATTCGGATACGTCTCTCTTGTCCTCGTCGATCGTAACAACACCCACTCATAACAGTTAAAAACCTTCCCTTCGTTTATATTGTAATTCAAAACAAAACGCTCATTGAACTCGGTCGTACGAAAAAAGTGCTATATAAATTTCAAAAGGTCATTAAACAACGTTAGCATCTTGGTATTGACGAAAATTTCGGTCATATTGAGAAACATGCGCATAATGCACCGCAGGTAAAAATCTTCTTCGCATAAACGTATTTTCCGTGTATATTTTACGAAAAATTCCAAAAGCAATTAGACAGTTTTTGACCGCATATTATAAATTGCCAAACCGCCGATATAATTGTTAAATTTTTAATGGATTTTATTATGATAGAGACCGATTCAAAGACATGATCGCACGGTTGTAAGTGACAAAAAAAATATAGTAGTTTTTATAGCGTCATCTATGTATGATTAGCAGACTCACGATCCCTTGTATAGGTAATGTTTAAAAAAAAAGGACCAAACCAACAGCGGGCCGTGGCGTATGCGTTCCTATTTATTTTAATTATAGGTAATGTTTAAAAAAAAAAAGACTAAATCGACCAAGGGCGATAGAGTATAGCGTTAGCGTGATTACTCTCGAGCTTGCGGTCCTGGGTTCGATCCCCCCCTCCTTCTGGTTTTTTTTAATAATTTTTCCTCAGCGAGCGTTATCAGCAGACAGACAGACGGATTTCGGCTATTATATATATAATAATGATCAAGCTTGAACATTGAACTTTCGAACTTTCGAACTCCCGTACAGTAAACACTAAACAAAAAAATACTGACTATAATGCAACTTTCTGTCAGTTACGACATATGGATGTGAAACGTGGATGCTAAATTCAAGAATGCCACGTAAGATCCAGCGCAGACAGAGAAGCATGGAAAGATGTATGCTCGGTATAACGAGAAGAGAGCGTAAGAGGAATACACGGGTAAGAAGTATGATAGCAGAATGTGTGAAGAAGTTGAGGTGGCAATGGACTGGACACATAGCGAGACGAATGGATGGCAGATGGACGCGACAAATACTGGGATGGTATCCGAGAGGATGTGAAAGAAAGCAAGGTAGACCGAGTGAACGATGGGCTGATGAATTGAGAAGAATGTGTGGAGTCAAGTGGATGCAGATTGCTCAAGACACATAAGAATGAATCAGTGGATGGTGAACGGCTGAAAATGATGATGAATGCAGTTTTCATTTGGTTTCACTGGTTTCTGTCACTCTGACATAGCCTATCAAACTACCATCTGTCACCTCGCTTTCGAAACGTTTGTATTTCACTCACGATTATGACATGGACTCAAATCAGAGTTATTTATATACAACATATCAAATTTTCCACAAACGTCATCGAAGTCCGCGAATCGCGGAATTCGGCGGAAAATCCTTCTTGGTGTAGACGCGTATTGGGTTCTTGTGAAACTTGGACGCTAAATTCAAGAATGCTACGAAAGATCCAGTGCACACAGATAAGCATGGAAAGATGTATGCTTGGCATAACAAGAAGAGATCGTAAAAGAAATACATGGGTAAGAAGCATGACTAATGTAGCAGATATATAGCAGTACGGGTGAAAAAGTTGAAGTGGCAATGAGCTGGACACTTAGCGAGAAGAATGGATGGTAGATGGACGCGTGAAGTACTGGAATGGTATCCGAGAGGATGTGAAAGAAAGCAATGTAGACCGAGTGGATGATATGGGCTGATGATTTGAGAAGGAACTAGGAGAATGAAACTAGGATGGAGTGCTTCTGGAAGAATGAACATAGTTTTTAAATCCAACATTCCGCTATGCTTTAAAAAAAGGCATACGACCAATGCGTACTGTCAGTTATGACATTTGGATGTGAAACTTGGTTGCTAAATTCCAGAATGCTACACCAGATTCAATGCACACAGAGAAGCATTGAAAGATGTATGCTTGGTATAACAAAAAGAGATCGTAAGAGGAATATATGGGTAAGAAGCATGATCAAAGTGTGAGAAACGTGGCTGGGACACGAGAAATACTGGAATGGTATCCGAGAGGATGTGAAAGAAAGCATGGTAGACTGAGTGGAAGATGGGCTGATGAATTGAGAAAAATGTGTGGAATCAAGTGGATGCAGATTGCTCAAGACAGACAGGAATGGAAGAGGATTGGAGAGGCATTCATCCAGCAGTGGATGGTGAACGGCTGAAAATGATGATGATGACTACATACATAGGTACAGTATTGATATCCGATAAAATGTATCATTAATTTTTAATTGTTATAAACACGCCTCTGGTATAAATAGGTTTTTGAATATTCTTCAACCGTTCTCCATAGCTTTTGAATATTGCCGAGTTGCCTTAATGGACAGGTGTAAATTGCAATGCCAGCTCAAGAGCAATCGTCAATGGTGCTGAGATGTCACTTGCATACGAAGTGGTTTGTTTAAACGGTTAAATTGAAATTAACGGTCGCCATTTACTGTTTGTTATTATGTGCGATTAGGCGAGTGTATATTTAGATGGAGATGTTATTATTATTGCGCTTTTGTTTCATCGAACCACACAGACGTACTCAGCGTACAATAATTAATCGCTTTCGACGTTCGCGAACGCTCACTTGAATTAATAACGAGGGGCACGCCATTAACCTTTTCGCTGTCAAAGTGCGCCGACGGGTTCAACGTCGAAAATTGGACCGCGGATGACCCGAAGCGTTGCGCAATATTTTTGTTTCATCCTCAAGGAGTAACAGCAATTACTGTGAGAGAGTTTATACAAAGCGTGCTTTTTGTGTAAACTTTTACATTCCGAACTTTCCTACTATCAGTGAAACGATCAAAACAGATCAAGTCGAGAAATATTGTTCAAATTGTCCAACACTGTCCATAGATGTAGAATAACATAGATTGGCCTTAGCGCCCGAAAAATGACATACAAAAAGGGCATGCAAAAATGCATGCCTTGCATGCATTTTGATTGACTTTTGTTTTGTGAGAATTCCCCGCACTTTAGACCCCCCGCACGCCCCCGTTGCTTCTGACGCTTTCTCCGGGCAAATTTGTTTGGAATGGCATACATATCTATGGTATTTTATATCTATGCATACGACCAATATTATGACGTATAGATGTTTATGATAATAGGACACTTTCCTTTCATATACGATACAAATTTTTAATTGGAGTATTTCCACGGCAATAAAAGCAATATTCCTAAATGAAAGTTCTACTTATTAAACTTGTAAAGTGTGGGGACTTATTATGATAAAAATATACATCGGAAATGACAGAAACATATAACCCAATTTTCCGTACATCATTACTTTACTAAACTATAGAATTGTGATTGTTTAGTCATAGTTTCATTCTTTGAAGAAATAAAACGAAGAATGAAACTAGGATGGAGTGCTTTTGGAAGAGTGAACATTGCTTTTAAATCCAACATTCCGCTATGATTAAAAAAAAGGCATACGACCAATGCTTACTGCAAGTTATGACGTATAAGATATTAAATGCATACATATTTAATTAACAACTATTTGTACGTTGTTTAATGCATTTTGCACGCAAAACGTAGTCACAGTAGATAATCATATTGTAGTAATAGTTGATAGTGAATATGACTGGATGTAAAGAAGAAGGAATGAAACTAGGATGGAGCGTATGGATGTGAAGCGTGGATGCCGAATTCAAGAATTGCTACGCAAGATCAAGTGCACACAGAGAAGCATGCAACGATGTACGCTTGGTACAACATGAAGAGATCGCAAGAGGAATACATGGGTGATCAATAGTGGAACGTGTGAAAAAGTGGCAGTAGATTGGACACACAGTGAAAATAATGGAAAGGTATCCGAGAGGATGTGAAAGAAAGCATGGTAGACCGAGCGGAAGATGGGCTGATGAATTGAGAAGAATGTGTGGAGTCAAGTGGATGCAGATTGCTCGAGACAGACAGGAATGGAAGAGGATTGGAGTGAACGGCTGAAAATGATGATGATTTTCAGCTACTCAATCAATGCGTACCGAGCATAGATGTAGAATAACATAGATTGGCCTTAGCGTCCGAAAAATGACATACAAAAAGGGCATGCATTTTGCTTGACTTTTTTTTTTTGAGAATTCCCGCGCACTTTAGACCCCCCGCAACCCCCCGTTGCTTCTGACGCTTTGTCCAGGCAAATTTGTTTGCTATGGCATATCTATGGGAACGTGTGAAAAGTTGAAGGGGACACACAGCTCTATTCGAGACCAAGCGGATGAATTAAAAATAATATGTGGAGTCAGGAATGGCCTTCATCCACCAGTCGATGGTGAACGTCTGAAAATTATGATACAAGGTGGCCCAAAAATAGTCACCCTATTTGTTTCGACTATAACTTTTAAACTATCCGATGAATGTCAACAGTATTCGTACGAATGGTATCGCTTCGTTGATGTATTTTTATAGCGTTACAATAAACGATAAAAGTTTCCGTTGAATCGGTCATTTTGTTGGTTTCGTGTGGGGTGCGCGTCTGTAATCGTTTGCCACAGTTTGAGTTCTTATGAAGACTTGTTAAATTCTGTTGTTGTTTTTTTTTCCTCCATCATCAGACTTGGTTCATTTTTTCCGGCCATTCTCCCGCATTGAGAGTACAATCAATTAAGTTTCGCAGATTAGGTACTCGAGGGGGGGGGCAATTATTCGAACGAGACGCCGACAAGTCTGGTTCGGTGAGAGTACGTGTCTTGACTCCGCGACTCGCCGGTGACAGCCCTGACACTGACTCCGGTCATAATTATTCAGGGCGCGTGACACTCGAAGAATTATCGCCACCGGGTCCATTCCTTTGTTGTGCCGCAACCGACCTATCCCGAAAATTCCATTGTTTTCGAATGTGTGTATTTCCCGCCCTAATCCCGGTAGATGTTTATGACGACAACGGGCTTATCGAGCTCAAATAAATTCAAGCGAACAAGCGACCACTTGAACAAACGACTGATGACATCCACATACTTTAATCGATTGTGTTAAATTTTTACTGTTACAATAGGTTATATCCTTGTCAGTATACGAGGATTTAATTCACGCTTTTATCGCATTCCGTTTTTGTGATATTATAATAATTAATGGCATAACTTTACTCGCTTGCATACATATCTATTTGGAATCACCGCGCCTAACTTTGATTGACTGTCGTCAATAGTATTTATTTACTTTATTTATTACGTTCAGCAACAGGTGTTTTGATTCGTCTGATTTGATTTTATATTATTGGCCATATCGACGCCTCCGTTTGGCAATTTAACGACTTATTACTAGCTTTATTACCCGGCTTTGCCCGGGGTGTAATTAATATAATGTAATATAGTGTTTGTTTAGTAACCATTTTTGGTAATTTAATTTAATTTAGTAACGCCCCTCCTGCCCCGGCGGCCCCTTTTTGGCCTCCCGAAACACTATCTGCTTAAATCTACTTAAATCTGCCGAAAACATCTACTATCGTGTGTACTTCGTCGTTTCTATTAATCGCGCCCGAGCAACGCCTGGTAATTGACGAATGACCCATACGTACATACATACATACATACAAACTTAAGCGTTTTATATATTAGATTATTATATATATAATAGCCGAAATCCGTATGTCTGTCTGTCTGTCCGTCTGCTGATAATGCTACTTCAAATTTTATTGAAAAAAAACGAACGTCGCGAGTGGGATTTGAACCCCGTGATCACCAGGTTGGGTGTGTTGGCGCTAACGCGTTCACGCAACACCAGTGACGGGAGGCCAACTATAATTTGAAAATATTTATCCTTAGTAGATTCGCGACTTTGCTAAATTGTTACGCAATCAATTAAGCAAACATTTGATCGATTTATTTTTCCATCGTTAAAATCACTTACAAAAAAACACGTCCGTTGATATTCAACGGGCTCACACTAGTTATATATATAATAGCCAAAATCCGTCTGTCTGTCTGCTGATAACGCTCGCCTCGTTAAATAATGAAAAAACCAGAGCAAGTGGGATTTGAACCCGAGATCACCAGGTTGGGAGGAATTGTGCTTACACTATCTTCCAAACGGAGGCGATGACGGACGTATTATAATTGGCCAATGTATATTCGTAAAGGGTTCGCGACTTTGCTAAATTGTTACATTGTTGTTATTATAACGCGCCATAGATGCAACAACTATATTATTTTTCAGTACGGGGGATGAGAAACCGCTCCGTTGATATTCAACGGGTTTACACTAGTTATATATGTACATATATATAATCCGTCTGTCTGTCTGTCTGCTGATAACGCTCGCCGAGGTAAATTAATTAAAAGACACGAACTGTCCGCGCGCGAGTGGGATTTGAATCCGTGATCACCAGGTTGGAATGAGCCCGTGCTAACACTATCATCCTAAGGAGGCTACGATGTGACAATATTAATTGTTAATAGGCTTGCGACTTTGATAAATTGTTACGTTGTTGTATTATAACGCGCCATCTATGCAACAACTATAAAAACTATTAAATACACATAAACTCACCCACGCAAACATTCAACGGGTTTACACTAGCCTTCGATAAAGGCGCTCACACACCTTAGCGGTTTCGCTGCGTCAAACTGAGCGTCGTCCCATTCGCACCGATATACATAATTCGCACATTTTAAATAAATAAATAAATAAAAATTGATATATTTAGGTGCGCCATTTTTAATGTATTCAAATCACGCAACCTAACAATGACATAATATGTATATTACGAGTGTACTGAACAATAGCGGTGATTATAAATTGCGGTAAAAAGTTAATACATACACATTTACATTGAAAACGAAAAAAAAAGTGTCTTTTGTGTTAAAATCTCCGTAGTGTATCGGGAGCCGGCGGCTCCGGAGCCTCGTGCGGCTCTTTGCACGAAAACCTGCCGCTCTTGCTGTCATCCGACGTTTTGCGTCGAACTGACGAACAATTTGAACCAGTTTTTTTTGCATCCGGTCTTTCTTAAACTTTAGTTTTTCACACGTGCTATTATGACGCGTCGTACATTTTGCACTTGTGTCTGATTCGTGGACAATTTCAACGTATTTCACGTCGAATTCGAATATCAAAACCTCAAGGCGCTCGCACACCTCTGCGGATTAATATTCGCCTAGCGAAGAAAACGCTCTAATATCGCGCGTTTGATATGGTGGGGAGTTGTATCGCATACCCGCAAGTGACGCTGTCTACACCACTACCGATTTCGCATCGGAATCCGTCGCGAAATCGCCGTACACTATTTTTTCGGCGATTCGCTCAATTTCGACGTTACGTTTGTGGAAAAGCAAATCGAAACGGTGAAGAAGTATCCCATCCTGTACGATCTGACTTGATAGGTTATGTCAGAGTGACAGAAACCAGACGATTTTGTCAACAGTCAGCCGATCCTTGACGACACACCGTTATACATAAATTACATTCAACAATAAAAGTATTCAACCAACCATTCATGTACATAAATATGCGGCCAACATAAGAGCTTCGCCTTCATTTGAGGAGTACATGTCAGAATCGTGAAACGTTCCTAAAGCGAGGTGACAGATGGTATTTCGCGTTTCGTCCGTTGAACGTTGAGTGAAGTTTACTGTGTCGAATGGCGCTGCGGTCGTGCCAAGTGTGCGCACCGCAGTATTTCGCTATTCGCCCGTTTAACGTTGAGTGAAGTTTATTGTGTCGAATGGCGCTGCACTGCCGTCCTTAGCCCACTTAACGTAACTGACAAAAATTACGAAAATGAGTTATTCTTGCGATTTTTCATATCAAAATTAATGTATCTTCATCCAAAAGTGACTTTTTTAAGCTATTAAATTTAACATATCTGCATGCGCAGAGAAATAGTATCACCAATACTTGGCGAAAATAACGTATCCAATATTTACTTCGGTCACTACCTTATCACGAAAGATTGAAAAGACTGAATCACTCCAAATTGGAGACGAGGAGATTAAGAGGTGATTTAATTGAAGTATTCAAAATAATAAATAATCATTATTCATGTGAAATGACCAACCTCATTATGTTCAATGAGAACCCTCATCTAAGAGGTCATACTCTTATACTCCGAAAATAAAAATCAAATAAGATTGTTAGAGATTCATTCTTTTCAAATAGAGTGGTTGAAGTTTGGAATAGTCATATGTATACATAAATAATGAATATTGAAGTGACGTAACTACTAAAGTATTCATATAATAGAACACAATAGAAAATAACCTCATGCACTAAAAAAAAGTTTAAATAAATCAGTAATATATAACAGTCCATTTATTTCGATATTGTTGTTTTGTCAGTTACGTTAGGTGGGCTTAGGACGGCAGTGCAGTCGTGCCAAGTGTGCGCACCGCAGTATTTCGCTATTCGCCCGTTGAACGTTGAGTGAAGTTTACTGTGTCGAATGGCGCTGCACTGCCACCCCAAGCCCACTTAACGCAACTGACAACAATTACGAAAATGAGTTAGATGTGTTTTAGGGGTTATGGGAGTGTATTCTTGCGATTTTTCATATCAAAATTAATGTGTCTTCATCCAAAAGTGACTTTTTTAAGCTATTAAATCTAACGTATGTATCTGCATGCGCAGAGAAATAGTATCACCAATACGTATCCAATATTTACTTCGGTCACTACCTTATCACGAAAGATTGAAAAGACTGAATCACACCACATTGGAGACGAGGAGATTAAGAGGTGATTTGATTGATGTATTCAAAATAATAAATAATCATTATTCATGTGAAATGATCAACCTCATTATGTTCAATGAGAACCCTCATCTAAGGGGTCACACTCTTATACTCCGAAAATAAAAATCAAATAAGATTGTTAGAGATTCATTCTTTTCAAATAGAGTGGTTGAAGTTTGGAATAGTCGTAATGTATACATAAATAATTAATAATTAATGAATGAATGGGCTTAGGACGGCAGTGCAGTCGTGCCAAGTGTGCGCACCGCAGTATTTCGCCATTCGCCCGTCGTACGTTGAGTGAAGTTTACTGTGTCGAATGGCGCTGCCGTTGTGCCAAGTGTGCGCGGTACAAATCGCAGTACACTATCGAATAATCGATCTCCGAGGATAGTCACGTCCACGTGCACGACTTTGACACGATAAATATTACAGCGGAACGTTGAGAAGTGCAAGTTTTCATCGTGTCGTCAACGACTCGTCGACGACATTGTCGTTTCAGGTGGCATCCGATAATTGCGCAATGCTCGTCGGTTGCATCGCGCAGGTTGCATAGGAGAAGAAATCGGCGATTAGGCTACGTTCCGGAATGCAGGGGCAGCCGATATGCAAATTGGCCAAGAGGAGAACTATACAGATATGTATACCCGACATTGGCACACCAGGGCCGTAACAGCAGCGGTTTGCGAATCGCTCGCATTCCTGCCGAGAGAAATTCTCGACTAACTGGCCGGCTACGGTTACCTGTTGCGTCCACATGAGGACATTCGTCGACACACACACAAACACCGACCAAATTCCTATCGAAAATTATGACCCACATCGGCATATAATAGGTGACGTCGTCTATTTGGTCACTTTGTCGGTGTATTTGCCCAAAATAAATAAATTAATTCGAGGAATTTAAAAGTTTTGGGTGAATGGTGCTGTTTGTACATAGTACGTGACCCGCATAGTTGACACGTTTGTAAATTTTTAATATCACATATATTGTCAGTTTTCTATGATTTCTGCCAGCATGTATTATCAGAAGTCTCACTAAGGTTGATACTACATAAGTTCCACGTAATGTAGAGTGGAGAGTAATAATAGAGAGTAGGGAATGTAATCTAGATTGGAGTATCTTCTACATATGTAACTATTAAATTTAAAATAATAAAATGGATATCTAGTATAATATATTTTACTATTTTTCAACACTTTGACTCACTGCGGCCCGTGAGCATTTAGAAGATGGATAAATTGGCCCTTCTGTCAAATAGGTTGTGCATCACTGGTATATCGGAACTTAACGCGATCGGATTATTTATTGGCAAAATCGTCTGGGTTTTTTCTTTATAATATATATATAACACCCAGCAGCTTTCAGCATCGAAACTAAAATTATGTTTAATGAATTTTGCACGTAAAACGTAGTCACATTAGAAAACCATATTGTAGAGATAGTTGATAGTTATTTATACCTAGGATATAAATAAGAATAATGAAACTAGGATGGAGTGCTTTTGGAAGAATGAACATTGTTTTTATATCCAACATTCAGCTATGCTTAAAAAATAAGGCATGCGACCAGTGCGTACTGCCGGTTATGAGGTATGGATGTGAAGCGTGTATGCCGAATTCAAGAATGTTACGCAAGATTCAAGAGATCGTAAGAGGAATAATACGCGGGTAAGAAGTATGACCAAAGTGGCAGATATAGCGGAACGTGTGAAAAGGTTGAAGTGGATGGCAGAAGATGGACGCGACAAATACTGGAATGGTATCCGAGAGGATGTGAAAGAAGGCAAAGTTGACCGCAGTGGACGATGGGTTGATGAATTGAGAAGAATGTGTTAAGAAGAATACGGCAGAAAATGATGATATTTTTAAATCCAATACCCCGCTATGCTCAAAGAAGAAGGTTTACGACCGATGCGTACTGCCAGTTATGACGTATGGATGCTAAATTCATGATCCAGTGCACACAGATGTATGCTCGGTATAACGAGAAGAGATCGTAAGAGGAATACATGGGTGAGAAGTATGACCAAAGTGGCAGATATACCAGAACGCGTAAAAAAGTTGAAGTGGACACATAGCGAGAAGAATGGATGGCAGATGGACGCGAGAAATACTGGAATGGTATCTGAGAGGATGTGAAAGAAAGCAAGGTAGACCAAGTGAATGTATGGAGTCAAGTGGATGCAGATTGCTCAAGACACAGTAATGGAAGAGGATTTGCGAGGCCTTCATCCATCATTGGATGGTGAACGGCTGAAAATGATGATGATGACATACATACATATATATATATATATACATATATATATGTATTGAATCAAATGCGTATTTTCTCTTAGTGGTGTTGTTAAAGTACACAATAGCTTTATGTATATTTAAGTATAAATATTTTTCCGTGAAACTTCATTAGACATTCATAAAGCATTGTTTTATCGGATAAATTTTAAATAGGATTCAATTATTAAAATTAGCAAAATATTTTGTCTGTTTTATTTTATGCTCATAATAAATAGATACATAGAATACCGTTCAAATTGATACATCGATGTCCAATTGTATTCATGGAAAGTATTTTATAATAAATAGCTCAGTTTGTCAACGATCAACTATCATCAATTTTATGTCACTGAATGACTTATGAGACATCAAATCCAACGAAAATCCTACGTGTAAGTTATCTACATATGTATGTACATGATTAGAATTATGCAATTTTCACAATCGTTTTTTTTTTTTTAAATACATATTAGTTAAAAGAATGATAATTTTTTTTTTCAATTTTATCAAACGACGATTTTACATATCGTTTGATAAAATCGTCGATATTCAAAATGTTTCAACGATAATCGTTTTTGAATCGCGTTGCAAAATTTGCGTGCGCGAGTAGCGAATTCTGGGAATTCGTTCGTTCGCCGCCAGTGCCGCACATCAAAATTGAACTAACAGGCCGGCCGCCCCGGGGCTAATTGTCGCACTCATCTCGAAAATTAATCGAAAAATAAAAAATAAAAGTATTAACACGCCGAGAATGTGCAAAACCACCACCGTGCGCGAGATCATTTAAATATTTGCATCGGCGTGCATTGCCTGACGAGCCGAAACGAAAGTGGTGCGTGCCTTTTGAAACTCCACCACATGTACATACATATGTATGTACATAGTCATAGGTTGTCTGCATAACTGCATACCGAAAACGAATCGATTTTATGTACATTACTAGTGTAAGCCCGTTGAATATCAACGGAGCGGTTTCTCATCACCCGTACTGTGAGTGTTTGTGCGGGTGAATATACATATGTGTACGTGGAGTATGTATGCGAGCGATCCGCGGCTATCCAGACAGTTACAGTTACGCTACTATATATTGTAATGCATACTTCAAACTTGACAAATGAATAAAGTATTGAGCTTAGTATATATTTCTAATAATAAAAAAAAAATCACAGTGCCGCTACTCACTATAGAAGTGAAACTTCTTTGCAGTGTAAAGCAAGCGGAGGATAGGTTATGTGAGAATGACTTCAAAACATCGCACACATTTTGCTCAAACAATGGAGCGATAAAAGCGATTAAATTTTGAGGGCGAGGGGCGGTACGGGCAGCGGGTAGCTCTATCTCTGTCTCGCATCAACGCGGAAGAGCAAGAGAGACGGCAATATCGTTGCACTCGTCCGTTCGGTCAGTTCGTATAGGAACGCCACGAAACGATTTTCACTACCGTGCCAATAGAAGTTTTACTTCAAAAATAATATTAAATTTTATAGTTTTTGCATAGATGGTGCGTTATAATACAACGACGTTACAATTTAGCAAAGTCGCGAGCCTTTTGAGGATTAATATTGTCAAATTGTAGCAGGCCCATCATTACCTAGTTTGGAGGAATGCGTAAGCGCCCCCTCTTCCGAACTGATGATCTCGGGTTCAAATCCCATTCGCGTGCGACGGTTCATGTCTTTTAATCATTTACCTCAGCAGACAGACAGACAGACAGTAATAGGGCTATTATATATATGATGTCGTCATTTAATTGATTGGGATCAAACTTTGCAGAGATACTTCCAACGATCCTCATAGGATACTCGAGAACCATTGGATTTAACATCATGTCTTGCATAGTGAACTGACTGGGGAAATATACCCTCAAGTGCAGTGATTTCCTGTTGCCTTTCTGGAGAGGGAATTAAATAAGGAACGGAATTGGTAGCTAGGAACAATGTTAGGTTAGGTTAGGTTAGATTAGGTTGCTAAGAGGAAGAAAATTGAAGTGGTACCAACTTTGTACGGAACTGCCTCAAAAACATCGGCTGAATCTTGCTCAAACAATGGAGCGATAAAACAAATTTTGAGGGCGATAACGCATAACGATAATCGCATCAACGCGGAAGAGCAAGAGAGACGGCAATATCGTTGCACTCGTCCGTTCGGTCAGTTTGTATAGAAACGCCACGAAACGATTTTCACTACCGTGCCCAATAGAAGTTTTACTTCAAAAATCGGGTGTTGGTGGAGTGGCCGAGTGTAATATTAATATCAGCCTCAAGCCTCGTGCACACGTTGCGAGGCGACCCAGCGAGGCGGCCTCGCAACGCGCGCACGAGGCAGACGGAGCGCTGCCGGTCGAAACAGATCGAGTATTGCCAGTGCGGCAAACCACAAACAGTCTTGATGATATGTTTGATAACCACTGGCGGAGACAGACGCAGAGTTGTGGTTAGTTTTGGCGGGGTAGTTGCGTGTCTTGCGGGATCGTTGTCCGGTTGTCCTTGACGCGTACCGTTAGCAAGGAGCGGCAGGACCTCTAAAAGGGAAAGGGGAGGTGAGGAAGCGGGGTGGGGGGGGGGGAGGAGGGAAAGAGGGAAGGAGGGAAGTGGAAAGAAGATCGTCTGCCGTGGGTTTTTGCTTGTCCGTCGGCTAACTGTATTGGCTGGCATTCGCAGCAACCACTACGCCGTAGTACGAGGGGTGCCGTTAACGCAGTGAAAGTTGACCGGCAACAGAAGCAGGTACCACTTGGCGAGCACAGGTGCTTCTTCTACCCGAGTAGGTACCAAAGCCGTGTCCACACACGCCTCCTATCGTCGTGTGGACAATCGTGCGGGTGCGAGCTAGATGGGGGGTCTCGCAACCAGGTGTCTACACAGACGTAGAATAGTCTAGATATGCCCTCACGCTCCAAAAATGTTTCGACTCGAGCGATATTACACTGAGCAACCACACCGACAACCAGATTTTTTTTGACGGTTGCGAGCATCTTATTACATTGCACCACTTTTCACTCACCAAGCTACCTGCTCATCTCATAATCTTCATACAAAAAAAATAGGTCTAGGAAGCTATACGAAAACTAGGTACTCTATTGTTTTCGAAACAATTGCGTTGACGTTGCGTTGCGTTGACAATTGAGTACGACGATGCAAAAAAAAGGTCAGAAAAGGATTTTTGGTGAAGGTTATTTTCGTCGAACATTGACTTCCAAGAAATTTTTATGCAACTGAGAATCGCATCGTCTAATACGCAGCATTGGAATCTGTATATCTATCTGGTCGTCGAGGTTGAAAAAAAATCTGGTGTGCCGTTTGGTTGCTCAGTGTAATATCACCTTAAGACACTCGGGCATTAAAATCCTAGTTGTGGAAAAAAATCCAAGTGTTGAAATAAAAAAAAATAAAAAAAATGGGTCACTACTTTGTTATTCGAGTCTCGAGTTTCTGTCCGTTCATACCTACTCGATTTTTGTCGATCGAAAAGTATGAAGGGTATTATATGCATATGTCTAGTTGTTGTTAGATGGGGAACACACTACATACTCGTATATCACAGTTGGATCAATGATAAACAAACTCTATTAGTAGTGTCTCGAAAGTGTGCGGTATAGTGCCACCGGTGTAACTTGTCGAGAAATAGGGCTGCTGCGTTCGCAACGTGACGTAACATTGAACTTGGCATTACCGCATACTGCCTTGACTCTATATTCTCATCATCACGATCCACTGCTGGATGAAGGCCCCTCCAATCCTCTTCCATTCCCGTCTGTCTTGAGCAATCTATTCATACGTACATTCATACGTCATAACTGGCAGTACGCATTGATCGTATGCCTTCTTTTTTTAAGCATAGCGGAATGTTCGATTTCATAACTGTGTTCATGCTTCAAATGCTTTTGTTTCCTCTTCTTCACATCCGGGCATATTCACCAATTGAATCATAATAATAATAATTGGTCTCCCTGCTGTATATTGCGTTATGCTGCGTACACACCTTCGCCTTCGCCCTTCGTCGTTCGCTGTTCGGTTCGTCGGTGTGTACGCAGCATTAGTTCTGTTTCACCATTTTAAACCGTTCACCATCCACTACTGGATCTCCAATCCTCTTCCATTCCTGTCAGTCTTGAGCAAACTGCATACGCTTGACTCCACACATTCTTCTCAATTCATCAACCCAACGTCCACTCTACCTTGCTTTCTTTCACATCCTCTCGGATACCATTCCAGTATATCTCGCGTCCATCCATGTGCCAAGCCCAGTGCCACTTAATTATAGTCTATGTAGTTTGATAAAGTCAGATAATTTCTTAATGACTGACAGATTTTAGACTATTGTTTATGTAATAATAAAATATTATTACAAGTACTATCAAGCTGCGGTGGGGAAGGAGACGTTTACTTTACGCTATTGCCGTTTTTCAAGTTATACTGGTGGCACTATATGTCCATAGGTACTTCGATAGTATATATGTATCGATATTGTATGCGAGAAGAGGGCAGATAAATATTTAGAGATACGCATTCATTTCAACTAAGTAGTTGTTGCAATGGAAAAGGATGCAAAGAACAGATGTGGGAAAATTGTGTTTATTTTTTTTTTTTGGTTTACAGCCGTGTACAAAGATAGAAAAACAACAATAGAAATGATAGCGCAAATTAAAAACAGAATAGTAAAGAAAAGAAAATAATATACATATGTACATATAAAAACAAGTATGGAAGAAATATGAAGTATAAGAAAATAGTAAATCAAATTGATTTCTAGAGTAATACATAGATGAGTAATGGTTGTAATATTGTGTAGATTAATTAGGTATTAGAAAAATGTTCGAGTATAGAAATTTTAAATGTTTAAAGGCTGGAAGACGATATATCGATAGAGTTAGGAAATTTGTTAAATACATGTAATATTTTTACAAGATGAGAAAAATTATTAATAAAAGCAGTGGATAGAAAGGGTGAGGAGCTACATATGTATATTCTAATGGAATTATCTATTTGATTAAGTATAAAAAAAAAAAAATGAGGATAATAATAATGCGAAGTTGTGCAAGTGAAAACTTTTCAGACTAGTTTGAAACGAAACTGATAAGACAGGAAATGATGAAATAAGCAAAGGAAAAGACAAAGAAAAAGTTTGAAATATTTTATCTGCATACCAAATCTAATATACGGGTGATACAATTATAAGGTTATAACCCAAAGAGTTATAGGAAAACTACCTAATACGAAAAGTGGGGAAATATTTGGAAAAGTTCAAGCTTGAAGCAATTTGAATTGATCTTTTTGTCTTTTTGAGGAAGATGTGCTTAGAGCAGTGCTTCCCAAACTTTTTAGTACCGCGACCCACTTAGTTTTAATGGATATGATGGGTGGGGGGGGGCTATTTAAAATTTATAATTAACGAAAACAAGCAGCTGGGATAAACCTTGTACATCCGTACAATAAGATAAATGTCTCACTAACTCTTCAGCTCATCTTCTGTCCACTGGGTCATTTCGTCGATTCTGCGTGCAATCGTATTATAAACGAATTCGTTTCGACTTCTACATATACTTATTTCTTGCTCTTATCATCAAACATAATTCCAACAGTGTATTTTATTGGCGGTAGCACTAAAGTCTTGCCAATTGCGTGCGGCTTACTAGCTTGCGCGATTTGCAAACTAATCAGGTACGAGGCGTGGAGATATTTTTCATTAATGCTGGTGTAATGCGAATGCTTCGATTTCGACAACTTAAACTGTTCCAGTTGTCTTTTAAATAATTCTAGTGGCTCGTTTTTAAAATCCGGATGCTACGTCACAAAATGCCAACCCAATTTGCTCGGACTTGCTTTTTTAAATTTTATTTTTAAATAATTAAAAAAAAAATCACATTCATTGGAATGTTAACTTTGAATTTTTCGCGACCCACTAAAAACCGACTCGCGACCCATCGTATGATGAAAAACAATCATCATCGACAGACTCGCATAATATACGTGCAGCATATGTTGCATGTGCAACGTGATAACTGCCTAACAGGACAATAGAGTAAAAACGATACGCTTTAAAGTGAAACGAAAAAAAAAAAAAAGCCTACGAACCACTGTCCGTAGAGAGTTGGAACAATGCTCGCGCGCAGTACAAATAAAAGTGACGTTCGGTTATATAGGGCCACCAACAACTCTCCGTGCTGATTTAAAACCTGTTGCAAAATGTATAATGAGATACCGAAGCCTCCAAATTGAATACTAAAGGGTAACGAGAGTGCCTTCGACGCCCAAAAACGTCCTGCCCATATAAATTGCTATGAAAACGGACCTACATATACACGTTTGATGTACATTATATAAGTAGGGTTACTCACAACAACAAAAAAAACACACACACACACACGCATATGGTTATTTTGTTATTTGTTTTTGTTAATGTTTAATCACACACGTTACTTACTGACTCGTGGCGCGTGCGTACGTTTACGTCCCGAGCCAATCGCGCTCGTCGCTTTGTTGTTCGCTATAAGAAACGAAAATATCGTGTAAATCGAAGTCTCAAAATGAGTTTGAATTTAATCGAGATGAAAAAAATAGAAACGGCGACGAATTTATGTACAAATCGAACGTTCCGAGGTGAATCTGTGATAAAATGTCAACTTTTAATAAACTAGAGTTGTGCGTACCTAAACCGAAGATAGTATCGTCGAAGGATGTAAGCTGATATTTTGCTGTCAAAATTTGGCGATCACTGCCCTAATTTCAAAGTCATTTATTGTAATTTATCACAAGACGGTAACATTGATTTTGTCGCTTTATAATGAATTGGATCGATGCAAGCGTTGTACATACGTACATACTGAGTGGGCCAAAATGAATCATCCCATTTAAAATTCGTTCAGTTGTAATATTTTTACATTTTATTTTATTCTTTATTTAATTAAAAAAATAATGAAAATAATCATAAAATTTATAATCAATTAAAAAAATTAATAAAAATGTCTACTAGTCTAAAGAATGATTACATCGCGATGTAAGCTTTTAATGAAAAGAAAGGTTTTAAAAAAAAACTGTTTCACATTTAGTTTGATATTTTTTCCAATATCATCATCACTGCCAGATGAAGACCGTTCCAATCCTTTTCCATTCCTGTCTGTCTTGAGCAATCTGCATCCACTTGACTCCACACACTCTTCTCAATACATCAGCCCATCGTCCACTCGGTCTACCTTGCTTTCTTTCACATCCTCTTGGATACCATTCAATGCTTTTCACACGTTCCGCTATTGATCATGCTTTTCACCCATGTATTCCTCTTTCCACGCTTCTCTGTGCACACTGGATCTAGCGTAACATTCTTACCGAGCATACATATGTATGTGTGCACTGAATCTTGTGTTACATTCTTAGAACGTTTCACATCCATACGTCATAACTGGCAGTAGTCGTATGCCTTCTTTTTTAAGCACAGCCGAATGTTGGATTTAAAAACAATGTTCATTCTTCTAAAAGTAATTCATCCAAGCTTCATTCCTTCTTCTTTACATCCAGTCATATTCACCGATTCTCTACAATATGATTATCTACTTAAAAGTCATAAGAAACTTAATATGACACTAGTTCGTTGCATCGTGTTACACATTTAGTAGCACATTACGAGTTAATTTTGCGAGCGAACAATTCGAGAACGCATAGATTGAGCGCGATCGGTTTTTTTTTTTTTTAGCAAATACGCGTCAGTTTTTTACAGCGTCGTCTGCCTTTTTTCAAAAAAAGGGCCTGAAGGGAGCTCGAAGTTTCTCGAGTGCACTGTTTGAACCAAAAATGGCTTTGGACAGGTTGGTGAGAGGTCATCCTTTGCGAGTGGAATTGCATAAAAGCCTTGAATCTTAATGAAAAATATCCTGACATCTCATTGTTTATACGCCTGCGCGAGCACACGACACACCAACACACCGACACAGACGATATTCTCGGAAATGGTTAAAAATTTTTACCAAATACAAACTGATCAACCTGTTCGGAGGGTATGTCCAAGAGCGAAACACCACAACAACAGACCACCGATCCGTGGGATTGCACCGAGTCGAGCAGCACGCGACCAGAATTTAAAAGCCGACAAATGAAGTTGGCGGTCTCCATTTGATACTAAATCTCTGAATAAAATTCAAATATTAATCTCGGGAATGCACCTGAGAACCAATGCTCCTATTCGACTAATATTTTCATGAAAAAAATGTTTAGAATCACAGAAAATAGTACCCGAAACAATCCTTAAGTTTTAATCCTTAAGTAGATAATCACATTGTGGCAGTGGTCGAAATGGAAATTTTCACGAATGGGAGTGCTCGATAATTTTCAAAAAATATCAAACGACCTTTTT
This sequence comes from Parapsyche elsis, assembly GCA_022651745.1. NCBI lineage: Eukaryota > Metazoa > Arthropoda > Insecta > Trichoptera > Hydropsychidae > Parapsyche > Parapsyche elsis. The sequence continues at coordinate 1,003,936 of JAGVSN010000076.1, read as the reverse complement.
TTTTTAACTATATGTATGTATGTATGTAGATACCTATACATATGTATATATTCATCGAAATGCAAAATCTTATCGAGATTAATACCGTTTAATGTCTGTAAGTCAACTTCAACAGGTACTTCAACTTCAACTTCAACATCTGAAAATGGTCTCTGATTTTTTACATTCTATACCAGTGGTCGGGAACCGGCGGCTCCGGAGCCGCATGCGGCTCCGGGCGCGAAAATTGGCGGCTCCGTTTATAATCCAATACTTTTCGTAAAATAAAATAAAAAAAAAAAAAAATTGTGAATTAGATTTTTTCGACCCTGAATTTAGTCGCTTCAACCAAATTAATTACGGTGTAAAATTATATGATGTGTAAAGAGTGAGAATATTGTTTCTTATTTCGAATATTACCATTGAGATATTATTATACAATATTACGTTCCGAATTTATATAAATTGTCCGAAAATTCAAAGATCAAAAAACAAGTTCAAAAATAACATTAAAATCCGTTTTCAGACAAAATATTTATTTTTAGCGCTGAATTGTATAACGTTAATTAATATCGTGTTGACGACTAATTGTATGAACTCTACAGCTTGCAAGTCAGTTAAATTTATTTATGTACATATATATTTTTATTATAAATGTTAAAATATGAGCATTCTGACTGTTTTGTACAAATTTATCGATTTCATTATTATTGGCCGATTTTATATGGGCGTCAGAAATTTTATTAATTAGTATAATTATATAATTTTGTTAAAATAAGAAAGCCGACAATTCAAAGAAAGATATCGTAAATTATCGAGAGAGACCCGTTGCAGTTCAACCATAGTATGACTTGACTTGAGTATGACTTGAGCAATAAAACTTTTTACGCATAACCGACCAAAATAAATAGAATCTAAAAACCCCCCAATTCTAAATGTTATCTTCAAGTAACACACGTGCATCCAGCTTTTTCAAAACATAATAATATTTTAAATGGCTTTTGGCTACAGATAAGATGCCTTTGTCGGAATTCCAGTCAAAGGTTGTGATTTAGGAGTCATAAATGTTAAAAAAATTCACCTTCTAACATTTTTTCGGCAATAATTATTGAAAGAGCACGGAAATTTTGGTTTTTTACAATCGCGGGTTCAAATCCCACTCGCGCGACGTTCTGGTTTTTTAATTATTTACCGAGGCGAGCGTTATCAGCAGACAGACAGACTATATGACTGGATGTAAAGAAGAACGGATGAAACTAGGATGAAGTACTTTCAGAAGAATGAACATTGTTTTTTAATCCAACATTCCGCTATGCTTAAAAAAGAAGGCATACGATCAATGCGTACTGCCAGTTATGACGTATGGATGTGAAACGTGCTAAGAGTGTAACGCAAGATCCAGTGCACACATACATGTGTATGCTCGGTATAACGAGAAGATATCGTAAGAGGAATACATGGGTAATAAGCATGACCAAAGTGGCAGATATAGCGAAACGTGTGAAAAAGTTGGATGGCAGATGGGCGCGAGAAATACTGGAATGGTATCCGAGAGGATGTGAAAGAAAGCAAGGTAGACCGAGTGGACGATGGGCTGATGAATTGACAATAATGTGGGTATTCAAGCGGATGCAGATTGCTCAAGACAGACAGGAATGGAAGAGGATTGGTGATGCCTTCATCCATCAGTGGATGAATACATTCCAATAACATTAAAATAATTGGGACCAAACTTCAAAAAAGTAATTTCTATGATGCTGCTGGTCTTATGGGCCATATATGTACATACATATATAATGACACATGATGCTTTTCTTTCTGTCATGTAAGACTTTGTATCGATGACACAAACTATTAGCAGATAGAATGTTTCCAGTCTAAACCTATAGAGTTTTGCCAGTTTACAAAAGTACAATACATACAAGTAGTTTTACGTTTCAATACAAATGAAATTAATATTCAGGCAAAGTTACGTACTAGTGTTTTAATAAAATTAATTTCAAAAGAAAAGTCACTATTTCAAGCAATTGGTATAGAATTGGATAAAATTCTTGATTTGTGTAAAAATATGCGGCGTACTTAAACGTTGAGTATAAAATCGACCAAATAATATATACTAGTATAATAATATTAAGTCAATAATCTACATTTTTTAATGTAATATTATAGGATTGATGGTTTCGTCAGGGTTAATTTTATATGCGGCAGATTTAGAGTGCAATCACCTCGTGCATAAATTTTCTTTTCGGCGTGATTTTTCTTCGCGAAAATTTTGGCTCGCGCCCGTCTCCGATTCGCACACCGTTCTTCCGAGAAAAACCAGTTTTCAGCTGAAAATAAACACCATCATCGCTCTCGGTAAGTACTGCGGTAATCCCCGAGAGTGGTGTGTGACGTGTCGTTACCGGGAATGAAAAAAAAGCGTGATGAAAACGGAGTTTTTTCTATACGGTGCAAAATAAAATAATAAAAAAAAAAGAAAATGGGGAAAATTAGTTGCCAACTTTTACGTCTGAGATACCTACACGGTGACACATTTATAGACGCTTTTCGCAATTTTTTTTTCGTGAGCCACCAACTGAAAAAATTGTCTGCTGAACTTGGAAAACGTCCACGATGATTAATCAAGAGAGAATTACGAAATGCCAACTAGAAAATCAAATTTTTTCATGCCACGTAACAAATATGGATACTATTTTGCTTTAATATTAATGTATTTACTCAATTTGGTTCATTATACATATGTACATACAATGGGTACTTTCTATACTATTCACGAAACACCTAAAGAAAATTTTGATGTACGTATAATTTTCATTATAATAATTATAAATACTTATATAGCTCACTTAGCTTATAATTATAAGCTTAATAGCTCGGTATTAATTGTAGAAATACTATCACGAAAAGCTATTTTGAGATTAGAAAATTTAAGTTGTGCATTTCAGTACCAATTTCAACCACAAATGTCTTTCAAATTACAAAACTAAGGACATTATTATATAAATAATAGCCCAATTCCGTCTGTCTGTCTGTCTATCCATCTGTTCGTATAACTTTCATTATAATTATAAACCTCGGTATTAATTGTAAAAATACGACAAGCTATTTTGGGAGTAGCAAATTTAAGGAAACAAAAGTAGTTGTGCATTTCAGTACCAATTTCAAGCACAAATATCTTTCAAATTACAAAACTAAGGACATTATTATATAAATAATAGCCCAATTCCGTCTGTCTGTCTGTCTATCCATCTGTCCGTATAACTTTCATTATAATTATAAACCTCGGTATTAATTGTAGAAATACTGTCACGAAAAGCTATTTTGGGAGTAGCAAATTTAAGGAAACAAAAGTAGTTGTGCATTTCAGTACCAATTTCAACCACAAATGTCTTTCAAATTACAAAACTAAGAACATTATTACATATATAATAGCTCAATTCCGTCTGTCTGTCTGTCTGTCTGTCTATCCATCTGTCCATATAACTTTCATTATAATTATAAACCTCGGTATTAATTGTAGAAATACTGTCACGAAAAGCTATTTTGGGAGTAGCAAATTTAAGGAAACAAAAGTAGTTGTGCATTTCAGTACCAATTTCAACCACAAATGTCTTTCAAATTACAAAACTAAGGACACTATTACATATATGTATATAATAGCCCAATTCCGTCTATCTGTCTGTCCATCTGTCCGTCTGTCCGTATAACTTTCATTATAATTATAAACACTTATAGTAATAGCTCGGTATTAATTGTAGCAATACTGTCACGAAAAGCTATAGGTATTTCAAAAGCAGTAAGTTTAAGAAAACAAAATCGTCACTGATGCTGATGTATCATGCGTTAAGGCCCTCACTAACTCGAGCGAATAATTTGACGCTTGGCGTCAGCGACTGACGCCCTATATCGTCGCTGATTCGCACCAATGCGAATTATATCGATGCGAATGGGACGTCAGTCGCTGACGTCAAGCGTCAAATTATTCGCTCGGGTTAGTCATCGTCATCCTATTCGCACCGATAAGAACAAACGACGATAGAGGGCGTCAGTTTGACGCAGCGATTTCGCTAAGGTGTGTGAGCGCCTTCACAGCACCAATTTCAATCACAAATATCTTCAAATTACAAAGTTTATGATATTGTAATAAAAACGGTCAAATACAAAATCCTCTTGGAATACTTAAAATAAATCAAAATATACAAATTGTTCTTTAAGTTCAAAGTAAATGAATAATATTTAAAAAAAACTCACACCAAAAACAATTATCCACTAATCAAAACAATACTTTATCCGATATGGATAAAGTAAAAAAAAATGTCACCATATAAAAATAGAGCATTGTAGCAGTATTTCGATTAAATAATCTATATCTATATATATATAAATCAATGTCTGTTTGTTTGTCTGTCTGTCTGTCTCCTATAGGCTCCTAAACCACTCAACCGATCGCGATGAAACTTTCAGGACTTATTGTGATGATGTCGGGGATGGTTCCTGTGAAAAAAAATCGGGATAAAACGGGAACGGGAACGGGCCTGCTCATGCGTCATATAACGTACTAGGAACGGGAACGGGATCGGGATCGGGAACGGGATCAGGATCAGGAACGGGACCGGGATCTGGAATCGGGAAAAAACGGGAACGGTAACAGGAACGGGCCTACTCACGCGTCAGATAACGTACTAGGAACGGGAACGGGATCGGGAACGGAAACGGAACGGGATCGGGAACGGGAACGGGAACGGGAATACTGTATACAATACAATGTCAATGAAAAACATTTTAAATTGAATTTGGTCCATTTTAAATCATCGATTTAGTCAAATGTTTCATTATACACGTACGTATATCCAATGACCTACTACAAACTATGAGTAAATGTTTTTCCCGAAATTTGAGAATTTATTTCTCACAAATTATCTCAGAAAAAAATACGATGAGGTCGTTCGGAACGAGCACGTACAGGATGATGAAAAAAAAATGTGATGGTGGACGACAGTTTAACGCTATAATTCGGCAAAGTTTGTTTGATGAAATTGCGGTATGAATTTCAATTGCAGAAAAAATTCCTCGACAATTCATCAGAATGCACAAGCTGTGGCCGTATCCTATAACGTTGTGGTTTTTCGGTGACTATTTTGCATCATGTCATCAAATTGATGTTGAAAAGCTAATGATCACGTAGCGAACGAGGATCGAATGCCAATTTTACACACAGAGGAAAATTTCTCAATGATACATTTTGTATTGAGCATGTGAAGAAATTAGATGATTATTTCTGGTGGATTTTTTTTCTATATATCTACCGTGTCGGTCGAATGAATAATGATTTTCTGACATAACAAACTTCAGAATTGTATATTTATTTACTTGTGAGCGCGGTTCGTTATCTCTGTTTGGACCGTTTGCTCGTTTTTGGATCGAACTAAATTTATGTTCATAAGAAATACATATAAATTTTGAAGGGCGCGGTGTTCAGCACAATACAAAAGCTCAACTTTTTCACTTCGTTTTAATGGCAATGTAAAGGAAAAATTCGACCAGCTAAGACAGCATCGTAACTTTCTCCGTATAGGTAATTAAATTCATGACACAATTTGTATCGAAAATGCCTTGTAAGTACATATAGAAAATTTGTAGAAACTAGAATTCAAAATTTTCCGTATTTCACCACTTAAAAATTTCATTAATATATGTATGTATGTGGGTTCTATAAAAAATATTCAGTAAATTTTGCGAAAGCTTGCAATTCTTCTATATACATATCTCTTTAATATATAATAGATAATAGATATATTCGTTTAAGGGGGATGGTGGCCTCATGTGAGGTTCTTGAGGAGAAAGAAGTTGTACATAGTACATAGTACATACAAAAGTTTCTTCGGAAAGATACTCTCACTTCTGCCTATAAATACAGAAAATCTACAAATCTAAAGCTACAAGATAAATGAATATATTATTATCATATCTACCTAATTGTATTATTGTGTCTATTTATTCGTTTCTTACGAATTCATCATGGATGAAGGCCTTCATCCACTGCTAGATAAAGGCCTTTCCAATCCACTTCCATTCCTGTCTGTCTTGCGCAATCTGCATCCACTTGACTCCACACATTCTTCTCAATTCATCAACCCATCGTCCACTCGGTCTACCTTGCTTTCTTTCACATCCTCCATTTCCATGCTTCACTATGTGCATTGGATTTTATGTACCATTCTTGAATTTAGCATTCACGTCTCACATCCATACGTCACAACTGACAGAAAATTGCATTATAGTCAATACGTTTTTAGTTTACTGTTTTAGTTGGTGACCCCACAGAAAACCCTTCGCGACCCCATTTGGGGTCGCGACCCATAGGTTTGGAACCCGTGATCTAGAGTGTCTGAGAGCATTTTGAATGACATGACATTAATAATGCAATGTACCCAGGGTACATTGCATTATGTACTACAATTTTAAACAGAAAATTCTTGGTTTGAAGAATATTCTCCAAAAGATTATTCCCGAGAATTTTACAACACTATATGTATGTATGTACTAGTTGTATGTACATAGTACCGGGCGTTCCCCATGTGAAAATTTCACTTGAAGTGTAAAATTGATTGTTTCTACTGGCGACCACTCGGTGTGGCATTAGTTATTTATTTATTTTATATAATATTAGCTAATTAGCTAATTAAACTTACATCTATTACATATTAATAACAACTACATAAATCTATTACACATTGTACACTATACTTATACATAACTACTATCTCTCACAGAGGTGTCTCCTCACACTTTTCAAAAATGCATCTATTGTCTTAGAAGACTTGATGCACTCCGGGAGGGCATTATTAAAATGCACAAGTGTGTGTGTGTGTGTGGTTCACCTCAACTTTGGCTGCGCGGCCTATACCTTAAAGTTCAGTTTAGAGTCTATATTAATTCCCAAATATTTTAAATTATCAACTATTTCAATAATTGTATCATTAATCCTAACTTCATTCAACACATTTTTACTATTAAACCACATCATTTTTGTTTTATTCACATTTAGTTTTAATTTATTTTCACACAACCAATCATTTATATAATTTAATTCTATATTTAAAATATTAGCCATCTCATCAACATCACTACCTATCACATATATTAAAGTGTCACCTGCAAAAAGATGAACTTTACACTTATCAACTACCCTAACAATATCATTAATATATTATATAAATAATAAGGGTCCCAATTTAGAACCTTGCGGTACTCCATAAGGTGTTTCTAGCTCACCAGACAACACCTTATCAATTGAAACCAATTGCCGTCTATTACTCAAATAACACTTAAACCAATCTAAAACTAAACCACTTATTCCTAGCTTATATAATTTATGTAACAAAATACTCCTATCTATCGTCGCAAATGCACGCTTAAAATCTAAGAAGACTGCTCCAACAATCTGTCCTGAGACATCAACAGCCTCCATCCAATTAGTAACCACCAACTGGATAGCGGTTTCAGTTGAATGTCTTTCCCTGAATCCAGACTGTTCCACAACCAAACAATCATTCATACTAATAAACTCTTTCAATTGTATCATTACTATTTCCTCCAGTAATCTTTTCAACAATCGGTAACATATTATGGTGCCTACAAACGATCAACATTTTCACGGCAAGCAAGTTGAAAACTGAGTTGAACGTTGTTGCAACTGAAAATTGAGTTGCAACTCGAAAACGGTTGGGAACCTACCTGTGCTCTAGAATATCCTATTACTCCTATTAGGTTCTGAAAATATCCTCTAAAAAGCTATTAAACTATCTAGAGATGTTTTACAACCAAGAAAAAAGAAAATTCTCGAATATTCTCGGAGAATAATCTTTTGGAGAATATTCTCAGAATATTCTCGACTACACTACACTACACTACATACATATAACATCCACACATGAAAATGGAACGTCGAACAGACCCATTCCGATTGTCCACTCTCGTGTATGTGTGGATTTTAATGCGGCGCGTGTAACGAGTTAATTTGGTCAAAAGACGGTGTGTGCAAGTTGCATCAAGATGCACTTCTTTCTGACCGACCGCCAATACAGCTGCACCGTTACCCCTTTATTTTTTATACGACGAAATTGCTGAAATTCCTCAATTTACATAAATGCCGAATGGCTCTCTCAGTCCACTTCTTCGGGGGGCCCTTTTTGTATGTGTGTGACCGGTCGTAGGCGGCGCCTTTGCCTTTGCCTTTACCCACAGCTTCAACAATAATAATAAAATAAAAAAATCAAATAAACACACACACACACACACACACGCATACCGAGAATAATACATTTGAAAATTTGCACATTTATACCTATGTATGTATGATACGCCCACGGGATGCTGTCGATTTGTGAAAGTTACGACATGGGACGCGCCGCTTAATTAGAGCGACGTTTCAGTGTCCCCTAACTTGGGATATTAAATGAATAAAAATATGCGAAAATCCCTTTATCGGGTCGTCGTTAATTAACGGTTAACGAATTCGGTGATATAATGTGAAATGTGACCGGCGTAATAAATTATATATTGTCGAATGGTCGAGATTTAACCTGTACACTTTATCGAATTTGATGTTAAATTGGAAATAATAATGCTTTAAATTCGGTGAATAGATTTTATTGCGTCGATCGAACACAAATGGAGTATACATATCAATTTGAACTTATCATTCATCGTCATATTCAGCCGTTCACCATCCACTGCTGGATGAAGGCCTCTCCGATCCTCTTCCATTCCTGTCTGTCTTGAGCAATCTCTCTCAATCAATCAATCAATCTTGAGCAATCACATCCTCTCGGATACCATTCTGCCACTTTGGTCATACTATGTACTTACCCATGTATTCCTCTTACGATCACTTCTTGTTATACCAAGCATACATCATTCCATGCTTCTCTGTGTGCACCGGATCTTACGTGGCATTCTTGAATTTCGCGGCCAAGTTTCACATCCATTAACTTATCGTTACTATTCAAAAATACTGTGTTTAAATTTTTACTTTTTTACTGTATAAAAATAACAACAATAATAACAAATTCTAATTAAAGGCGCTCACACACCATTCGCACCGATATAATTCGCATTGGTGCGAATAAACGACGATAGAGGACGAAAACTTGACGCAGCGATATCGCTCAGGTTTGTGAGAGACTAAAGGCGCTCACACAACTTAGCGAAATCGCCGCGTCAAACTTTCGCCCCCGTCGTCGTCCCATTAGCACCGATATAATTCGCATTGGTGCGAATCAATGACGATAGAGGGCGTTAACTTGACGCAGCGATATCGCTCAGGTTTGTGAGAGACTAAAGGCGCTCACACACCTTAGCGAAATCGCTGCGTCAAATTTTAGCCCCCGCCGTCGTCCCATTCGCACAGATATAATTCGCATTGGTGCGAATCAGCGACGATAGAGGGCGTTAACTTGACGCAGCGATATCGCTCAGGTTTGCGAGGACGTTAATCCTCCAGGTCTCGGATACTTGAGTGATATAGAATATGTAAAGTAAAAAAATTCTTTTGGATAGCTGTCATGCAAAGCTTTGATTTAACAACTTCAGCTAATAGCAGATGAAGTATTGTCAGTTCAAAAAAGCACAAACGCATACAAACAACATTACATTTCAATACAAATGGCAAATTAAGCTTTGACCACTAAATAATGATAATTGCCAGTTGAAACGGATTGTATGCACCTACGATTAACACTTTTTAATACCCGTGAAATTTATAACGAGGATAGAGCGTGTCGGTTTGACGCAGCGATTTCGCTAAGGTGTGTGAGCGCCTTGATAATGATTGTTTCATACTGGGTATATTTATTTCATGTGAGATAAAATCAACAGTAACGCCGTCTATTTTTAAACTTTAGGCTTTTCAGTTTTGTAGTGTGAGTTTTTCAGGTATTTCACATTCAAAGTTCAGACTTCAAAGCTGAAAGCATTGAAAGCTTTTTTTTTTTACCGAGTTACTGTGTGTTATTCGGATTCAATTTTTATCATCATCATCATCATCATCATCATTTTCAGCCGTTCACCATCCAATCCTCTTCCATTCCTGTCTGTCTTGAGCAATCTGCATCCACTTGACTCCGCACATTCTTCAAAATTCATCAGTCCATCTTCCACTCAGTCTGCATTGCTTTCTTTCACATCCTCTCGGATACAATTCCAGTATTTCTCGTGTCCCAGCCACGTTTTTGCCACTTTGATCATGCTTCTTACCCATATATTCCTCTTACGATCTCTTTTTGTTATACCAGGCATACATCTTTCAATGCTTCTCTGTGTGCATTGAATCTGGTGTAGCATTATTGAATTTAGCGTACAAGTTTCACATCCATACGTCATAACTGGCAGTACGCATTGGTCGTGTGCCTTTTTTTAAAGCATAGCTGAATGTTGGATTTAAAAACTATGTTCATTCATCCAAAAGCACTCCATCCTAGTTTCATTCTTCGTTTTTATTTCATCAATTGTCCTAGGTATAAATAACTATCAACTATCTCTACAATATCTATGTATTGTGACTACGTTTTTATATTAGAGCAAATTTCGCGTGTAAGCTTTTTGGATCGTATTGCGTACCATTGTGAGATTTGATCAAAAGTTTGTCAGTTTAGCGATAATCTAAAAGTAGAGGTTCTTAAGCTGTCACAGACCCCCGTCAAGTGATTCGACGATTGAACGACCGCAATCGACCCGTCTAAACGCGATTTTTTCACGGATTCCGGGGTCCACTTTCGCGGTACACCTTGTGGGGTATTATACGCCATTTCACCGGTCGTAAGGGGGTTAAACGTGGTGCCCAGCTGGTCGACGTCTATTTCGGATGGTCGCGTCTGAATCACAGTCGCCGAGACGAGTATTTGTAGACGACGCCATGACTCAGGAGCGCCTACAAGCAAAATAAATTAACGAGAGCACCTCGCGAGCCATCGTTTTTTTCATCGGTTTTGTGTCCCCTCGCTCTCTCCATCTCTATTCATCTCACTTTACACACGATTCCGTGGAATTTCTAATATTTTATCGGACAAAAGTCGCGAGGATCCGACAGAAGTGACGATCCATCTTGTACGCGCGCGATAAACGTTCATAGTCAAAATGTGTCGCTACATATCAAACTCTGCAAAAGTTGAAACGGAGTAAAACGATTTTTTCCTGCCGAGCTCTCAAATTTGAGAATCAATTTAGTTTGATTTTTTTTTTTTTTTAATCGACGCATTTTTGACATTGAATATTATTGATCAAATTCTCCGTGTTGAAATAATAAAAGTCGGTTTTAAATATGGAGACAACTGAGTTTGATATGTACCCCTTGGATTTGGCCGGTTTTGTAATGAAAACTTGTGGAGATAGACAGTTTTGATTTGATATTTATGTGAGTTTGCATCGCCAGCGCTGTATGTACTTATAATAAAGAAAAATAATAAAAGGGTATTAAAATTTGTGGATTTTTATTAAACGAAAACGAAATATTGAAAATTATTCTAAATAAAACAATCTTTTTACTTGTTATTATATTACGTAAAGTACTCAACTAAACACAACAACAATACGAGTGTTTTCAAATTGAATGCACGGTGACGACCTTAACGTAAGCTTACTTAGAAACGAGCTCAACTTTTTGCACAGCAGAACAAACTGCAATACACCAAAAATAAAGTAAATACAGTATAGACAAGAATTTATTTGGCTATAATGGAAGCTGTGAAAATGTTGATTTACGTTGGTATATGAGTCGCCTAGTTCCAAATCCCGATAAGTCCACAATATATCTATAAAAAACGAGGATAAAATATTTTCTGGTTCTAAGAATGTTTTCAAACGATACCTTACACTTGAATTATTCCAAATACCGCCAAGTGCGCCGTAAAAAAATATTGAAAATCAGTGTTAGTTCCAAAAACTGACAATTGCACTACGATAAAAGCTGATAAAAGCCATATTTAGAAACAAACAACGATAAGTCCATGTTTCTAATCTCAATATTTTGTTTAATATCAACAAAATTAAGTTTAAATGAGTTTAAACGCCATCGAGCAAATAAGTCTGTAGCAGAAAAACCGCGTTTGGGAACAAGTGAGTTTTATGGACTTATCGGGATTTGGAACTAGGCGACTCATATAACGCAGTCGCTGTAAATAATCATATTGCAGAGATAGTTGACAGTTACATATTTATACCTAGAACAATTGGTGAATCTGACTGGTTGTAAATAATTAGAAATCAAACTAGGATGGAGTGCTTTTGGAAGAATGAACATTGTTTTTAAATCCAAAATTCCGCTATGTTTAAAAAATAAGGCATACAATGCGTACTGCCGGTTATGACGTATGGATGTGAAACGCGTTACGAATGTTACGCTAGATCCAGTGCACACAGAGAAGCGTGGAAAGATGTATGCTCGGTATAGCGAGAAGAGATCGCAAGAGGAATACATGGGTGAGAAGTGTGATCAATAGCGGAACGTGTGAAAAACCATCGAATGGTATCCGAGGTGATGTGAAAGAAAGCAAGGTAGACCGAATGGACATTGGGCTGATTAATTGAGAATTGAGTGTGTGGAGTCAACTGGATCAAGTCCAGACAGACAGTAATAGAAGAGGATTGAAGAGGCCTTCATCCAACAATGAATGGTGAACGGCTGAAAGTGATATTATAAATATTGTTGCGATAACGTTTTTACTACCCGAAAAAAAGATAATATACTAAGTGTGTACTTTAGTTAATTTTTTCAGTCATTTCGGTGAAATTATATAGTAAGAAAGTTTTGGAATACAATTGTCCTTGTTTTTATGTGATAGAAACGGTGAATCAGGGGTGCCGTAATGTAATGGTTTTATCGACCAATTCATATTGTAAAAAGTGCGTGTTTATCGCTCGTTATAAAAGGACGTTCAAATATGTCATTCACCGTGCCGTTCGCGTATTATATTAAGTCTAGACGTAGCTTTTTAATGGCGTACGACAGATTTAGCTCTTCCGCGACTGCTCGTATGCTATTTTTTTTATGGCTATTTACGGCTTCATTAATTACTTTATGACTGTATGTACATACATGCATACTTGTACGATTGTGCGTGTGGGAAAATGCAACCGACGCGGAAAAGCGATTCGAAAATCAAATTTTATTTTTAAATATGTTCATTTATTTACGTTCGGCGCAAGCTGAGACTAAACACAGATCACTTTAATCACTCGCTTGGTAACCGACGACGACGGGTTCAATTCCCGAAAAATCCCCGTTCAAACGGTGCAAACTGTACGTATGTATACACTCGCCTAGTGTTTATTGTGTGCAGTTTGAATAATGTTAAAAAAAAAATAAAATCAAAAACAAAAAATCGGTTGCTCTCGACCGGGCGAATCACTCAAATGATGATGATTAAAAATGTCAACTAGTTGCGAAATCGATGCAGTATCACTGCAGCATAATTTATTAATCAAATACTGGATGGTGTGTGAGTTAAAGATCAAGGCGATAATAGTTCATTTCAATAGTAAACGTACTGTAAATATTAAATTCTTAGATTGTAAATAATTATGTTAGTTTATAATACATTATAGACATGAACCATGCTATAATGTTTTGTTTCGATACAATGTTTTTGTAATATTATCTATTATTATAGGCATTTTAAGTGTCCATTATATTTCGATTTGAATTCTATTGATTTTTTATGCAAAAAACAATAACCAGGAATGTATTCTTCATCATACTTACTTTAAGCTTAGGTTTATTAAGTTTATAAATGATTCAAAGTTTTACTTTTACGAGTACTATTTTAATTTTACTACTGTACAGTACAGGCGTCGGTAACGTACATATAACGAGAAGAGATCGTTAGAGGAATACATGGGTAAGAAGCATGACCAAGGTGGCAGATATGGCGGAACGTGTGAAAAAGTTGAAGTGGACACATAGAATGGCAGATGGACGCGAGAAATACTGGAATTGTATCCGAGAGGGTGTGAAAGAAAGCAAGGTTGACCGAGTGGACGATGGGCTGATGAATTGAGAAGAATGTGTGGAGTCAAGCATTTGGGGTCGCAACCCATAGGTTGGGATACCGTGTTATAAAAGTTCAAGCTTGATCATATCCTATGTCTTTGAATCGGTCTCTATCATAATAAAATCTATATATATAAAAATGAATGTCTGTCTGTTTATCTGTTTGTCTGTTTGTCTGTTTGTCTGTTTGTCTGTCTCTTATAGGCTCCTAAACCACTCAACCGATCGCGATGAAACTTTCAGGACTTATTGTGATAATGCCGGGGATGGTTCCTGTGAAAAAAAATCGGGATAAAACGGGAACGGAAACGGGCCTGCTCATGCGTCAGATAACGTACTAGGAACGGGACCGGGATCGGGATCGGGAACGGAAACGGGAACGTGAACGGGCAATGCAACGCATGCCGGGTCAGCTAGTTCATTATAAATTTAACAATTATATCAGCGGTTTGGCAATTTATGATATGCGGTCAAAAACTGTCTAATTGTTTTTGGAATTTTATGTAAAATATACACGGAAAATACATGAAGAAAATTTTCGCCTGCGGTGCATTATACGCATGTTTCACAATATGACTGAAATTTTCGTCAAAACTAAGCAGAAGGTTGCCGACACCTTAATTGTAGTATGTACGGAAAATCCTATATTAAGATGACTTTTCCACTACTAGCTTCTTTCTAACAAAATTTCTGTCTACTTTCAACTGAAAACATAATTAAATTTTCGTCATAGCAAACGCAAGTCAACATCGATCTAGGAAAAACTTGATTTTTCCGACATGTAAACATCAATTAGATGTAATATTAATTATTTTAATAAACATCAATGTTGTAACGTCATATTAGACAGTGTTTTCGTGATCAAAAGCGCAAACTAAAGCCGGTACCGATTTTAGAAAGTATTAAGATCGAATTTTCACGCGTTTCCGGCGCACCTTCACGCTCCTCACGCCGATTACACAAACACGCTACAAATATTTCAAGTTTGACTTTCACAGCGACTCGCCATCGGAAATAAACCAATTTCATTTCATTTTAATACAATTTTTTTATTTTATTATTATTTTCAGCACGCACACACAAACACACACGGCTGGAAAAGTTCACTGACCACCGGATTCGATTAAAATAAGATGGCGCGCGCGATTTAGAAAAATCCCCGACATACACACCGACGCGAGAACGGCACATACTTACGCACAAAACGCGCGTATTATTTTGATCGTTCTATAAAGTTTTTCCTACGAGTTGTAAAACAAAATTTAACGGCTCGGGGTCTGGCAATAAATCATTTTCGTCTACGAGTCCGTGCCGCGCCGTGGGGCGCGTATTTGTAAATAAACCGAAAATATATTTTATGTTTGACTTTGATCAGTTAATTGAATCTGGGCATGTCAAATCCCTTCCCCTCTTTCTCTTTCTCTCGTACCATTGTGCACGTGGCTGTGTGTGGATCTGTACCCATTGTAAACCATTGGCCAATTATTTACTCGGTGGTCCGCTCAATATAACCGCGGTCCGTTATAATCTAAAGATAAACTACCTTCAACACACACACACACACACGTGAATCGTAATTCAATCAATTAAACCAATCAATACTCAAATTATTGAAAAATACCTGTAATAGCTCCATATTAATTGTAGAATTTTACAGAAGGTTGATTTGAAGGTAAAAAGATACCAATACCAATGCAAAACTTGAGACATTGTAATAAAAACTGCACCAATTTAGTGGATAAATTTCACTATACACTGTGCAACAAAAAAATAATACTAGTCAATCTGTGCAAAAAAAGTTTGATCCACTGAATCTGAATATGATAATGAAATCTTGTTTATGAGATATGAGTTTAAAAAATCCGAAAGAAAAACGATTTGACGATTACGTATAAGTATTTTAAAACTTTCAAATATCACAATTAATAGCGAAAACATCTGACTATTGCTTCCAATACTCATTTTGAACACAAAAGTATTAAATTTTGAGTTACGGACCGAAAAGGTCAAAAAAATGTAAAAAATGTAAACGCTCATATTTCATAAACGAGAGCTATCCAACAAATTTCATTATCATATTCAGATTCAATAGGTCAGAATTAGTAATAAGTTTTGGGTCTCCGCTCTGGTAACTCAAAAACGTGATTTTTTGTTGCTCAATTTAATTATAGAGAAGAATGAACATAGTTTTGAAATCCAACATTCCGCTATGCTTAACAAAGAAGGCATACGACCAATGCGTACTGCCAGTTATGATGTATGGATGTGAAACTTGGATGCTGAATTCAAGAATGTTGCACACGGAGAAGCATGGAAATATGTATGTATGCTCGGTATAACGAGAAGAGATTGTAAAGGGAATACATGGAGGAGAAGCTGAACCAATAGTGTAACGTGTGAAAAAATTGAAGTGGACACATAGTGAGAAGAATGTATGGTAGATGGACTCGAGAAATACTGTAATGGTATCCGAGAGGATGTGAAAGAAAGCAAGGTAGACCGAGTGGAAGATTGGCTGATGAATTGAGAAAAATGTGTGGAGTCAAGTGGATGCAGATTGTTCAAGGCAGACAGGAATGGAAGAGGATTGCAGAGGACATCATCCAGCAGTGGATCGTGAACGGCTGAAAATGATGATGATGTCGATGAATTATAGAGACTGTCACGAAAGGTTATTTGAAGGCAGAAAATTTAAGAAAACATCACTGTTACAGTACTAATTTGTATCACAAATATCTTTCATATTACAAAACTTAAAACGTTGCAATAAAATCAGTTAAATACAGAACCGCCTTGGAATAATTAAAATACACAAATTGTTTTTTTTATATTCAAAGTAAATGCAGGATTCTTCATCACAGAGCCAACTGTGCAACAAATTTTAATAATGCAATTATACTCCATAATACATACATTACTGTGCAACGGTAATTTTAATGAATAACAAAAATGTCCGTTTTACATAAAATTGCCGCCTTTGCTTTGAATGATTCTATAATATTATTATTAATACTAAAATATTCTAAATACATTAAAATGTACATACATACATACATATATGTATAATGTTAAAAATAATAATAAAACGCGACGGGAGTAAACTATTCGAATTTTTCAAGTGGTTCTCAATTTAATCGTCATTTTTATTGTCAATGAATGCCATTGACCCATTTAATCCAATATCTACCAATTAATTGAAACGGCAATCAATTAATTTTCATTGTAAACTGTGATCAATATAATATGCACGTTGATGTTTGCCGCTTCAGATCCATTACATTCTAACGTAAACAGATCGAGTGATCGTACGTACTCAAAAAATAAATATATGCAAAGCAATCGCTCTGAACAAATTGCATTGCACTCTAAGGGTTAATATTCTCATATCGACATACTACATACATATGAGTCGCCTAGTTCCAAATCCCGATAAGTCCATAAAACTCACTTGTTCGCAAACGCGGTTTTTCTGCTGCAGACTTATTTGCTTGATGGCGTTTAAACTCATTTAAACTTAATTTTGTTAATATTAAACAAAATATTGAGATTAGAAACATGGACTTATCGTTGTTTGTTTTTAAATATGGCTTTTATCAGCTTTTATAATAGTGCAATTGTCAGTTTTTTGAACTAACACTGATTTTCAATATTTTTTTACGGCGCACTTGACGGTATTTGGAATAATTCAAGTATAAGGCATCGTTTGAAAACATTCTTAGAACCAGAAAATATTTTATCCTCGTTTTTTTTTTTATATATTGTGGACTTATCGGGATTTGGAACTAGGCGACTCATATGTACATACATAGTTGCAGTGTGCAACTGTTTATTTTACAATTGCATAAATCGCATCAACTGTTAATATTGACACCCCATCGTATACATACACACCTATACGTTATAGAAAAATAGATTACAGTTTTTAAATGAAAGTTCTTTGACCTGAAAAGTTTGAGGAACACAGAGCGGGACAATTGCGCGTTTGATGTGTATTATATTTGTGTCGTTACGCGCTTGATCGACTACCGAAACGGATATACAGTATTGGGCTTGTCTCTGTTTAGAATTAAACTTGCCAATCTATTATGGGCGCACGTGAATGTTCCACGAGCGTTGTGAGCAACAGTGAACCAAGTCCTATCGAGAGATTGTCCAAAATGAAATAAAATATTGTACGATTTAAGAAAATTTCATACTATGTTCACACATGAACTCACATCTCCATGCTAATCACGTCGAAGCGCTCCAACAAAAATGCACGCTCGTTCAATCGAATTGCAACCCCTTCAATAGTCTGTAATAGGAGTGTCAACATTATTTAGTATCTGAACTATGTAGTTTCTTGACTTTTTTTGCCAGCAACGTGTTTTTATTATCGTTTATTCGTACTGCTTTATATTTATTGAACTGTTGTGTTGAAATGTTGTAACTTCAATGTTAATTTTTTTTGTCATTTAGATCTATCCAACCATTATTTCCTTTAAAAAGTTTTAGTTTTATAAATATTTTACTAGTTGTAAAGTGTCATGGGAAAAAAAAGCTCTCCAGTGGTTTTATATTGCCTTCTGTAGGAAAAGAAAGTTTAGAAGCAAGGCACAATGAATTGGTAGACAGGAATTTTAGTTCGTTACACTTGGCCACTTCACCAACAACCAGATTTTTTTTGACGGTGGCGAGCATCTTATTACATTGCACCACTTTTACTTCACCCAGCTACCTGCTCATCTCATAATCTTCATACAAAAAAATAGGTCTAGGAAGCTATACGAAAACTAGGTACTCTATGTAGTAGTATGTAGACGTAGAAAATATATAAAATTCAACCTGTCATATTTCTTTCTGAATTTCATTGTTTTCGAAACAATTGCGTTGCGTTGACAATTGAGTACGACGATGCAAAAAAAAAGGTCAGAAAAGGGTTTTGGTGAAGGTTTTTTTCATCGAACCATTGACTTTCAAGAAATTTTTATGCAACAGAGAATCGCACAATCTAATACGTACCACCTAAACCTGTATATCTATCTGGTTGTCGAGGTTCAAAAAAAATCTGGTTGTTGGTGTGGTTGCTAAGTGTAATATCAGCCTTAGTTAAAACGGAGAACGAAACTAGGATGGAGTGCTTCTGGAAGAATGAACATAGTTTTTAAATCCAACATTCCGCTATGCTTAAAAAAAAAAAGGCATACGACCTATGCGTACTGTCAGTTATGACTTGGTTGCTAAATTAAAGAATGCTACACCAGATTCAATGCACACAGCATTGAAAGATGTATGCTTGGTATAACAAAAATAGATCGTAAGAGGAATATATGGGTAAGAAGCACGATCACAGATATAGCAGAACGTGGCTGGGACACGAGAAATACTGGAATGGTATGCGAGAGGATGTGAAAGAAAGCAAGGTAGACCGAGTGGAAGATGGGCTGATCAATTGAAAAGAATGTGTACGTGTCAAGGGGATGCACATTGTTCAAGACAGACGGGAATGTAATAGGAATTGGAGAGGCTTTCATCCAGCAGTGGATGGTGAACGGTGATGATACCTTTGTACATCTTCACCAAATTCAAACAAAAGGCGACCCCATCAATAACATCGAAATTTTGCCAAGAGCGATCGGCAACAGTCGAAAACCACCGAGGAAATCTTTCGACCGGATCGATATTCGAATCCACTGATCTATCGCCGCGGTTCATCTGTTAGTATATGCTCGTATGTTTATGGAACTGTTTTCTCGGCGTGTTGACACTTGTTGCTTCTGTGTACGTATGTATGTATATTAGGTTTTAAGCTCCTTTCTCCTTTAACCCTACTATTTGTTATGTAAACAGAACGTCTTATCGCAGCCGATTAATAATAATTGATAGTCGCAGACATACATATGTACATATATTGAAAAGTGTTAAGTGGCGTCGATGAGTAACGACGCCAGGCGTCGGTAGCGTGTTATGTCACAGGGGCGTGTCAAAGCCGAGCTATTATCGAAACACTGTACAACTTATATGTATGTACAAATGCATGTACATATCGTACATATGTACATATGTGCATGTGTGTCTGGTAAGAGTTGAGGTGCAGACATGGCAGCGCCGTGCAACGCATTGACTCACCGGGATATACTACTGTTGAGAAAATAGTACGTGTAAAAGTGAACCAAGCATCTTTTTCGTCGTATAGTGACATAGTTATTTATGTAGTCGCGTGTGACTCAGTAGATTTACAAAATAGATCAAGCAACGAAAGTATGAAAGTATTAGTGAATTTTGCAAGCAAAGCGTAGTCACTGTAGATAATCATATTGATAGTTACTTATACCCAGGACAATTGGTGAATACGACTGGATGTAAAGAAGAACAAATAAAACTAGGATGCGTTAAAAAATGAAGGCGTACGACCAATGCGCACTGCCAGTTACGACGTATGAATGTGAAACGTGGATGCTAAATTCAAGAATGCCACGAAAGATCCAGTGCACATGCTCGGTATGAACAAGAAGAGATCGTAAAAGGAATATGTACATGACAGAACGTGTGAAAAAGTTGAAGTGGACACTCAGTGAGAAAAATGTATGGCAGATGGACTCGAGAAATACTGGAATACTGGAATAATGAGAAGATAACGTAAGCGGAATACATGGGGTAGAAGCATGACCAATAGCTGAACGTGTGAAAAAGTTGAAGTGGACACTTCGTGAGAAGAATGTATGGCAGTGCATACAGAGAAGCATGGAAAGATGTACGCTCGGTATAGCAAGAAGAGATCGCAAGAGGAATACATGGGTGAGAAGCATGACCAATAGCTGAACGTGTGAAAAAGTTGAAGTGGACACTTAGTGAGAAGAATGTATGGCAGTGCACACAGAGAAGCACGGAAAGATGTATATTCCGTATAACAAGAAGAGATCGTAAGAGGAATACATGGGTAAGAAGTACACAGCGAGAAGAATGTATGGCAGATGGACACGAGAAATACTGGAATGGTATCCGAGAGCATGTGAAAGAAAGCAAGGTAGATCGAGTGGAAGATATGGGCTGATGATTTGAAATGAAACTAGGATGGAGTGCTTCTGGAAGAATGAACATAGTTTTTAAATCCAACATTCCGCTATGCTTTAAAAAAAAGCATACGACCAATGCGTACTGTCAGTTGTGACATTTGGATGTGAAACTTGGTCGCTAAATTCAAGAATGCTACACCAGATTCAATGCACACAGAGAAGCATTGAAAGATGTATGCTTGGTATAACAAAATGAGATCGTAAGAGGAATATATGGGTAAGAAGCATGACCAAAGTGGTAGATATAGCAAAACGTGTGAAAAACGTGGCTGGGACACGAGAAATACTGGAATGGTATCCGAGAGGATGTGAAAGAAAGCAAGGTAGACCGAGTGGAAGATATGGGCTGATGATTTGAGAAGAATGTGTGGAGTCAAGTGGATGCAGATTGTTCAAGGCAGACAGGAATGGAAGTGGATTGCAGAGGACATCATCCAGCAATGGTTGAAAATGATGATGATGAGTTACATTATAGATTGAAATGAGCAAGAAAATGGAACGAAAGGGTGTCTAATATCTTCAGATCTAATAATATCAACGAATCGCTTTATAAAGGGCGTTTGTGGAGATGCTGTCAGTTCGCAGTTTTTGTACTAGATTTTACGTCTTTGATTGTTTTCAGGTCAATTATTGACATTGAAAACGTGTCAAGGTCAAAGGTGACGGTTTTGCGATCGTGTCAAGTTCATACGCGATACTTTCTACTGTGTCACGGTCAAAAGTTGTGGTTTTCCATTGTGTCTGGGTCAAATGTGCCACTTTTCCGACGTGTCATGGTCAACTGTGTCGTTGGAAACATTCGTTGGAAAATTTTTGTATAGCATTTTCCGTCTCAAGACGAAAATCAATCAATGCCTTCTTTAGTGGAAGGTTTTGCTAGGTGTGACGTCATCAGCGAACGAGTGCCATAACTGTGATGATTAACGCAAACAAGGTATCGCCACATAAGGCCTCATTTCACAGAAGGCGTTGAAAAGCTACAAATTTAAATTGGATTTAATTATTCACATGAGATAATTTAGCATATTGTAGAGATTGTAGTTGATAGTTATTTATACCTAGGACAATTGGTGAATATGACCGGAGGTAAAGAAGAATAAATAAAACGAAGAATTAAACTAGGTTGGAGTGCTTTATAGAAGAATGAGCATAGTTTTTAAATCCAACATTCTGCGATGCTTAAAAATGAAGGTATACGACCAATGCATACTGCCAGTTATGACGTATGGATGTGAAACATGGATGCTAAATTCAATGTTACGTAAAATCCAGTACACACAGAGAAGCATGGAAAGATGTACGCTTGGTATAATGAGAAGATAACGTAAGAGGAATACATGGGGGAGAAGCATGACCAATAGCTGAACGTGTGAAAAAGTTGAAGTGGACACTTCGTGAGAAGAATGTATGGCAGTGCATACAGAGAAGCATGGAAAGATGTACGCTTGGTATAATGAGAAGATAACGTAATAGGAATACATGGGGAGAAAGCATGACCAATAGCTGAACGTGTGAAAAAGTTGAAATGGACAGTTAGTGAGAAGAATGTATGGGAGTGCACACAGAGAAGCATGGAAAGATGTACGCTCGGTATAACGAGAAGAGAACGTAAGAGGAATATATGGGGGAGAAGCATGACCAATAGCTGAACGTGTGAAAAAGTTGAAGTGGACACTTAGTGAGAAGAATGTATGGCAGTGCACACAGAGAAGCATGGAAAGATGTATATTCCGTATAACAAGAAGAGATCGTAAGAGGAATACATGGGTAAGAAGTACACAGCGAGAAGAATGTATGGCAGATGGACGCGAGAAATACTGGAATGGTATCCGAGAGGATGTGAAAGAAAGCAAGGTACGACAAGGACGATGGGCTGATGATTTGAGAATAATGTGTGGAGTCAAGTGGGTGCAGATTGCTCAAGACATACAGGTATGGAAGAGGATTGGAGAGGCCTTCATCCAGCAGTGGATGGTGAACGGCTGAAAATGATCACGATGATGATTATTTACAGGCATGGAAATAAAACAATCGATTGAATAAACGTAAACAAATCAATATTCCTTGTCGCGAAATAATAAGCATTGTTAGTAATAATTTTCGAAATGTAAACATAAACTGTCATATTGGCGACAAAATTAGGTCACGGCTTACATAAAACAGAAGATATTCTTATGCTAGTGTACTTACATACATATGAAGCGACATAACTCTAAAATTATACACGGCACAAAAAAAACTAAACATGCAATAAAATTGGGCAGACAGTTATGCGCCAATCTGTATTATAGTAATTGATCTTGCGTGTGATCTATCTGGGTACAAAACGACCCATCATCCGTAACAATAAATTACGTGCACAGGGGCAGTGGGTTAGTGCAACAAACCCGTGGGTTCACCGATCTGCATCGCATACTTGCACATTATAGTGCATTTGCATACTGGAGATGGTGCAGATTTGCATTAAATTGATGCACCCGAATTTTAGGTGATTGACTGCCTCTCCACGCGAAGGTTAATCCGTTTACAAAATAATAACTGTACGATTTTGAGTATTTTTGGAATGTCGGAGAGTGGTGCACGAATATATGCGTGTCTTATGATTTTCTTTAGGATAATGTTTAATATGTTGAAAAGGGTTCTACGGAGCAATGGTTAAAATTTAAAACAGCTTGCCATAAAATTAATTAGCCATTTGCATTGTCTTAAACTGTTTTGATTTATGTAAGGTGCCAAGATGTGGATTTAACTTTTGAGTGTATTGAATGTGCATTTCTTTTGATGTGGTTTGGAAAATTATGCGACTGCAAATTTTATATTTTTATGTCCAATATAAAAGTATTACAGTATCGAATCTATAACAGAACAGTTAAAATGTAACTTATTTATTCGGATCAAAGTTAAATTTCGTGTATTATTTTTGATTGTTTAAGATCACACTAATCGTCACGCGTGTTCCATTTTTTTTTTATATAATTGTAGAATTTACAGTATATTCTTCAAAATAGCGACTAACGAATGCCATTTTTAAACGGTTCACGATTTATTTCACTTACCTATACACTTAAATTTCTATTCCTTTCCCCTATACCTTTTTACTTTAAGTATTGTGATTTTATTAAAGTATTGTGATCGTGCTAAAATTCGACCTCGAGATTTTGACTGATTTGGATCAAGTATCGTCCCCTGATCACATTTTCATTATTTCTGGAAAATGTCTGTATGTCTGTGCACTGTGTGTGTGTGTGTTTTCTCCGAAACTATCAAGTCTATCAAGCTGAAATTTCATATCTATTATATTTTACATACATATGTATGTTACATGAAAAGTGTGATGCTCTGCATGGCATAAAATGCACGTGAAAGTTCAAATTGTACTTCAGAGTCAGCTGATTAAATTAGTGAGATGAAACGTGATTTAGACCAGTGGTCGGCAACCTTTTTCGAGCTAATAGCCAAATTAGGGTATAAACCTTCCAAAATTGATAAGCTTGGAAGCCGCAACATATTATTTTCGGATTATACATACGTACACATATTATCATCATGATATTTTTTAACGTTTGACAGTTTAGACAGTTTGCTATACTTAAAAGTATAGCAAAGTTTATTCTGAAAAATTGCTTTGAAGTTATTGAAATAGGATTCATTTTGATTTTGTGTAAATTGTGTGTTAACGTTTTGTGTTTTACGCAAAACGTTGGATGACAGCGAGAGCCGCAGGTTTTTATACAAAGAGCCGCATGACGCTCCGGAGCCGCCGGTTCCCGACCGCTGATTTAAGACAGTAAAATTAATTCATTTTATACTTGCCTAAAAAAAAAAAACTTTGGCATTTTATTCATTTCTAACACATATATAAACTAATTTCATACAACATGATGGTATTCTTTCAACTGAATCGTATTTTGATTTGAAATAAATTGATTAAAAATGCCTCTGCCTTAGAAAAAATGAATAAAAAATTGTTTAAATTGAAGATGTTTGCATTGCGGATATTTCTAGGTACGCAGAGTTAGCGGGACGTTTGCCAAGTGTTCCTCGCGATATTTTTATGAAGAGTTGACAGGAGGAAACACAATACGCGAAACTATTATTGTACATACTACACGTTAACCTTCTCGCATCAATCGCAAAATTCAAACTGAAAAAAAGACGGAACGTTTAAAGCACAAAATACGAAAAAAAAAAAAGAGAAACGAATGGCAAAAGAGTGTTAAATGGGAGAATAAGAAGAAGAAGTAGAAGCAAGCGTGCGTATGTTTTTACACGTGGTCTTTGCTGGCCACGTGCTGGGTCCAGACCGTGTCCTCATCTCCGGGAGATAATGTTGCATATATCTCTCTGCCTCGGAGAAAAATCACACACTTCAGCTGTAACATAGCGTTGAGTTATTTAGATAAGAACGAACGGTAGCATTCGAGTGAGGAAATATATTGAGCAAACGCCCCTCACTCGCCGACACGGTGACGTACACACGTGTTCTCCCAACTTGTGTGTGAAGAAGCTAACGCGTGAAACATCGCACAATATGTATAAAGGTGGTTTCATTAAAAAATATATCATCATAAGCTTAAAAAAGCTTCAAGATCTAAATTCAACTTTGAAAAAGTTTGTGCGGAAAATTCTGTCTATCAAAATTTTGCCTTTACATCTTCCACTCGGTTCTAGCAAGCATACATACATCTTTACGTGCTTCTCTGTGTTTAGCGTTCAAGTTTCACATCTATACGTCATAAATGGCAGTACGCATCGGTCGTCTTATTTCAGTGCCGAAGTTGATATTTATATTATTTTCAGTCGTTCACCATCCACTGCTGTATGAATCCTCTTCCATTCTTGTCTGTCTTGAGCAATCTGCATCCACTTGACTCCACACATTATTCTCAAATCATCAGCCCATCGTCCACTCGGTCTACCTTGCTTTCTTTCACATCCTCTCGTATACCATTCTAGTATTTTTCGCGTCCATCTGCCATCCATTCTTCTCGCTGTGTCCCTGCCACGTTTTTTACACGTTCTGCAATATGTGCTTACTTCTTACCCATGTATTCCTTTTACGAGCTCTTCTTGTTATACCGAGCATATATCTGTGTGCACTGAATCTTACGTAACATTCTTGAATTTAGCATCCAAGTTTCACATCTATACGTCATAAATGGCAGTACGCATCGGTCGTATGTCTTATTTTTTAAGCATAGTGGAATGTTGGATCGACTGGGTTAGTGCCGAAGTTGCCTAACCTAACCTAACCTACATCGATAATCATATCATTTTCAGCCTTTCACCATCTACTGCCGTATGAAGCCCTCTCCGATCCTCTTCCATTCTTGTTTGTCTTGAGCAATCTGCATCCATTTGACTCCATACATTCTTCTCAAATCATCAGCCTATCTTCCATTTGGTCTACCTTGCTTTCTTTCACATCCTCTAGGATACCATTCCAGTATTTCTCGCATCCATTCTTCTCGCTATGTGTCCTCTTCAACTTTTTTACACGTTCCGCTATTGGTCATGCTTCTCACCCATGTATTCCTCTTGCGATCTCTTCTTGTTATACCGAGCATACATCTGTGTGCACTGAATTTCACATCCATACGTTATAACTGGCATTATGCATTGGTCGTATGTCTACATAGGTATAGCGGAATGTTGGATTTAAAAACAATGTTCATTCTTCCAAAAGCACTCCATCCTAGTTTCATTCTTAGTTTTATTTCTTCGAAGAATGAAACTATGATTAAACAATTACAATTTATTATATATGTAGTTAGTAAAGTAATGATGTACGGAAAATTGGGTTATATGTTTCTGTCATTTCTGATGTATATTTTTATCACAATAAGTCCCTACGTTTTACAGGTTTAAAAAGTAGAACTTTCATTTCCGAATATTGCTTTTTTTGCCATGGAAATACTCCAATCAAAAATTTGTATCGTATATGAAAGGAAAGTGTCCTATTATCATAAACATAGAAAACACTTGTTTAAAATTTAGTTTCGATGTAAGTGGTATGTAAGAAACAGACTAGAATTCAAAATATTTAGCACTAACCTGACTAATTTTCAACAAAATAGGTTATCAAGCTGCTAGATCTTTTGGCGTGTAAAAAGTATAGACAGTTCAGTTAAAAAGTGTTCTAAATTGTTTTTAAAATAATTTTTTGACCTACGGTATCAAAACTTTCAAGTCAAATCTATGAGCTCTGTGGTGAATTGGATTTGGCTTACTCTCGTATTGTATTTTCAATTCAAAGCCAATATATTAATCATCATCGCCGTCTATATTCGAGCGTAGATGTGATAATTCAGCATAATCCAAACAAAATCGAAAAAAATATGAAAGAAAAGCACGCTTTTGTACGCGCGCATTGTTCAAAGTGTTACAATGTATAGGATATTTTTATCAATTTGTGTAAATTGTGAGAGACGCGTTCGAGTAAACGTTCGCCAATTGAAAAATCGAACGATTTTTCAGATCCGATTTAAATGAATCTTTTTTTTTTTTTTTCCCGTTCCTTTTGTTTATCGCTCGGCCGATAATATTACGCTCTTTGCATTGAATAGATTTTCGCACTCAAACAACTTTTTAAATGAGATACGCAAAAATCTAATTGCCACACATATATACTTTAATGTTATGTGTATAATAAATGTGTGTGTTTTTATTTCTTTAATAATATTAATTAATCTACGAGAAGTGAAAGTGAACGGACGTCCGCAGTAGTAAGGGTGCGCGAGCGATGACTATCGCTACTCTTTTTTCCCCCACCGACAATTAATTCTATGTACATATATGTGAGTGATTATATCGTTATATCACCGTCAGTACTGTCACCGTCAATGGGTGTACGGACAGACGGACAGACAATTACGGTTTACGGAAGCGTTACGGATACGCGTCACAATAAGACGAGAGTGCACTATCGCGCGGGAACATCGCTAGTGTTCACTTTAAAAATTGAAAGATAAAATGAAAAAAAACCACAGTGAAAAATCATAATGCTGTAAGTATAAAAGGCACTCTTTCAGATGCATTAAAAAAATGTGACCATCACGAAACTTTAACCGTGAAAATTTCACACGGAACCATACTAGGTAGCAAAGTGTGAAAAATTCCCAATATGTACAGCGACTAAAGTTTAACCGTGTGTTGTAACTTTAAAACTGACACACGTACAAAATTGAGTATGAGTATTAATAAAACGCTTCAAAATGCTCACTGTTTACAAATTTATAATGTTTTAGTTTGCGACAAGCGCGATACTTTACCAGTGCACAGAAACATTGTATCAAAGTGTGAAAAATTTGCACCGATTCTACAGAAGCTGAGGTTTGAAGTGTTGTAAATTTAACACCGATGAAATGAAATTAAACACAACTATTAGTAAAAGCCACTTGTGTGTATTATAAAAGGATTTTTATTCAGTTTTACATTATAAAGTTAAAAAAACCACTGTTAATGGTTGGAATGGAAATTTTATGCGGACACCGCATCTGATAGATTGAAGCTAGAATAACTATGTGTGTAGATTGATGGATTTTATCACAGATTATCATATTGATTATCTAAGAAATGATTTAATACATTAAACATAAACTTTTTAACGTACTGTATAGTGATAAGTAAATGGTAAGGTGTAATTTAATTTCAGTTAGCATTACCTTTTATGGAATAAGATCCACGCCAACACACTGTGACTAATTGACCTTAATAATGTGATATTGTCTTGTACTATAAAAGGACAACATGCTGGTACGAAATTTCAACGCCACGACATTTGGCACGTACTCTACTTCGTCCAGACACGTCGATTCGAATCAGTACGTCAGCTTCGAGCGCGATTTCGAGATAGATAGCACTTACAATGAACTTGTAAGGAGAGCGCGAAAAAAAAGGCAATTTGCGGCAGAGTCGATTTGAATAATACACACATTTAAATTCCGTTTAATAATAGCAGCCACACTCAATCAGAGTGGTCTATTTTATTATCACAATAATTATAAGCGTTTATTCTTTTCGAGTGTATGGCAAAGTTTAAAGCAACGCGCAAATTTATTCGTCCGTACGCTTTAGCCGAATGTCGTGCCTAAATATACACAAACGCGAGATAAAAGTGTTGAATGAAAAAAAAAAAAACACAGAGTAACGCATGCAACTTAAATAACTTGGTTGGCGTGCTCGAAAGAGTCATACTGCAACTTTGCGTGATTAACGAGCCACCCCTGGATGTGAAATTTTCAACGAATCGGAAAATTCGCGAGGAAAGTGCAGCGCACCGTGTTTAATCTAATCGCACGTTGCGTTATTTTATTGTAATATGATATAATAATTCGGAAGTTTATGAAATTTATTTGATGACAAGAGTCTTGACAGATTTGATAAGATTATCTTATCGACAGTGGCGCCAACGCGGTCGTAAATAATATAATACAAATCGATGCAAAATTTTTATCGCATATTATCAGTACAAATGTACTGAAAAAAAAAAAAATTACAAAAAATTCAATTGATTCTTATTTAAATTATCCCAAACATTGCATAGGAAGTTGGCGAATGGTAAAAATACCATTTCGACTTAGACAAAAATCGAAACTTTGACCTTCCTGCCTTTGATGCCGTGACGGGAATCACTAGACCATTACGGTCGATTTATTTTACGGATCAAATAGCATACACATATACCTACATAAAAGTTTATAAATATGTGTGTGTGAGTGATCAATGTGTATATATATGTAGTACAGTTGTCAATTGTGTATTTAGATAATTGTCATCGGAATAAAATCAGTATAAAATGCGTCAAGCGATAAGATTGATTTTCAATTCTGCATATATTCTGCATTTACTTTGAACATAAAAATAAAGCAAAACGCAGTCACTGTAGATAAGCATATTGTAGAGATAGTTGATGGTTTTTTTTATACCTAGTACAATTGTTGAATATGACTAGTTGTAAAGATGAAGCATTAAACTAGGATGGAGTGCTTTTGGAAGAATGAACATTGTTTTTAAATCTAACATTCCGCTATGCTTAAAAAATAAGGCATACGGACCAATGCGTACTGCCAGTTATGACGAATGGATGGAAATGGTGGAAATAAGATGTACGCTCGGTATAACGAGAAGAGATCGTAAGACGAATACATGGGTAAGAAGTATGACCAAGGTGGCAGATATAGCGGAACGTGTGAAAAAGTGGACACAGCGAGAAGAATGGATGCGAGAAATACTGGAATGGTATCCGTGAGGATGTGAAAGAAAGCAAGGTAGACCCAATGGATTGAATTGAACAAGAATGTAGGAATGAGAGAGGCCTTCATCCAGCAGTGGATGGTAAATGGCTGAAAATGAGAAATGCAACAGTTGCATCTCTTTTCGAACACCATGTATGTACCTAATTTATTAAAAACGTATAAAAGCGTCTTAGCTCTGTAAATGTACATACATTATGTATATTAGTATATGGACTTACATAGTTAAAAAAAAGTTATCCCGAAAGGATTCTGTATTTTACTACAATTAGTGAAATAACGAGTAGAATAATTTGGCACTAAACGCATCAGTTCAGTAAGTTTTTTGCTTTACAAATAGTCCATTGTATGTATGAATTTGCGCGATGCATTTTTAGCATAGCATTCACTTCACGGTACGTTACATGGTTACATCGATATTTTGATTACAATGTGGAACATTCGTATAATATTTTGCGCACTGCACTCGCGATATGCGTGAATTCAAAAAAACTACACTGCAAAAGACACATTGTGCCAAAATAAAACCAAAAGCACTCTCACGTACGAACGTACGTATGTACATACGTACATTTTAATAAATTTGAAAAGAGCGTTATTTGTGTAATAAAGTTCGCCAACCTTGTGTACTTTTGATTTTTGGCAAAACCAGCAGGATGCACGCCAGTTAGCCCCATTTTATTGTCATCGTTACTGTGTGCATTACATTTTTTTTATAGAAAGAGTAATGTATTTATTTACGTTTCCCAATCGAAAATATCCGTACGTGGAATCACCGGATTGAAATAAAACATGCACGGATCTTATCGTGACCATGTTATCTGTTATTTTATTTTATTTTTATATGTATCAGCTAACAGTCATTTTATACAATCGAATATAAACTTAAATTAACAATCTAAGTTCATTCATAGATGCATTTCCATAAAAGTATTAATCATACTGGTTGTTTCAATATAATTGACGCAAAGCTTCATGCAAAAATTTTAATAATAGTTAAATACTTTTGAAACTTTTTATGATTTATAATAAATTGTATAAAGCTTATGTTTAATTTTAAATATAAATAATGTTAAAAATAGGTAAATAAAAAAAAATACATTCATTTTAAATAGCGTGATTATTTTTGGCCCACACTCTATGCGTTGCGACCTTTTTTTTTTATTAAAACATTTCAATATGTATTGGTGTATATGAGTCACTGCTATTATTCTGCAAAGCTTTTAAAAGTGCAGATGCTTTCAGCTATGAGCTTTAGACCCAATTCAAAGCTGCGTTATTATACAAATCGACACAACACATCTTTTCGATGAATATTTTTACATAAAACGCGGGTCGATCGTTCATTGTAAAGATTAATTAGAAAGGCGAACACCTTTTACTCATACGATAAAAAGGCATCAAAATGAGGAAAAAGATAAAAAGACGGGAGGAAGTCGAACACACCTGCCCTTTAGGGAATAATAAGGGCACACGTTCAATTTGAAACACAAATTAATACAACGCGTTTACTTTGAGCAGGTTTGCATTAATCATTTTTTTTTATTACTTTGCGATAAATGACACGATACAGGTAAAATAACGAACTTTTGCGTTTATAGACAGACTTATCGAGAGTAAAAAGTACACAGTACTAAAATTAAATAAAAACTGAGCTATAATCACCAATTTGTTTATTTAAAGTTATATGTATATCGAAGTGATGTTTTCGTAGGCGTTTATAAAATTTGTAAACAGAATGCACATCAAAATGTTATGCTGCGTCCACACCGACGAACCGAACAGCGAACGACGAAGGCGAATTGTTCCGCTCTACACAATAACGTCCGATGATTTATGAACGTCCACACAATAGCAACCCTTCGTCGTTCGCTGTTCGGTTCGTCGGTGTGTACGCAGCATTACGCAGAATACACTGTGCAACAACAAAAAAAAACTACCAAAGCGGAGACTAGTCAATCTTTACTAAGTTTGACGCACTGAATCTGAATATGATAATTAAATTGTATGGTTGTAAAATTGTGGTACAATTTTATCATTTTTTTTTTACTTTTGTGGTCTGTAACTCAAAATTTAGTACTTTTGTGTTCAAAATGAGTATTGGAAGCAATATTCAGAGGTTTTTTTTTTCTATTAATTGTGATATTTAAAAGCTTTAAAATACTAGTTATAAGTAAACGAGAGCTAATTAACAAATATTCGGATTCAGTGGGTCAGAATTAGTAATAATTTTTGGGTCTCCGCTTCCGGTAACTCAAAAATGTGATTTTTTGTTGCTCAGTGATATCAATGATTAATATTTGCATTACAAATATCATTTAGAACTAATCAACCGCTGTCAATGTTATATAACTAGTTGAAATATTAGAATGAAATCCAAACACACGGTATTATGTAATTTCACTGTAGTGAGAAATCAAAACAATAGTTTATTTGATTGTATGCCCTCGTGTTCATTATAAAACTTTTGTTGTCAAATTAAATAAAATTAAAGTACACCGCAGCGCAATTATTAAACGCTCATTATATCCGATGAAATAGCATGTTTAAAACTATATGAAAATCACTGCTATTATGTATGTAGAGTGGGTACACATGGTAAAATAACAACCATACACGTAGAAATTGTAAATAAGCTCGTACACACACGTACATAATATTTGTAATTATTTAGAACAATAGGAATGGTCGAATGTTATCTTTCGCAAGGTATGTAATATTTAGGAATCGTAAATTTCGTGCATTTTACGAGTTTTGCGGTTAAAGCGCATCGAATTCAAAACTTCGTAAAAGCTATTTCCAACATGTCTGTGGCCAGTATATACATATGTATGTATCTATGTATGTAAATGAGAATTTTCCGAAATTTTCCACCACCTGTCGTGCTTCGAAGGACGCTTGATTTGTGATGGGTTTTTCACTAATGACCGCACATCAAAATTATTTTCGATTATATTGGTATGTGTCGTTTTAGAGCAGCTGGAGTTGTCAATCTTCAATATTGGAAGTTAGTATTTGTTGGTGAACTGTAAATTTTCCAGATGATTTTATAGCTTATAAAGTTGTTTCAATTACTAGTAGTTGTATAAATATACATACGTACGATTGAGTGATTAAAATATTTTAAGCAATGAGACTCGAACTTGTGCGTTTTATCTCTATATAATAACAAACTTAAATTTTAGATGTATGTATGTACGTTTTCAGCCGTTCACAATCCACTGCTGGATGAAGGCCTCTTCAATCCTCTTCCATTCCTATCTGTCTTGAGCAATCTGCATCTGCAATCTGCCCACCGTCCACTCAGTATACCTTGCTTTCTTTCACATCCTCTCGGATACCATTCCAGTACTTCTCGCGTCCATCTGCCATCCATTGTTGTATTCCTCTTACGATCTCTTCTCATTATACCAACCAAGCATACATCATTTCCATGATTCTCTGTGTATATTGGATCTTGCGTAACATTCTTGAATTTAGCATCCAAGATTGACATCCATACGTCATAACTGGCAGTGCGCATTGGTCGAATGCCTTATTTTTTAAGCATAGCGGAATGTTGGATTTAAAAACAATGTTCATTCTTCCAAAAGCACTCCATCCTAAAGGTAGTTTCATTCATCGTTTTATTTCATCACCAATTCTACCAGGTATAAATAACTATCAACTATCTCAACCATATGATTATGTACAACAAAACTACGTTTTGCATATAAATTTGAAACCCTTGCAAAAAAGCCGTTACGCACTTATTAATAAATATACAAGAGCTTTTGAAATAATTTTACGGAAGATTTAAATCAATTGTATTAATTATTCTAGCAAAAAAAAGTTTTTTGAAATACAATATTGAATATGTCACATTTTCACTTCCATTAAAGTAAAATATTTATTTAATTTAAAATAATTATTATATTTTAGAAATTAACGCAAGTCTGCATATAATAATAATTAACTTTCCATTCCTATTTTGATACGTTGAACATTATCTTTATTGACAGAGCTATAAATTGTCGTAAAAAAATATCAGTGAAATTTCTGAAAAATATTGTGTGTAGATAATTTTCACTCTATCCAATATATATAGGTTATTACATTGTATAGATAAGGTATTGTTTTTTTTTTTTTTTTATTTATTTATCTCGCTTCCGATTGAACGGTCGAATAATCTACTTTTACGTAATCTTAAATTCGGCTCATACTTTGATCGTGAGAATGGTTGGTCCTCGTTGTTGCTATTTTCCCTGATTTTTTTTTTTTTTTTCAGATGAGAATGGCGCGTGACGATGATAAAGGCGTCGGTGTCGGATGTCATTGACACACTAATTTACCGGTTGCATCATATTTTTGCCGAAAAATAAAACCACACGGGAAAATTCGCTGCCAAACGGTCGTTTTTAACGCGCGGCCACACAAGATAAACAGATAACGAGACCGGGCCGAGATGAATGAGTGTATCGGGGACAAAGTCGTTACGCCGACATGCAAAAAAGCTCAAAGGAAGACAAGTCAACGGGGAACCGGGGGGGAGGTGGGAAAGGGGCGTCGACTTCCGGTCGGACACCCTTGGAAGCTCGAGCTTTTATATATATAAATTTATACAGACTGATATTTTACCACCGCAGAGTGAAAATAGAAAAGTTAGTGGGTCAACCAGCAGTCGAGCTTTGGCTCGGAGCTTTCCCAGAGGTTTGTAAACACCAACACACTACAACAGGTAGTCGGAAAATGTACCTAGTTCACTCTTCACGAGTTTCCAATGATCAAATATATGTATCACTCATTACTGTTAAGTACAAAAATGGATTGATCTAAATCAGCGGGCGGGACAACGTTCAAAATCACAAAAAAAAATCAAAATGAATCCTATTTCTAAAACTTCATGACTATAAAAAGGTTTAAATGTAACTTTATATGTAATACTGCAGGATGGAGGCCTTGATGTCTTGATGTCTTGAGCAATCTACGTATGTACTAGTGTAAGCCCGTTGAATATCAACGCCCGCTTTTTTAATAGAGATCCCCACTAATTGATCGCACGGTTGTAAGTGACAAAAAATTAATAGTTTTTATAGCTATGTATTATTAGCAGAGTCGCGATCCCTCGTATATATACATATATATGTAGGTAATGTTTAAAAATAAAAAGGACCAAATCAACAACGGGCCGCGTGGCGTATGCGTTAGCGCGATTACTCCCGACCTGGCGTCCCCGGTTTCGATCCCCACTCATTCTGGTTTTTTAATTATTTTTCCTCATTTCCTATTTATTTTAATTATAGGTAATGTTTAAAAAAAAAAAAAAAATTGACCAAGGGCGATAGCGTATAGCGTTAGCGTGATTACTCTCGAGCTTGCGGTCCCGGGTTCGATCCCCCACTCTTTCTGGTTATTTAATTATTTTTCCTCAGCGAGCGTTATCAGCAAACAGACAGACGGATTTCGGCTATTATATTTATATATATATATATATAATATCCCCTTGTCAACGTTGCTTTCTTTCACATCCTCTCGGATACCATTCCAGTATTTCTCGAGTCCATCTGCCATTCATTGTTCTCGCTGTGTCCAGCCCATTGCCACTTCAACTTTTACACACGTTCTGCTATGTATATCTGCCACTTTGGTCATACTTTTTACGATCACTTCTTGTTATACCAAGCATACACCTTCGCGGGCTTCTCTGCGTGCACTGGATCTTGCGTAACATTCTTGAATGTAGCATCCACGTTTCACATCTGGTAGTACGCATTGATCGTACGCCTTCTTTTTTAAGCATAGCGAGATGTTGGATTTGAAAACTTTGTTCATTCTTCCAAAAGCGCTCCATCCCAGTTTCATTCTTCGTTTCATCACATATAATCTGAAAATAATATGTTGCGGCTGCCAAACTTAACCAATTTTGCAAGGTTTTCCCTAATTTGGCTCTTAGCTCGAAAAAGGTTCCCGACCACTGAACTAGGCGAGTCCTTTGACTGTATAAAGGCACTCACACACCTTAGCGGTTTCGTTGCGTGAAACTGACGCCCCTATCCTCGTTCCATTCGCACCGATATAAAGGCGGCCGCACACCGCTGCGGATTTCGTACAAAATTCATGTAGGAAATTCGCAAGTCTCTCAATTGTACCGCACACACTGGCACGACTGCAGCGCCATTCCGCACTCTACCGGCCGAATAGTGAACTACCACCTGTCACCTCGCTTTCGGAACGTTTGTATTATTTCACCCACGATTCTAACATGGACTCTTCAGATGAAGACGAAGCTGTAATGTTGGCCACATATTTATACGAATGATTAGTTAAATACTTTTATTGTTGCATGTAATTTGTAACGGTGTGTGATCAAGGATCGGCCGACTGTTGACAAAATCGTCTGGTTTCTGTCGCTCTGACATAACCTATCAAGTCAGATCGTACAGGATGCGATACTTTTTCACAGTGCGAATCAACGACGATAGAGGACGAAAACTTGACGCAGTGATATCGCTCAGGTTTGTGAGGGCCTTTAAATGCGTGATTTGTATACGTACATATGTAAGTGCATGCGTAGTACATACATACATATACTGAACAATCGAGTTGATCGTGTGCTAAATATTATCGCATAATTTTAATTGTGACGTCGATTTTGTCGCATCAATTTGACGTCAATCGGAATGGAATACGTCATATTTTGCAAGCAGAAGAAAATATGTGACTATTTTTCCAAAGGCTTGAATTGAAAGAGTCGAATGTGCAAATAATTAATTCATCATAATAACCAATCAGATAGTCCTTACTTGCCAAGTAGGATCCTTCTCTATTGTTTAATTTGAATCTTTGTTCTACTAATTACTCGCAAAACTCCTTCATTCATAGATCCTGCTCGTCATTCGACGAAATTCCTGCACATATTGATCCTTTTCGCTATTCCTTGCCCTCCTTCAGATTTTCTTTCTCAAGTTCCTTTCCAGCCCTAACTCCTAAAGTTCTTTACTTGCTATTTATTTATTTATTGCAACAAACAGCTTATATTATATTATATTATAGCTTAAGATATAAATACAAAATAATATTAATATCACACAATACACTACAGCCAAAATAGTTACAAACGAACAACAGATCAAAATAAGAAAGGAACTTAGGAGTTAGGACTGGAAAGGAACTTAATCAAAGATAATTTAAAGGAAGGTAAAGAATAGAGAAAAGGATCAATATGTGCCGGGATTTCATTAATGAAATCTATGATTTGTTCATTGTTTGTAACTATTTTGACTGTGTTGTATTATGTGGAATTAATTTTATTTTATATTGCACTTTATCAGCTGTATGTTACTCGATATTAAATAAATAAATAAAATGCATAAAATTACAATCATATTTTGATAATGATTTTTGTATGCTTTTAATGCCTCTATGCATTATTAAATACAATTTTAAACAAATAATCAATATTTTATTATGAAAGGTTAAATAAAAAGCTTTTAATATATGAATAGGTTGGATTCCATTGACTTTTTGAAATGCGTTTTTTTTTATGTGAAAGTTACAGTTTTCGATTGACTTGTACATGTACATACATGTGTGTTTGCAGTTTTTCCACTTGCACTTATCTTTGCGGGGTCGGTCGTTTATTTAAAGAAGTTAAAGAGGTGTTTTGATTTTGGCCAGTCGTGATTTACGTTAATGCAGACAGCCGGCAAGAGCTGGTCTTTATCAGAACAGCTTTACCCGGACACGGCCTCTGCCAGCAGCTTTTCGTCG
Organism: Parapsyche elsis; assembly: GCA_022651745.1. Lineage (NCBI taxonomy): Eukaryota > Metazoa > Arthropoda > Insecta > Trichoptera > Hydropsychidae > Parapsyche > Parapsyche elsis. Next base: position 965,849 of record JAGVSN010000076.1, on the reverse strand, counting down.
AAGCTTTTCCGACCAGAAAGCTCGCCGCGAATCTAGCAAACATTTGTCAGACTTATGTACTCCAATTTGTACCGCAGCATACCAGAGCAAAATTCCAAGTATCGTTCAACATATGTACATACATATGTAAATTGGGACTATCGGTGAGGATGGTCATATTTGTATATAGATATGTACAACAATATAAAATCACTTTTCGACATTGAATTAAGCTTGCAATAAATGAAAAAAATTGCACTTATACTGCCGTCCTAAGCCCACTTAACGTAACTGACAAAACAACAATATCGAGATAAATGGACTTGAAAGTTTTATTCTAAATTTGTGTTTTTCTTCATATATTACTGATTTATTTAAACTTTTTTTTAGTGCATGAGGTTATTTTCTATTGTGTTTTGATAGTAATTCTAAGGAAAAATTAAAAAAAAAAAATACTTTAGTAGTTACGTCACTTCATTATTCATTATTAATGGTATACATATGACTTTTCCAAACTTCAACCACTCTATTTGAAAAGAATGAATCTCTAACAATCTTATTTGATTTTTATTTTCGGAGTCTAAGAGTGTGACCTCTTAGATGAGGGTTCTCATTGAACATAATGAGGTTGGTCATTTCACATGAATAATGATTATTTATTATTTTGAATACTTCAATTAAATCACCTCTTAATCTCCTCGTCTCCAATGTGGAGAGATTCAGTCTCTTCAATCTTTCGTGATAAGGTAGTGACCGAAGTAATATTGGATACGTTATTTTCGCTAGAATTGGTGATACTATTTCTCTGAGCATGCAGATATGTTAGATTTAATAGCTTAAAAAAGTCACTTTTGGATGAAGATATGTACATCAATTTTGATATGAAAAATCGCAAGAACACATCTAACTCATTTTCGTAATTTTTTTCAGTTACGTTAAGTGGGCTTAGTACGGCAGTATAGATTCACTTGTAGTGAGTAATATATGCGGGGGTTCACAATAAATCCATTAAATCGATACTGAGATACATATTTAGACTTAAATTGAAAAGCTCTAGTACTATGTATATACATACATACATACATAGGTAGTAGTAGTGCAACTCGAAACTTGTACAACTATTTTGTGGAATTATTTTAGTTAGACTTCTGTTATCGATACACAATGTAGACATGTGTTTTAATTACCTATTGTAGTGGTCGGGAACCTTTTTTGAACTGAGAGCCAAATTAGGGAAAACCTTGCAAAATTGGTTAAATTTGGGAGCCGCAACATATTATGCTGGTCATTAAAAAAGTTATCTTGTCTGAGAGTTTATTACTAAAATATATTATGCAGTTTAATCTGAAAAACGATTTTAAAGCTTTTTATAGCCTATGACCATGATCATGAAGTTATGGAAATAGGATTCATTTTGATCTTGTGTAAATTGTGTGTCAACGTTGTGTTTCACGCAAAACGTTGGATCACAGCGAGAGCCGCATGCGGCTTCGGAGCCGCCGGTTTCCGACCGCTGACCTATTGGGATAAAAAAAAAAGCAATTTTCGAGACTTAATATCCATTATTATAGTGAACCCTCCAATTAAAAAAATTAGTCCCTAAAATTATAAATGATTCAATCCCAAGCATACATACATACAATAAAGTGCAAATAATTAATATCTATGTACTTATAAACAGTACATTTAAAGACACGAAGAAAAACTATTTATTTTAAAGTTGGCAAGTCAAATACACTTAATTATACTACATATTTTCACTTTTTAATATGTGACTGAACGTGTGAAAAAGTTGAACGTTCCGCTATGCTTAAAAAATAAGGCATACGACCAATGCGTACTGCCAGTTATGACGTATGAATCCAGTGCACACAACAAGAAGAGATCGCAAAAGGAATACATGGGTAAGAAGTATGATCAAAGTGGCAGATATAGCGGAACGTGTGAAATAGTTGAAGTGGACACATTGCTAGAATAATGAATGGCAGATGGACGCGAGAAATACTGATGTGAACGAAAGCAAGGTAGAGCGTGTGGACGATGGGCTGATGAATTGAGAAGAATATGTCAAGTGGATGCAGATTGTTCAAGACAGACAGAAACGGAAGAGGATTGGAGAGGCCTTCGTCCAGCAGTGGATGGGGGAACGGCTGAAAATGATGAATATGTGACTATCAAATCGCGAGGACGTTCTATGAATTTTCTGGTATGTCGTCTCGTTTAGGTTGCGTTACAAATTGAGTGCTCTGCACTATAATCAAATCGATGCTAATCGACGTGACACGGTTTCGCATGCATGGATCATGACGATGATACATTGTCGATGATGATTCAAACTGTATTAATGCGTTTTGCGTATGCGCATGTGTTAAACGTATAAGTAGTGTATAATTGCAATTAGTCGTGTGCGTAGAAAAGTAGATGGCGCTAAAGAATGCGACGTAGGGTTAAATCGTTAAACAAATTACCATAGTTGATAAGCCCTGGCTGCGGTCGAGGACCCAATAACACGCTAGATTTATGACCCATATTTTGCATACAAAGCGTTTACGACACACCCTGTATATACCGGAGACTGAGAATACCACTCCATATTCAAATTTAATGCGAAACATCACTTTGTGTAATGTTGATGTACCTGCAACAGGTTGAATGTAAGAAGGATGCGTTGGAGATCGACTTTTATTGATGCCACTACGTGTTTCATACACTTTACCATTAGAATGTGGCATAATCTAATCAAAGGTACAGATAAAATAAGCAACAAATGAAAGTTATGTCAAAAAGTCACTAAACGTAGACAACAGGTGTCATCAAAAAAATTTATTATACACATTTACAGCCATTTTATTTTTAATGTTTTTAAAGCAGTGCTTAATTTAGGATCAAAGGAGTTTCTTATTATTTAAAAGTGACCATTTAATATTATTGTAAATATTTTAGTGCAGGATCTTAGGGCTCACTCAAGCACGATTGTACATAAAATAACATCAATATTTATCATTTTTTAGATAATCATATTGTAGAGATAGTTATTTATACCTAGGGCAATTGGTGAATGAAACTAGGATGTAGTGCTTTTGGAAGAATGAACATGGATGATAAATTCAGGAATGCCACGAAAGATCCAGTGCACACAGATGCTCGGTATGAACAAGAAGAGATCGTAAGAGGAATATGTATGTACATGGAAGAACGTGTGAAAAAGTTGAAAAGCCGAGTGGAAGATATGGGCCGATGATTTGAGAAGAAACTAGGATGGAGTGCTTCTGGAAGAATGAACATAGTTTTTATTAAACATTCCGCTATGCTTAAATAAGAAGGCATACGACCAATGCGTACTGCCAGTTATGACGTATGGATGTGAAACTTGGACGTTACTAAATTCAAGAATGCTACGTAAGATCCAGTGTATACAGAGAAGCATGTATGTTCGGTATAACGCGAAGAGATCGTTAAAGGAATACATGGGTAAGAAGTCGTGACCAAAGTCGCAGATTTAACGGAACGTGAGAAAAATGGATGGCAGATGGACGCGAGAAATACTGGAGTGTACTGTTATTTATATAAATAAAGGTTGACATACACTATACACTATGTAATAATTGCGCATTTAAAATCAAATAAAAATTTGATCGAATTACTCACTTTTGTAAAGGTAAAATGTACACTTGATTGCATTGCGATTTATGAGAATACGCTCGAAGTTTTTTCAAGTTTGGCTCAAAGCTCGAACGGTATCAGCTTAAGTACGATTTTTTTAAAGTGCCCGCATGCCGACAGTTGACGATCTGAGCGTATGGCCGTGTCGGCGATTATCTCGTCAAAAATAATGAAAAAAAGAAATGTAAATAAATACAAACTCACAGCGTGATGCTTTTGCGTTTAAACGCGAGCACAATGCGCGGACACTTGAACGAATTATATATATTATATGTGCGTTTAATATTAAAAACGCTAAAACGGCCACAGACTGCACTACCTATTTCGCCTCTCTCTATATGTAGGTATATTATACATACATACATGTAAGTTTCGTGATTAAAAACGAAAACGTGGCTCTCTAGCCAGACGAATTTACATTTTTATTCCCACGAGCTGTGTATAGTTTGGCTGATAAGTGCGCGCGGGAGGAACTCATTCATCATCCGCTACGGGGAACAATGCTTTTAATTACAAATAAAATGTTAATAAGAGGCTCGCCGGCACGCCAGGCGTGATGAATCTCCACTTTTAGACCTCGGGACAGATAGGGTTAGTTCAAAATCCACGTACGCATTGCAGAATGCTCGCTCGCGACGCGTGATCGATCACCGCGCTTGATTTAAAATTTAAAATTTAAAATTTTAACAGACAAAGTTTATATATTGTATAATTTAATTTTACATTCAAATAGTACAAAGCAACACTTGCAATACTGCAATCAAATAATTTTAAGTTAACTTGCAACAAACGAACTATATTCGATGCAACGTGCAAAGTGTAGTATGAACGTATTTCATCAAAGATTACATACTGCATAAAAAAAAATCACTTTTAGTCATAAAAAAACATTTTAAAAATATAGTCATAGTCATTTTAAAAAACACGATTCGGTTGGTCTTAAAATGATTTCATTAAAAATTCGTTGTAGCTAAAATCTGGATTGATTATTTCATTGTTGATTTTTTGTAAAAAGTTTGTTGAATCTGCGTGTATTGGTTTAATATGTTGCATTGACATTGGGGAACGGTACGAGAATTCGTATTTGACAACTTGGTTAATTATGGTTTTTGTTAGTAGAAGTGTGTTTAAGTATGAAAATTTTATTTTTAACACATAGCCACCTTTTCTCACGTGCTCATCCGATATGACTTAGTTGAATTATTAATGAGGCCTATGTGAAAAAAAAAATAATGGCCATGTTCATCGAGACGTGTGAATATGCCCGGTACACAGAGTAAAATCGAGCTCGCCACGCAGAGTAACATTTTAATTTAAAACTATTTCAAAGTCGGTGAAAAAATTTAAGGAAAAAAATACAGATACATATGTACAGTGTACATCTTGCGTTGTTATTTATACTAAAATATTTCGTCTGTGTGCTCGAGATCATACCGATATACATGTATTTATATAGCATTGTGCTAAAATTGTTGCATTTAATTACATTGTTTCGTTTAGGAAATAGTCCAGCATCTCATTAATGTATGTATTATATAATGGAGTTTTGTTTTATTAACATTGTGTTATATTTTTATATGGTGACAATTTTTTATTTAGATTAGTAACACTGAGAGTACTTTCAGTCTTTTTGAAAAGTTGTTGAATTTTAGTGAAAGTCGCGCGTGACGAAGATATTCTGCATTTACTTTTAAACACATGGTTGATTTATTTTAATTATTCCAAGAGGATTCTGTATTTAACTGTTTATATAAAAACTAAATAGTTGAATATCAACGGACGTGTTTGACGTAATTGATTACGTAATAATTGAGAAAAGTCGCGAACCTACATACATATGTACTAAGGATTAATATTTTCGAATTATAGGAGGCCTCTCATCATCGGTGTTGGGTGAACGCGTTAGCGCTAACTCACCCAATCGGTGATCACGGGTTCAAATCCCACTCGCGACGTTCGTGTTTATTTCAGCCTTTACCGAGGCGAGCGTTATCAGCAGACAGACAGACAGACTGACGGAATTGGGCTATCATTGTATATATGCTTATCACATGGAATGGGCAAAAATTGATTAATTCATTCAAGTGCAAGCCCGTTGCTTCATTCATGAATTAGGCAAATAATCTGCCAAGTGCGTGAATTGGGCATGCATTGTTTTGCTTATTTCGTGCATTGAGCACAGCAGATAGTAGCGCTTCTGTGGTATTTTTTGCAACTAAACCAAATGTCATTTGATTATATAAAAATACATCAAACATTAACTACAATGATGTACATTTCCATTTACCATGCCAAAAAAGTCTAGAACTATAATATGACGATGTACGAATTTTATTAAATAATAATAAAGGTATTTTCGCGATTTGCAAATTTACTAAAACTGTTACATGTCCAATCCATGACACAACCTAGATCCGGGTTCTTAACAATATATAATCAAGTTAAATTTGACATTCGAATCAAAATTACTTTTTCAACTGTCATGTTGACAGTATAAGAATTCCGTACACTGTCCAATTCACGCACTCGGCAGATAACACTGAGCAAAAAAAAAAAAAATCACGTTTTTCAGTTGCCGGAGCGGAGACCTAAAAATTATTATTAATTCTGACTCACTAAATCCGAATATGATAATGCGATTTGTTGATTAGCTCTCGTTTATGAGATATGAGCGTTTAAAAAAAATGGACAATTTTTACATTTTTTTGACATTTGCGGTCTGTAACTCAAAATTTCGCACTTTTATGTTCAAAATGAGTATTGGAAGCAATAGTTAGACGTTTTAACTATTAATTGTGATATTTGAAAGTTTTAAAATACTTATACGTAATCGTCTAGCAAATTTTAAAGTCAAAAATATTTTTTTTCTTTCAGATTTTTTTCCGGTGTTATTATGTCTTAGATTGGCTAGGTTTTTTATTTAATACATTGATAAGGATTGGTTCTCTATGTTAGTATTTTTTATTTTTGTCTAAACGTACAAATTTGAGGTGTAGATGATTTGAAGTTGCGTTTAGAGGTGGTTTGTGGCGTCAGAATTCATGAATGAATCAACGTTATACACTAAGTTGTTACGTGTTTACGTGTGTGACGTTGATTTTCCCTTAACTATGTAGCGTTCTTAAGGTTGGTCCACATTGGCGAACCGAACAGCGAACGAGGAAGGCGAATTGTTATTGTGTGGAGCGGTCCACACAATAACAATTCGCCTTTGCCCTTCGTCGTTCGCCGTTCGGTTCGCCGCGGTGTGATCCCAGCTTTACATACATACATTGGTTGAAATCGGCCGAGTTAATGAACTTAATCACATAACGCAGTTAAAATCGTCACTTTTGATTTGCGAATGTGGATTAAAACACGGACAATAATACGATTTTGTTTATAAACGCGTGCAAGTGACGTCTTGAATTGTTTCTCATATTGCATCCGATGACGTTTGAGTGCATCATCGTCACTCATTTCGCCGCGAATGACTGATGACTCATTAAGCGGTGGACAACCTTTGGCCGACGATACGCAGGAATTCCCATATACACATATATGTATACACGTATCCATTAACACAAACACACCACATACCGCAATCGGTAAATCGAAGAGATACACGGGTCAAAGTACACAATATCCTCGAACGATAGTACATACATACATACATACATACATACATACACAATGTTAGAAAGTGACAATTTTTCCCATATTGAAATTTCTGGAGTGTAAATAAAACATTCGGAGAATTTGCGGTAAGTGTGTCGATTGCGGCGTGTGCGATTTATTATTGAGTATTGTCGAGAATGCGAAATTGATATTGTGATTGTGCGCGGTTTTGATGCGTTTAAGTAGTCGATTTTAACGATTGTTAGTTTTGGCGTGTTTGTTCAAATTCCGAGTAAATGCAGCTGAAATGATTCAGAATTCCCAGAGTTAAAAATATTATACCTACATCTAATTGTATAAAATAAAGTAAAATTTGCTGTTGGATAAATTCACACTATACACTTGTAATGCATTTCTTATGTAATTAATTATAATAAAAAGCACTCAATTTGTCAAGGATATGTTGGGTTAAGTCAAATTTAATTAAATATAACCTAAACTAACCCAGAAGAGTTTTCTAATTTTCCAATAGTGTAATTATTTTTACATTAGTTCTAGGTATGTACATATTTTAAATTTATTTAGATAAATATTACATATAATGAACAATTCCATATACAAACCGTCCAAGAAGAAAGATAAATAAAAATTTCTGAACTTGTTTTCCTTAAAAATTTGCCAAAAGACTATAACTCCAATAAAAAGATACATCTTTATTATTACTCCACTCCTCATATTAACTATTCTCCAGCAGCCTAAGTAATTTTTAAATTTATTTAGATAAATCTTACATATAATGAACAATTCCATACACAAACCTTCCAAGAAGAAAGATAAATAATAAATTTCTGGTTTTGTTTTGATTAAAAATCTGCCAAAAGACTACATACATATAACTCCAATAAAAAGATACATCTCTATTATTACTCCACTCCTCATATTAACTATTCTCCAGCAGGCTGAGTAATTTTTAAATTTATTTAGATAAATCTTACATATAATGAACAATTCCATACACAAAACTTCCAAGAAGAAAGATAAATCATAAATTTCTGGACTTGTTTTGATTAAAAATGTGCCAAAAGACTATAACTCCAATAAAAAGATACATCTCTATTATTACTCCACTCCTCATATTAACTATTCTCCAGCAGCCTGAGTAATTTTTAATTTATTTAGATAAATCTTACATTTGTACATATAATGAACAATTCCATACACAAACCTACCAAGAAGAAAGATAAATCATAAATTTCTGGTCTTGTTTTGATTAAAAATGTGCCAAAACACTATAACTCCAATAAAAGGATACATCTTTATTATTACTCCACTTTTCATATTAACTATTCTCCAGCAGCCTGAGTTATTTTTAAATTTATTTAGATAAATCTTACACATATTGAACAATTCCATACACAAACCTTCCAAGATGAAAGATAAATGCCCATGTGATTTATTAAGACATTGAAAAAAAATCCAATCACGAACTGATAAGAGCTTTACTGTCTCGCGGAAAAGCAACCTTTGATGCCGAATTAACACACACACACACTTGGTGAACAAAAACAGTTTATGTATAAAATAGCATCGACGAATACCGGCCAGGTGATGAGATTTTCAAGGAAACAACGATTCAATGGAATCGCTCTATTTCGGTAGTCTGACATTAGCAAAATGTGCGCTTGTTATTGTTGAGAGCGCAAACGACCTGTCGATACGGCGAGAAAAGGTTATAAAAATATCACATTTTAAACTGTTCGCGTGCCCGCCTACCTATATATTATTAAATCGGCAATATTGACTTCGTATTTTATCACTTTTCGAGTTGTATGCAGGAAAAATTCCGAAAATGCACTTGTTTTCCCGTGAAAATCGTTCACGTATGTACCTTTTCACACGCTGGGTAGTGATTTTTTTTTCAGTGCCTTTGAGACTCATTTTCAAATTAACTCTTGAGACTAAGTAGAGATCGATTGGTGCTCTGCGTATCGATAAAAGTGCAACGTGCACTTGCGACAGGAGAATACCTGTAGCACAATGAACAGAGAAACGGAGACAGGTATGCAGTTGCGGTGCTGTCGCAATCGCGTGGCACACATTCAATTAACGAACCAATTGCATTTTAAATTCGCCGAATTCAAATTATTATAATTACCGTTTGTTCCTTAGATAGAGCCATGAGAGGTATTTTGAATGTTGGTAGGCTAAAAAGTATTAGAAGTATGTTAGATAAATTGGGGATGGGTGAGTATTAGAAATTGTTTAAAGTTAAGCACATTTTGTCTTTTGTTTATAAGTTAGATCATAAGTTATCGCCAAATTATTTTAAGAATTATATCATTAGAAATAGTGATATCCATAGTTATTGTACTAGAAATAAGAACCGATTAGTTGTAGGTAGAGTAAGGAAAACAAAGTATTATGTATTAATGTATAATACCCTCCCGGAGTGCGTCAAGTCTACTAAGACCATAGATGCATTCTTGAAAAGTGTGAGAAAAGTGATAGTAGTAATGTATAAGTATAGTGTATAATGTGTAATATATTTATGTAGTTGTTATAAATATGTAAGTTAAATTAGCTAATTGTCTAATATTATATAAAATAAATAAATAATAAATTCCCATACAGTTTAATTAATCGAGACACTTGCTGTCTTCAGCTAATGTCAAATAGTATACCTATTAGTTCAGAAAAAGTATGACTACCTACTTGCACCAGATAATTAATTTAATACAAATAACAATTGAACTAAGTTTTGCATAGTTACTTCGTTTAAAAGCCCTCACAAACCTGAGCGGTATCGCTGCGTCAAACTGACGCATTCCATTCGCATTGGTGCGAATCAACGACGATAGAGGACGTCAACTTGACGCAGCGATACCGCTCAGGTTTGCGAGGGCCTTAATCCTCAAGGTCTCGGATACTTTTCGAATACTCGGAAGCTTTGATTTAACAACTTCAGCTAATAGCAAGTGGAGTATTGCCAGTTAAAACAGATCAATTACCTATTGTCAGTTCAAAAAAGCACAATGCATACAAGCAACACTACATTTCAATACAAATGGCAAAGGATTTTATGTTGTTTAAGCTTTGACCACTATTGACAAAATAATTGCCAGTTGAAACTTACATATTCCGGGCAACGCCAGGTACTACATCTACTAATTAATAAAATAAAGCGATTGGTTTGAATGCACTCTATTCGTCGTTTGATTGGTCGATTTTAGGTAAGCCGTGTTGTGATTGGTCCGAGTTGCGCTTAGACGCGTTCTGATTGGTCGATGCGTTGTACAGGTAATCTATCTATTCCCGATTGTGCGTATGAACAGGATGCAAACTTTCGCTCGTCATATTATAGGCCTTGGCCTTTACGATTGACGGCCGCTATATAATGAGATGTTTACGCTGGCTATTCTCGGTAATTTGACGGCACACTTATGTAGTGTGGTGCACCGGTTTTGAAGTATTGGTCTAAATCAGGGCCGGTCGCAGGACTTTCTGAGAGGAAGAATCGCGTAAATCGAAATCGAGCAAATTGAGGCGATTGACTGGCACACACACACACGTACAGAAGGCTCAAAATTTGAATAAATTGAACCAAATTATTCAAATTTGACTGTGTGAAAGATCGCGCGAAGCAAAGTCGTGTAAAATGCGGTCGGTTAAAAAAAATTAACAACCGTGTAAAGTGGAGTGTACGAAAAGTCATGTTTCATCATCATCATCATCATTTTCAGCCGTTCACCGTCCACTGTTGGATCTGCATCCACTTCTCAATTCATCAGCCCATCGTCCACTCGGAATCTTACATATGTACATATAATGAACAATTCCGTACATAAACCTTCCACGAAGAAATATAAATCAAAATTTCTGATCTTGTTTTCCTTAAAAATCTGCCAAAATACTATAACTCCAATAAAAAGATCCATCTATTATTTCTCCACTATATTATTATATTAACTATCCTCCAGCAGCCTGAGTAATTTTTAAATTTATTTAAATAAATCTTACATATAATGAACAATTCCATACACAAACCTTCCAAGAAGAAAGATAAATCATAAATTTCTGGTCTTGTTTTGATTAAAAATCTGCCAATCATCATCATTTTCAGCTGTTTGAACACTTGACTCCACACATTCTTCTCAATTCATCAGCCCATCGTCCACTCGCATCCATTCTTCTCGTTATGTGTCCGTTTTTCACATTCCGCTATACCTACCTTCTTACCCATGTATTCCACTTACGATCTCTTCTCGTTATACCGAGCATACACGCTACTCTGTGTGCACTGGATCTTGCATCCACGTTTCACATCCATACGTCATAACAGGCAATACGCATTATGTCGTGTAATATAAAGTCTCAGAAGAGCAATAAATTTTTTATGTAATCAAAATCTAATTGGATCAATAATATAAAGTGGAGTTAAAATAAACATACATATTCATTGAATTTACAGTATTAAATTGGCACTGTTCCCAGCACTTATGTACATTCACTGTCTTGCAGAGCAATCCATCATTTGACACAATAATAAGATCACCTAATGAATAAATCACCAAGAACACCACCTTCGACGGAATACCCTCGCATGTTAATTGCGTCGACACAAAGCTCACAATACGCTCGTGCGGAGACCGCAAATCCCCAACCGAGCGTCGTGTCCCGCGGAACCGGCCATTTCGTATCGACAAAGTGTCGTATATTGGTATATTATCGTCCACACGTGATCGGCGGCATAATAGCGTCACATATGAGGCTGTCAAGCGAGTGCGAATGCACTTTAACAACAGGTTGATATCGTATTCAGTTGGCGTACCTCGCGTACTACGGTAGTACGCGGCGAACGCGTTGGGTCACTGAAATAAGGCGACCTTACGCGCCAACACCATAAATATATTTAATAATATAAAAAAAAAAAATACACACACTGGCAAACGACACGGCTCTATATATGGGACATCATCACCTCACCGTAAGAGATTTTTACCAAAGCGAAATAAAAATAAAAACCAGAGTATCGGTTCCATAATACCCACGGGAAAGGGCGAAAATGTAAACGAAAGTAAGTGTGTGGCATTTTCGTCTTGTCGGCGAGCTCGTATTTTACTCGTCGGTTACATTAAACGCCAAATTTAAAACACACGGGTCTATATACTATATACATACATACATACATACATAGGTACACAGTTGTACGGCGAGATATGTACCTATAGGTAAACGTTTTGAGGATTATTATTAGGACTAGCGTAAGCCCGTTGAATATCAACGCCGGCTGAATTTTAAATTACGTAAAGCGCTCTTTTAATAGAGATCCCCCGCTAATTGATCGCACGGTTGTAAGTGACAAAAAAAAAATAATAGTTTTTATAGCTCCATCTAATTTATTTATTTATTTTATATAATAATAGCTAAATAGCTAATTTAACTACATCTATTACATATTTCAAAACACATTATACACTATACTTATACATAACTACTATTTGTCACAGAGGTGTCTCCTCACACTTTTCAAGAATGCATCTGTTGTCTTAGAAGACTTGATGCACTCCGGGAGGGCATTATACATTAAAACACCCCTGTGAAAAACACCACCAGCTGTCTTTGATTTCCTTACTCTACCTATGTACAACTAGTTGGTTCTTATTTCTAGTATAATAACTATGAATATCACTATTTCTAATGATATAGTTCTTAAAATAACTTGGCAATAACTTATGATCTAACTTATAAACAAAAGACAATGTGCTTAATTTTAAACAATTTCTAATACTCACCCATCCCAAATTCATCTAACATACTTCTAATACTGTTTAGCCTACCAACATTCAAAATACCTCTCATAACTCTATTTTGCAACCTTTGAATTTTATCTAAATCTTGGCCACTGAACATATTAAGTACAGTGGCACAATAAACCAGGTGTGGCAAGACAATTGTATTATAGACTAAAACCTTACTTTTCCTACTTAAAATATTTCTTAACCTATGTACATAAAACACCAACTTTTTAATTATATATTCAGCATGTACATTAAAGTTCAGTTTAGAGTCTATATTAATTCCCAAATATTTTAAATTATCTACTATTTCAATAATTGTATCATTAATCCTAACTTCATTCAACACATTTTTACTATTAAACCACATCATTTTTGTTTTATTCACATTTAGTTTTAATTTATTTTCACACAACCAATCATTTATATAATTTAATTCTATATTTAAAATATTAGCCATCTCATCAACATCACTACCTATCACATATATTAAAGTGTCATCTGAAAAAAGATGAACTTTACACTTATCAACTACCTTAACAATATCATTAATATATAATATAAATAATAAGGGTCCCAATTTAGAACCTTGCGGTACTCCATCAGGTGTTTCTAGCTCACCAGATAATACCTTATCAATTAAAACTAATTGTCGTCTATTATTTAAATAACACTTAAACCAATCTAAAACTTAACCTAGCTTATATAATTTATATAACAAAATACTCCTATCTATCGTCTCAAATGCACGCTTAAAATCTAAGAAGACTGCTCCAACAATCTGTCCTGAGACATCAACAGCCTCCATCCAATTAGTAACCACCAACTGGATAGCGGTTTCAGTTGAATGTCTTTCCCTGAATCCAGACTGTTCCTCAACCAAACAATCATTCATACTAATAAACTTTTTAAACTGTATCATTACTATTTCCTCCAGCATCTTCTGAACAACTGGTAATATATTAATGGGCCTCAATTCACAAACTTTAATTGTACCTGGAACCTTTGGTACTGGTACAATAGTGGACACCTTCCATGCTTCCGGGACGGATCCCATTTCTAAAGACATATTTATTAATTTCAATAACTGAGGTCCAACAATGTCCCATGTGTTGCTTAAGATATCCAGAGTCGATCCATCCATACTAGAAACTGATTTCAACCCCTTTAATACTTCACTCAATCCTACTATTTCCACTAAATTAAACCTTTCAATCTTATTTAAACTTGTACTTACATCAACATTCACACTTTTATGTCTACTTTGAATTGAGTAAACTATATCATTTACACTATTAATATAAAATTCATTCAATCTATCAACCATAATTTCTTTGTTATTATACACCACCCCTTCAATTTCTAATTCATTCAATCCTTGACTTTTACCCCCCGAAATTAATGATTTTATAATTTTCCACATTTTTGTGGGATCTTTTTTATATTATCAATATTTTTTTCATACCATTGTCTTTTTTCACTTCGTAATAAAGTCACCGCTTTATTCCTTTTATTTTTGTAGTCACACCAAGCCTTATCAAGATCATCTCCATTTATAGTCTTAAGAAACTTAAATCTATTATAACTAACACTTTTTTCAATAATAATTTCTTTCACCTCATTGTTAAACCAAGGTTTTAATTCATGTTTGTGGACTATTCTTTTGAGTTTTGTGCATTTATTTTTAGCATCTATTATATTACTGTAAACTGTTTGCCACAATATATTCACATCATTACTATTTTCTTCCCATGAGCATTTTTGTAATAGTTCATTCATCAACTTATAATCAATAATTTGCCTTTCTGTAATATTTAAATTTTTATATTCTCCTTTACTAAATAGTCGATCTAATGAAATTATTATATTGGAATGATCCCCTATTTTTGGTTTATTATTCATATGATATATTCAATTGATCCAACGGTAACGATAATTTCGATAATTTAATTAATAACCAGGTCGATAATTTTTTATATACCTTATTGGTCGTATGCCTTTTTTTAGCTTGCTATTCTTAATATAAGCATGTTGCGGTTGTGAAAAAAAGTATTGAAAAGTAATTCGTATCAACTTTCCATATCGTAATAAATTTAACTTTGTGTCATTTTTGGCGGCACAATACGTCTGTGCTGCAAAAACAATTAAAAAGCTTACCTAATTACCGTAAAGTCATATGATAATCTTCATATTTTACGACCGCGTTGCACAATAGTGCAACAGTTGCTGCAGTTGTCGTTGGTTACGACCGTTCCGTGTCACCTCGTGACATTTTCCAAATAAACATTTTCCGACATTTTCCCATTGCAATGTACAATACAAATATTAGCCCCTATCAACAAACGACTCGGCAAAACAATGAGCGTTTGATTGCCAATTAGTAAACAATCGTAAATGTCGTTAACGAATCCGGTGATTTCGCTTACCAACCAGTCGAAAAAAATATGATAATTGGATCAGTGGAAATACAATAATACAATTTTACAACAAGCATACGTATAATTGGACAATATTTTTTATTTTCATTGCACTCAAATATTCCCACTTTATAAAACCTACAATTTTATGATGTTTATAACTGTTTTTAACGAGATTAAAAGCTCCATTGCAATTTAGCAACATTAGAATGGATTAATTAATTTGACAATAACTTTTACAACTGACTGAAAACTATTGCACTCAAACTCCGCACACTGTTTGCATATGTTATATTTTCGGTTCGGTGATTTAACCGCACAGAAAAATGCGCACATTGCACTTAAACTCCGCATACCGTATGCATACATATATTATAATTTTGGTTCGGTGATTAAAACGCACACGAAAATAGCGGACACGGAATAAAACGCACGCAGAAAATAGTAAAAAACGCACATAATATAGTAAATAATATAATAAAGCTGAAAAACACAGGAAAAGAGTAAATGAGAGTAGTTTTATGTGCGCTTTTTTCCCTGTGCTCATTTTTCTGTGCGGTTTAATCCGAGCACCATACTTTTAACTTCAATGTTATTAAACTACTAAAAAGAATTGCACCAGCTTTTAAAATTAACAGCTCAAATTAAACACCGATACAAAGAATTTTCGTCACTAGAAAACTATTCATTTTGTACTTTGACGAAAATGATTGAATATCATCAAATTATTCGCAATTATTATTTATTTATTTATTTGAATAAAGTAGCTTAAAAAGCTAATTACAAACAAAAATTATCTTAAAGCTAAACTTATTTATCTATTAGTACCTGTACAGAGGTGCCGTTTTAAGGCTGCCAGGAATTTGTCAACTTGATTTATTCGTCTCAGACTATCTGGCAGTCCATTATGTATATTAAACCACACCCCTGTACAAGATACTTCTCCTAGATCTACTTAATTTTAAATTCTTAACTATTAACTTATTCTTACCCCTAGTATTGTAACTATGTATGTATATTAAATAGTTATCAAAATAATTTTGGTAACAGACTCTTATCTAACTTAAAAGTATATACTAACATGCACACTTTTAACGTTTCACTTACATTCATCCAGTTCAATTCTTTCAACATATTTCTTACACTAGTTAATCTATTCACATTCAAAATACTTCGCATAGCTCTATTTTGCAATTTTTGTATTATATCTTTAATTGAGTTATTTACTAAATATAAATAAATTTTAACACTTTTCCGAATCTTTTACGAGTTGTTTTAGGTGTCAAAGCGAAATCTAGAGTATTCGACTTTACATTGAAAGACATTGCAGTTTATTTGAATTATTGCATTATTCTGTATAGATTGATCGATCACGGGTCCGATTTGACCCATATTCGAATCAAACGACTCACATTGTGCAGTTCGGGATCGTTCGCAAAAAAAAAAAACTGCATTGGCGAGTTCGAGCACGTCATTTAGGGCTAGCGTCGAAGATGACAGCATTAGCAGTAGTGGCGAGTGGCAGATGATGATGATGATGATGATGATGATTTCAAGAAAGCGCTTTAGGTATGTGTCTTCAATGTACCTGGTTGCGTATCGGCAGCGGTGCACCCGTCATTGTCAAGAATGCAGTTTTCTAGACTAATGCACGCTAAATCCGTTACGTATGTACCCGAGCGGCCCTGCACACTGGCCACTGTTCGTTTTCAATAGTCCGCAAATAACGCCACTCGAGACACACATATGTATAATGAGACACGTACACGCATGCCGATTTGTCACTAAAATACACGGGCGAATCGCACAGGTGGATCCAGACGAGATGGCCCGAGGTCGTTGCGGAATACGAGAGATCAAATCGACTATTAGAACCATCTACAAGTTCATCAAAGTATGTCACTTTACATTATATTTTATCATCACCTTTTGACAAGCATCTTATCTTCGGTCATTGTGAAGAGAACGGGTGGAGATACTCTCCATTGGTTTCCCGTTGCTTTAACTTGGTGAGATAAAGTGGCGGTGAATGGCCCGAGTAATATCAAAATATTACCATGCGCGATAGTAACGGTCGAAAACTGTCAAGAAAATCATTAAACTAAGAACGTGTTTTAATGAGTCATGTTCAATGAGTCACGTGACTAAACTAAACATAATTAGAATCATTTTGATTTTTGAATAAAATTATTTGATTGTTGAATTTTTTTGTTAATTTACGTATAATCTTTAAGAGTTCGTACTTAAAAATATTAAAATCCAATGGTTCAATTTTCATCCAACTTTCATTGAAAGGTTCGGTAGAGGTTTTAAGGTTAATTTTGATTTTGATATTCAACGGGCTTACACTAGTTATTATATATATGTATAATAGCCAAAATCTGTCTGTCTGTCTGCTGATAACGCTCGCTGAGGAAAAATAATTAAAAAACCAGAATGAGTGGGGATCGAACCCGGGACGCCAGGTCGGGAGTAATCGCGCTAACGCATACGCCACGGCCAGTTGTTGATTTGGTCCTTTTTTTGTTTTTAAACATTACCTATACAAGGGATCGTGACTCTGCTAATAATACATAGATGACGCTATAAAAACTATATAATTTTTTTTCGTTTTTTGATTGTTACAAAATCACTTACAAAATTATAATTATTATATATATGTATAATAATTAATAATTATAATATAAATAATAAGATACTACGGGATTGCTATAATACATAGATGGCGCTATAAAAACTATTATTTTTTTGTCACTTACAACCGTGCGATCAATTAGTGGCGATCTCTATTAAAAAAGCGCTTTACGTAATTTAAAATTCAGCGGGCGTTGATATTCAACGGGCTTACACTAGTTATATATATAATAGCCCAAGTCTGTCTGTCTGCTGATAACGCTCGG
Organism: Parapsyche elsis; assembly: GCA_022651745.1. Classification (NCBI taxonomy): domain Eukaryota; kingdom Metazoa; phylum Arthropoda; class Insecta; order Trichoptera; family Hydropsychidae; genus Parapsyche; species Parapsyche elsis. The sequence goes on along the minus strand of JAGVSN010000076.1, from coordinate 947,498 downwards.
TAAAGGAAAAACGCGAACGTCGCGAGTGGGATTTGAGCCCGCGATCACCAGGTTGGGTGAGTTAGCGCTAACGCGTTCGCCCAACACCGGTGATGGGAGGCCTCCTATAATTTGAAAATATTAATCCTTAGTAGGTTCGCGACTTTGCTAAATTGTTACGTAATCAATTACGTCAAACACGTCCGTTGATATTCAACGGGCTTACACTAGTGTATAATATTAAATAGTGGAAGATTGTGTTCGAAATTGAACTCACTGTTGGTCGGCCATCTTTATTATTTTTCAGTTGTATATAAATATTAAATTAACATCAGTGTTAAGTTCGTTAATTTTTTGATGCGCGTAATTTTATCAAAATATTCAAAGTTCACAATTTAGTCTGTTTTTTGACTAGTGAAATTTGAGATGTACATAGGTACATTCAAAATTTAAATAAATGGAACAACATTAAAAAATATGCGAGTGATAAACAAACGAGCACGATACAATGATGATACAACGTTATCGTTTTCGCTCTATTGCCAGATTAAAACATTCCAATGTTCAATTTGCAATAAAGTAATACGACCGGCACGTGACTTTTCCTATTATAAAATTTACAAACGTGTGCCGAAATATACCAAGATATTGGAATTGGGTGTGACTAAGTGAGTGTTCCGAGTGAGGATGCATCAATCTATTTGTGTATATTTTGATATATGGGTCATCTTTAGCGAAAACAGTACTTTCGAGAGATACATATGTAAATTTATTATAATATTCAATTGATTTCTGAAATAGATAAAGTGATGTTTCTAACAAAATTTGGCTCCAATTCGACGGTTAATTAAATCTTGACTGGAATTATAATATATCAAATTAATTGTTAAGCACAATTGGATTGCTTTAATGCCAAATAATTGATTTAACATTTTACAATCAGAAAATCCTATAACGAATCACTTCGACTAATTTCAAATATCGAAAGCTTAAAATCAATCAATATGGTTTCTCTTATACTTATGTGGAGCAGTTGGGAATTGCAACATGTACTCGATTTCAACATCATAATTTTCAGCCGTTCACCATACACTGCTGAATGAAGTCCTCTCCAATCCTCTTCCATTCCTGTCTGTTTTGAACAATCTGCATCCACTTGACACGCACACATTCTTCTCAATTCATCAGCCCATCGTTCACTCAGTCTACCTTGCTTTCTTTCACATCCTCTCGGATACCATTCCAGTATTTCTCCATCCATACTTCTCACTATGTATGTATTTCAAACGTTGGTCATACTTCTTATCCATGTATTCCAATTTAGCATCCAAGTCACATCCATACGTCATAATTGGCAGTACGCATTGGTCGTATGCCTTCTTTTATAAGCATAGCGGAATGTTGGATTTAAAAACAATGTTCATTCTTCCAAAAGCACTCCATCCTAGTTTCATTCTTCGTTTTATTTTTTTATGTTTATCTTCCACTCGGTCTACCTTGCTTTCTTTAACGTCCTCTCGGATACCATTCCAGTATTTCTCGCATCCATTCCTCTCGCCACACGTTCTGCTATATCTGCCACTTTGGTCACACTTCTTACCCATGTATTCCTCTTACGATCGCTTCTATGTATGTATGTATGTTTGTGTGCACTGGATCTTGAATTTAGCATCCAAGTTTCACATCCATACGTCATAACTGGCAGTACGCCATGGTCTAAGCCTTATTTTTTAAGCATAGCGGAATGTTGCATATAAAAACTATGTTCATTCATCCAAAAGCACTCCGTCCTAGTTTTATTTCTTCTTCTTTTCATCCGGTCATATTCACCAATTGTCCTAGGTATAAACAACTATCAACTATCTCTATGATTATCTACTGTGACTACGCTTTGCTACTTATATGCAACTATAACTATGTACATACATATGTCGTCAGCGAATCTTAGATGGCTCAAGTGCTATGTACACTTTTTCACAGTGAAGTATCTTGGGACATATATGTATGTACATTTCAGTGTTTTACCGTTGCCTTCTAGAGAAGAAAGAAGCAAATGAATGTCGCACTGGCGACATTCAAAACTCTAAATCCATAATGAAATCCGGGCGATTGGAGCACACAAGTCTCCCAAGCGAGGGTTCACTGTTCGATCCGCGATAACGGTCGTAAGATTTCGTCGACACTTTTCAACCGTAGATAGCGCGATCGGCACGATCCGAATATGACTAAATTCCAAATTCTACCATGGCACATTGTACTTTTGGTCCCGGGCGCAGTATATACACAGTATAGGTGTGATCCACGCAACAGGACAATGGTTACCATTTGTAGTAGCCGCGGTGTTTCGAGCCGTGGCTGCTCGTCGTAGCCGATGCGACATATTTGGTAGTGGCCAGTCAGGGCCCAGAGTAGTATATAGTAGTATATAAAACCCAACAACCAGCTCAGCCTTGCCGACCGCTTCTTCATCTGCTTCTGATGCTCGGCGGCAGCTTCTTTGCCACCGTTTTGCCCTATTCGGTATACGCACACATTTATACCAACTATATAATATGTACGTGGTAGACCTCGTCGACACATCCACACGCTATCCTTTGTGCGTCGACTTGAAAACATCAAGCAAACATCAACTGTTAAGTTGATAGCATCTTTAAATAGATGCCAATATACATAGATACCTATTGGCGCAAACGAGACAGTACAATATTAATGCACCAAGTCCGAAAAATCGATACTGAGACTTTTAAACAAAGTAAAAGAAGCTTATACATACATAAGAATGAACATTGTTTTTAAATGCAACGTTCCGCTATGCTTAAAAAAGAAGGCATACGACCAAATGCGCACTGCCAGTTATGACGTATGGATGCTAAATTCAATAATGAATGGGTAAGAAGTATGGTCAAAGTGGCGGATATAGCGGAACGTGTGAAAAAATTAAAGTGGACACATTGCGAGAAGAATGGATGGAAGATGGACGCGAGAAATACTGGAATGCTCGCTATAACGAGAAGAGATCGTAAGAGGAATACATGGGTAAGAAGTATGACCAACGTGTGAAATAGTTGAAGTGGACACATTGCGAGAAGAATGGATGGAGAAATACTGGAATGGTATCCGAGAGGATGTGAAAGAAAGCAAGGTAGACCGAGTGGACGATGGGCTGATGAATTGAGCAGAATGTGTGCGTGTCAAGTGGATGCAGATTGCTCAAGACAGATAGGAGTGGAAGAGGATTGGAGAGGCCTTCATCCAGCAGTGGATGGTTAACGGCTGAAGATGATGATACATACATACATACATAAGTACCTAGTCAATTTTGACGAACGTGCGAGCGAGATCGATAGGCAAGAGTGTGCGCGCAAACGAGACAGTACAATATTAACGCACCAAGTCCGAAAAATCGATACTGTCACATTTAAACAAAGTAAAAGAAGCTTATACATACATAAGAATGAACATTGTTTTTAAATGCAACGTTCCGCTATGCTTAAAAAAGAAGGCATACGACCAAATGCGCACTGCCAGTTATGACGTATGGATGCTAAATTCAATAATGAATGGGTAAGAAGTATGGTCAAAGTGGCGGATACAGCGGAACGTGTGAAAAAGTTAAAGTGGACACATTGCGAGAAGAATGGATGGAAGATGGACGCGAGAAATACTGGAATGCTCGCTATAACGAGAAGAGATCGTAAGAGGAATACATGGGTAAGAAGTATGACCAACGTGTGAAATAGTTGAAGTGGACACATTGCGAGAAGAATGGATGGAGAAATACTGGAATGGTATCCGAGAGGATGTGAAAGAAAGCAAGGTAGACCGAGTGGACGATGGGCTGATGAATTGAGCAGAATGTGTGCGTGTCAAGTGGATGCAGATTGTTCAAGACAGACAGGAGTGGAAGAGGATTGGAGAGGCCTTAATCCAGCAGTGGATGGTTAACGGCTGAAGATGATGATACATACATAAATAAGTACCTAGTCAATTTTGACGAACGTGCGAGCGAGATCTATAGGCAAGAGTGTGCGTGCAAACGAGACAGAGATCTCACACTCTTTAGGAAAGATTCACATGTGGGTTTAACAATATTAATGCACCAAGTCCGAAAAATCGATACTGAGATATTTAAACTAAGTAAAAGAAGCTCTAGTAGGTACCATATAGTGGTACTAACAAGTCTAACTTTAAGTTAAAGTTAGACTTGTATTATCGACACACAGTGTCAGTGATGTGCTTTGCTTTCCCATTAGAATAAGAAAAGAGATTTCTTTCAAAGTTTTGACTTGATTAATTACTATACATATGTGTTTTGAATTGTGCAATATAATAAAGAAAGATATAGCTCGAAGAATACTTATGTATGCACATATGTGTCAGTACTTTTTTTTCTCCAAGTATGTACATACATTGTATAATAGCATTCTCTCTCCTTTACCATCAACGATTAAATTGCGCTAATAAGATGTTTAAAAAGATCCAATCAAACTGTATCTGTAGTTTATTAGTCGTATTAGTGATTTCGCAACTGAGATTGATTGGCGAAACTGTGAGTACAGGGGAGATAGAGATTGCTCATAATGTACCTAAATAATATAATTAGTGTACCATGAGGTTAATTTTAACTCTTTGGTACGATTGCAATTAGTTAAGTAATTATATTGATTTGATACTAAGCTATGTTGGTTGGCTTATGTTACGCTGATGCATTTGTTGGAATAAATTATTAATAATAATAATGTACTAAATAACGATTAGTCTTTCCGAAAACGTAAGTAATATTAGTGTTGTTTCAAAATTGATTATATTAAGGTATGATTGCGATAAGTGGATTACAAACTTTTTTAAAAATATTAAATTTGCTCATCAATTGGTATTAATACGCATCATTTTTATAGGTCAAGGTTAACATGTGCTATTATTTGTTTATACGTTGGATGATTTTCCGGAAAATTTGCTCACTTCGCATTGAAAATATATTGATGAAATTATAGCTTGGAAGCGGAACTAAAACGGGTAAATAAAGCTAAACGTCACGCTGTAATCTAAAAGATAATTCAAATATTTTAGTTATCTTGTCGTCGGGCAGATTTGATAAGTTAGATTTAAAATTCAATCGATTATTGTACATGATTTAAATATATGACATTGATATTGTTAAAAAATGATCGACAGCAATAGACATAGACAAATAAATAAAAAGCTCCTAAGCAAAAATTGCGATTAATTTTTTTAATTGATTATCTTAAGCAATCATAAATTTTGACATAATTAATATTGATAATATTACACTATCGTCTTTTACGTAATCTGCATTGGCGACGACACGTGAATTCAACGTGATTCATCAATAATATTGGTATCATTACTAGTTTTAATCGTTTTGAAAATTGGCATTGAATGCAGTTTGACAAATAAATCATGTTTTCGAAGATAATGGACGACAATGTATGTATTTACACATTGTGAAAATAATCATTCAATTTTGAAATTTTTGATTAAAAACGAGGCGCCTCGCTTATTGCAAAAAACTGAATGAATCGCGTAAATTGGAAATTCATCAAAGAAATTCCATTTAAATCAACATTAACGATAAAAATGCAATTCGCGCTAAACTATCCACTTTGAATTGTTATTTGATAAAACCATCTTTGAAAAATAATAATAGAATCACATTTTACATATTGATTGTACTATTTTTTTTAAATATGTAAAGTCTCTTTCATTAATAAGAAAGTTTACAGTAAATTCAGCTTCTTTATAATTTATTAACAAATCCATAACCTACATATCTATCGGATCTGAATCTTTCACGCCGAATTTTTACTAAAGTATAAATTCGATTTACTACAACATTAGAAGTAATATGCTACAACCACACTAACAACTCTTTTTATTATTCTCTAATGCTCCATTAAATAGTATTTTAAAATCTTACATAATAAAATAAGATTATTTAGGCAAAGCTTCAACAACCAATTCCTAAACACATAAAATATAATCGAAGAACTGTACTTACGTACCACTTATGTATTAAATTGTGACTGATCACATTAATCGAGAAAATTCAACACACTAATCGCATATGCTTAATCTATCAACAATACCTTTATTTTCTTTGTATTATCTTTTCTTCGAATTGAAAACGACGCTTTTCCGAACGCGTAAAATAAAACACAAATTATCGGCAACTATCTACGGGTACTTTGCGAGATATTTCACAGGTTTAATTGACATTTTCGAGCGAATCTATCGCCGAAAATGCGAATCTTACGAAATAACAAGAAAATTTACGACAGAATGGAATCGTTACAAGCACACGTTGTGAATTTTAATGCACAAAAACAAACATTCGGACCCATTACACTGAAATGAGACATTTTAGTCACATTACCAGCCTTCCCGTACATACATATATAAAGAGAGAATACATTTGGAACTTCAATTGAACGTTCGCCAAAAGAAAAATCTCTGGTTCAAATTTTGACGTACCTAGTAATTTTAGGTTACTCACGGGAACATAATTTGTTATCCATACCAGAGTTGTAAGAGCCATTAAATTACACAATCAGACTGTCGTACACATTGACTTATTTAATGTTAGTTATAGAGGTTTGTTTGAGGTGTTGTTAAATATAAGATTTTAATATTTTATTTTTTTATCGTTCTGCATATGTTTTTATTTTAATGATGCACTTGTTTGGCCACAGTCACGATTAGGGAAACTGTACACGATCAGTCTGGCATCAGTTCAGTCCATGATTATGGTCAGATCGTATGTACATATAATGGGTTGACTGACGAACTGGTGAACTAGACTGACACATATTAAAATATTTTAATAATTTTTTTGTCAGTCTGGATCATGGACTGAACTGATGCCAGACTCGTTACACTCGTCTAAGGTTAAAATTTTCTAAATAAATAAATAAATTAAATGTGCAGGTTACCGGTATCCACGCTATGTTACGTACACTTGACTAATATATCGTATATTGACATATTATAAAACTCATGATAAAATGGAACCGTTACAAACACACAGTGTGAATTTTAAGAATGCACCAAAACGAACCTTTAGACCTATTACACTGAAATGAGACTCTTTAGTCACATTACCAACCTTTCCGTATATACAATAAAGAGAGAGCATATTTTAAACTTCAATTAGACATTCGCCAAAAGAAATTTTTTACATCCTTTGCTTCAGATGAATTGTGCACGTTACCGGCATCCGCGCTAAACTACGTACACTTGAATAATATGGTATATCGACATATTATAAAATTCATGACAAAATGGAATGGTTACAAATACACAGTGTGAATTATTATAAGAATGCACAAAAACGAACATTCAGACCTATTACACTGAAATGAGATTCTTTAGTCACATTACCAACCTTTCCGTGTATATAAATATAAGGAGAGCGAGAGCACATTTCAAACTTCAATTAGATATTCGTCAAAAGAAAAATTTTACATCATTTGCTTTAAATTAAACCGTGCTCACGTTGCCGGGCACTCACACGTGACTATACTGCCGTCCTAAGCCCACTTAACGTAACTGACAAAGATTACGAAACTGAGTTACATAGATGTGTTTTAGGGGTTTCATATCAAAATTAATGTATCTTCATCCAAAAGTGACTTTTTTTAAGTTATTAAATCTAATGTATCTGCATGCGCGGAGAAATAGTATCAGCAATACGTACATAAATATGTAACGTATCCAATATTTACTTCGGTCACTACCTTATCACGAAAGATTGAAAAGACTGAATCTCTCCACATTGGAGACGAGGAGATTAAAAGGTGATTTAATCGAAGTGTTCAAAATAATAAATAATCATTATTCACGTGGAATGACCAACCTCATTATGTTCAATGAGAACTCTCATCTAAGAGGTCACACTCTTAGACTCAGAACAGAAAAATCAAATAAGATTGTTAGAGATTCATTCTTTTCAAATAGAGTGGTTGAAGTTTGGAATAGTCATATGTATATAAATTAATAATGAATAATAAAGTGACGTAACTACCAAAGTATTATTTTTTCCTTAGAATTATTATCAAAACATATTAGAAAATAACCCCATGCACTAAAAAAAAGTTTAAATAAATCAGTAATATACATATGAAGAAAAACACAAAACTTTCAAGTCCATTTATCACGATATTGTTGTTTTGTCAGTTACGTTAAGTGGGTTTAGGACGGCAGTATAGTTAATATCGCATAGCGACATTATTATACATATTATGTACCTTTGGATGGAAAAATGTTGAAAATGGAATACGAGTATTGGGCCGGCAGCTATTCTGAGACACTGTGAGCACACATTGCAGTGACTTAATCAAACTCGAATCTCGAAATTGTCGCGCCGGGCCCCGTTTAGAGCTCGAACGGTTAAAATTTTCATCACCCGGAAAATTTCGGAAAATTGCGGAAAATTGAAAATGGAAAATTGCGGGTATTCTTACCGGGAGCTATCCTGAGGCACTTGGCGATGCCGCGCGGCGTCGGCTGATCGAGGAGTCTGAGAGCGCGCGTCGGCGCTCGCTCCAGCAGCAGCAGATACCTTCCGTCCATCTTGAGGGTTCGTCTGGCGGCTGGGGGTAGTTGCAGACGGACCAACTCCTCGGAAGCCGTGCCCTTGAGCACCCTTTGGACCTTGAAGGTGACGGAGACGTTGTCGGGGGAGACGGAGCGAGCGCGAGCGTCCAGCACGAGGGGCGCCTGCTGCACGCTCTGCTGCAGCGCCAGCAGCTGCTTGTGGTGGCGTTGGCAGCGTCTGGGGGTCGAGGAGCCGGAGACGGAGACAGAGGCTGGAGGCGCTGGTGCTGGAGCGGCTAAGGCAGCTAAAGCAGCCAACGCGCACCACCACACCACCACACGCGACCACACGGCGACCGGCCGCGCCGGCATGCCCGTTCAGCGCAACGCCATGCCAACACACGCGCGCGCGCCAGAGCTGCCGGCGCCCGACTGACACCGACACCATCCAACTATTATACATCCCCACCATTACATTTTATTATATATATATATATATATATGTGTGTGTGTGTGTCTGTGTGTGTCTGTGTATCTTCGTCACCCCTGGCCATAGTCTCGCGCACGAATATCGGTGAGGTTTTTCCAGAGGTCATTTTCCGAGCGGGGGCCCGAGAGAGCTTTCCCTACGGCGCTTCGCGTCGCGTCGTGTTGAGCCATTCGTCCATTTGGTAGGTGATGGTGATTTGCCGTGGGGTCGCGTCCTCGGGAGCAAAGGTAACGCGTCAAAAAAAGGGTTACCCCCCCCCCCAAAATATTTTCATATCACTTTCTCCAGACTCGCTTCCTCTGTTCGATTTATTTATTGGGCAGACGCGAGTATTGAAAGTTGACTGTGTGCCGTCCTAAGCCCACTTAACGTAACTGACAAATCAACAATATCGAGATAAATGGACTTGAAAGTTTAATTCTAAATTTGTGTTTTTCTTCATATATTACTGATTTATTTAAACTTTTTTTTTGTGCATGAGGTTATTTTCTATTGTGTTTTGATAATAATTCTAAGGAAAAATTAAAAAAAAAAGAATACTTCAGTAGTTACGTCACTTCATTATTGATTATTTATGTACATATACATACATATTCCAAACTTCGACCACTCTATTTGAAAAGAATGAATCTCTAACAATCTTATTTGATTTTTCTTTTTGGAGTCTAAGAGTATGACCTCTTAGATGAGGGTTCTCATTGAACATAATGAGGTTGATCATTTCACATGAATAATGATTATTTATTATTTAGAATACTTAAATTAAATCAACGCTTAATCTACTCGTCTCCAATTTGGAGAGATTCAGTCTTTTCAATCTTTCGTGATAAGGTAGTGACCGAAGTAAATATTGGATACGTTATTTTCGCTAAGTATTGGTGATACTATTTCTCTGCGCATGCAGATACGTTAAATTTAATAGCTTAAAAAAGTCACTTTTGAATGAAGATACATTAATTTTGATATGAAAAATCGCAAGAATACACTCCCATAACCCCTAAAACACATCTAACTCATTTTCGTAATTTTTGTCAGTTACGTTAAGTGGGCTTAGGATGGCAGTAGGTGTCTTATTATTATTTGATTTTATTATTAACTCTTTGAACTCGTATGTCGAGCATAGCTCATTTACATTTACTTTGACTTCATTTTTGAGATGAAAACTGACTGAAACTACTATTTTTTTTTTTTGCCAATCTAATTAGCATATCTTAGAGAATAGCTGGTCCAGTTTTGGAATTTTTGTTCCGCGCCACTGATTCTCAAACATTAGCTTCCCAAAAGCGTAATTTCTTTTTGAGTAAAAATGGTTACTTGACAGTAGTTAAAAAAAATTATTTTTGTATTATGTATAGAATCTCAAACATTCTCTTTATTTTATAAAGCCTCTAAAATATCCCTGATGCAACTTTTCATCTCCAAATTTCATCAAAAGTGAATATATATTATTTGAAAAAGTTTTGGTCAACTGGAAAAATAAATTTTTGAGAATGGCTGGTTATTTTGAAAATAGTGTGGGGAAGATTTTTCATCATCAAATAATTTATTTAAGAAACAAATTAAAAAAAAAAAAAAAAACCCCGAAATTATGGTATTTTCAAGTTGGTAAAGATGAAATGGATGTGTTTCTGTAGAAAAATTTAAGAAGCACTGGTTCGAAAGATTCATCTGATGGATTTTCATCTTATACAATGCCGAGGATATGTGTTTCATGGATTTATAGTTATTTTTTGTCCCAAGAGGTTAAAAATATTTTATTTTTGTAATTGACTTTCATAAATAAATGCTGAGATAAATGATCTATATAACATTGGGCGTAGGTGAAGTAAATTGTTAAGTAGATAGTGATGATTGAATAGCAGTGTGGTGATAATATATTACAAGAAATATGAATTATAAGGTAATAGTAAAATTAAGATAAGAGCAGCAGATGTAAAATTATGTGGATTAATTAGGTATGGGTGTAGAATTAGGAATTATAAAAATGATCAAATACAGAAATTTTAAATGTTGGGATGTTGGAAGACGATCGAATTACGTACATAGGAAGTTTGTTAAAAGCTTCGCATTTTCTACAGGTAAATGAATTTTGGAAGAAGTTTTATATTGAAGAATATATAAATAAATATATGAATAGTATATCAACACGTGAAGTGCCGCGCGCGTCTCTCTCGGTGCGCGCTAGCTTGTTCTACGGAATCCACTGTGCGGCGTTCGCTGTTCGGTTCGTCGGTGTGTACGCAGCATTACACGATACAGACCAATTCTCTTAACTTTATTAAACTACATATACATATATGATAAAATACACATTTACAAATTAATGGAAACAATGCTGGCCAATCCTTTGGAAAGTGACCAACTGTATCCTAACAATATTTATGTACATACATAGATATTACTTTTCAAACTCAAGATTGCGACTTTTTCGATTGCAGTTAGACAGCAGCGAGGATGATTGAGGCTTGGTATACTTGTGTGGATGTTAAAGTGATACAAAAATTGTAAATATGAAACGTAAACAACAAATTAAATCGTTTTTGTTTTTATTTTTGTTATAGAACTAAAATTAACTTGCTTAAAATTAAGCCGACTTTTTTTTAATATTTATATTATGTTTTGGTGATATTGACTAACGAATCGATTGCAGTGATATTTTGTTCATTTTGAGCCGCAACAGTGAATATTGCAAACAATAAAGAAAATTTCCGTTTGTAATATCTATTCCTTAATCAAAATCAGAATTACAGCGACAACCAATTTTTTTTGGCAAATTCCCATCAAGATTTTATAAACACAATTTTAACATTACTATCGATTTTAATTATTTAACTAATTTAAAGTTTAACCGACTTGCAATATTGAAAACCACTCATCGCAATCGAGTTAACCATACCAGTGCAGTGGGCTTATATACAATATAGACCAGTGGGCGGTCACTTGCGGCTCCGGAGCCGCATGCGGCTCTTTGTATGAAAACTGCGGCTCTCATTGTCACCCAACGTGAAATAAAATAAATATTCCGAAAAGCGTGATCAAAACATAAATCAAGATGAATCCATCCCAATTTTTCTCTGTCTATAACTTCATACAACCTTAAAAAGCTTAAAAATCGATACAAAAATTAAACTTTATAATAATTTTTAGCAACAAATTGTCTAGCACCAATAAATATCACGATGATAACCATTTAAATTAAACTCTCCGGTCCACAAATTAGGAGCATTTATTTCAATTTAAATCTATTATCCGAAAATAATACGTTGCGGCTCCCAAGCTTGCCAATTTTGCGACTTATTCCTTGATTTGACTCTAAAGTGGGTATTACACAGGGATAGTTTACTCGCTACTACTTCGCTAATTTACTAGCCGACACGTAGAGCTAGTAGCGAGTAGCTAGTAATCCTATTACACGTGTTTAGTGTACTCGCTAGTGGCGCTGTTGTCAACTTGTTTTACAGTCTTTGTACACAATACTTGTTTTACTTCCTTTTTATACATTTTTAAAAATAAATATGCGTTTTTTAATGATACAAAATGAAGTGACGTCAGATAGAAAAGCCAGTTTACTAGCTTCGCTTATTATACGAGCTAGTTTACTAGTGGCTACTAAACTATCCCCGTGTAATACCCGCATTAGATAGAAAAAGGTTCCTGACCACTGATATAGACGAACATAGGTATATTCATACATACATTGATTTTCTACATTAGTTTAATTTTTCATCTATGAATTGCGTTAAAACTCAAGGCTCTCCAAATTTCACAATAATTGTATTCACTTTCCTACTTACATACATTTTACAATACTATACCGTACTGTACTATAGCACAGGTTCCCAACCTTTTTCAAGGGGCTACCCTTTTTTTTATAAAAGCTAAGTGACCCGCGACCCCGATATATAATATTTGAAAACGGCAAAAAATATTATTCATACATCAAGACACCGATTTTCAGCCGTTCACCATCTACTGTTCAATTCTTATGTGTCTTGAGCAATCTGCATCCACTTAATTCCACGCATTCTTCTCAATTCATCAGCCCATCTTGCACTCGGTCTACCTGGTTTTCTTTCACATCCTCTCGGATACAATTCAAGTATTTCTCGCGTCCATCTGCCATCCATTCTTCTCGCTATGCGTCCATTTTAACTTTTGCACACGTCCTGCTATATCTGCCACTTTGGTCATACTTCTTACCTATGTATTCCTCTTACGATCTCATCTTGTTATACCGAGCATACATCTTTCCATGCTTCTATGTGTACACTAGATCTTACGTAGTATTCTTACGCCTGTACGCATATGCCGTATATGTACACATGTGCCGTATGTTGGATTTAAAAACAATGTTCATTCTTCCAAAAGCACTCCAACCTAGTTTCACTCTTCGTTTTATTTCTTCTTCTTTACATCCGGTCATATTCACCAATTGCCCTAGGTATAAATAACTATCAACTATCTCTACAATCTTGAATTTAGCATCCACATTTCACATCCATACGTCATAACTGACAGAAAATTGCATTATAGTCAATAATTTTTTTTTAGTTAACTGTTACCCCACATAAAAAATCTTCGCGACCCCAAATGGGGTCGCGTCCCATTGGTTGGGCACCCGTGTACATGTATTTATGCACTAGTGTAAGCCCGTTGAATATCAACGCCTGCTGAATTTTAAATTACGTAAAGCGCTTTTGTAATAGAGATCCTCACTAATTGATCGCACGGTTGCAAGTGACAAAAAAAAATAGTTTTTATAGCGCCATCTATGTATTATAGCAATCCCGCAGTATCGATAGTATCGATTTTTTTTTTTTACTTTACTATTTATATTATAATTATTAATTATTATATATATAATAATTATAATTTTGTAAGTGATTTTGTAAAAATCAAAAATCAAAAAATAGATTTTATAGCGCCATCTATGTCCCCACTAATTGATCTCAGGTCGATAATTTTTTTTATACCTTACTATTTATATAATAATTATTAATTATTATTTGTCAGTTATATTTTATAATTTTTTTTACTGATTGACCAAGGGCGATAGAGTTAGCGTTAGCGTGATTACTCTCGAGCTTGCGGTCCCGGGTTCGATCCCCCACTCTTTCTGGTTTTTTTAATTATTTTTCCTCAGCGAGCGTTATCAGCAGACAGACAGACGGATTTCGGCTATTATATTTATTTTATATAATAATAGCTAATTAGCTAATTTAACATACATCTATTACATATTTATAACAACTACAATAAATCAAAATACACATTATACACTATACTTATACATAACTACTATTTCTCACAGAGGTGTCTCCTCACACTTTCCAAGAATGCATCTATTGTCTTAGAAGACTTGACGCACTCCGGCAGGGCATTATACATTAATACACCCCTGTGAAAAACACCACCAGCTGTCTTTGTTTTCCTTACTCTACCTACAACTAATCGGTTTTTATTTCTAGTACAATAACTATGGATATCACTATTTCTAATGATATAATTCTTAAAATAACTTGGCAATAACTTATAAACAAAAGACAATGTACTTAATTTTAAACAATTTTTAATACATATATATGTACGTATGTACATATATAATAACTAACTTTATTACCCGGCTTTGCCCGGGGTGTAATTAATATAATGTAATATAGTGTTTGTTTAGTAACTATATTTAGTAATTTGTATGTAGTTATTTGTTTAGTAAAATTATGACGGCCCCTTACCACCCCCCAGACCCCCCTCCTATCCCGGCGACCCTTTTTTGGACTCCCTCAAGCCATGCCGGCCCCCTACCACCCCCCAGACGTCCCTTAAGCCCCGGCGGCCCCTTTTTTTGACTCCCTCAAGCCATGCCGGCCCCCTACCACGCCCCAGACCCCCATCAAGCCCCGGCGGCCCCTTTAATGGGCTCCCTAAAAGCTATGCCGGCCCCTTACCACCCAAAACCCTCCTTCTTACCACGGCGGCGTTTTTTTTGAACTCCCGAAAAGCAATGTCGGCCCCTCACCACCCCACCAGACCACCCTCCTAACCCGGCGGCCCATTTTTGCACTCCCGAAATACTATGACGGCCCCTTACCAACCCCAAACCCTCCTTCTTACCCCGGCGGTCCCTTTTTTGGACTCCCGAAAAGCAATGCCGGCCCCTTACCAACCCCCAAACCCTCCTTCTTACCCCGGCGGCCCCTTTTTTTGGACTCCCGAAAAGCAATGCCGGCCCCTTTACCAACCCCAAACCCTCCTTCTTACCCCGGCGGCCCCTTTTTGGACTCCCGAAAAGCAATGCCGGCCCCTTACTAACCCCCAAACCCTCCTTCTTACCCCGGCGGCCCCTTTTTTGGACTCCCGAAAAGCAATGCTGGCCCCTTACCAACCCCCCCCCCTCCTTCTTACCCCGGCGGCCCCTTTTTTTTGGACTCCTGAAAAGCAATGCCGGCCCCTTACCACCCCCCAGACCCCCCTCCTGCCCCGGCGGCCCTTTTTTTGGCTTCCGAAACACTATCTGCTTAAATCTACTTAAATCTGCCGAAAACATCTAGTATCGTGTATACTTCGTCATTTCTATTAATCGCGCCCGAGCAACGCCTGGTAATTGACGAATGACCCATACGTACGTACATACATACATACATACAAACTTTAGCGTTTTATATATTAGATACATACATACATTTCTATACAGTTGAATTGAACGTCTGCAAATTATCACCATTCGCTCATTTCTAGCCGTAAAAATGTACCGTTACAAAAGTTTCATAAAGCTCACAAGCAGTCTTCCAATATAGCTTTCTGTCACCAATCTACATCATCATCATCATCATTTTCAGCCGTTCACCATCCACTGCTGGATGAAGGCCTCTCCAATCCTCTTCCATTCCTGTCTGTCTTGAGCAATCAGCATCCACTTGACTCCACACATTCTTCTCAATTCATCAGCCCATCTTCCACTCGGTCTACCTTGCTTTCTTTCGCATCCTCTCGGATACCATTCCAGTACTTCTCGCGTCCATCTGCCATCCATTCTTCTCGCTATGTGTCCAGCCCATTGCCACTTCAACTTTTTCACCCGTACTGCTATATCTGCCACTTTGGTCATACTTCTCACCCATGCATTTCTTTTGCGATCTCTTCTTGTTATGCCAAGCATACATCTTTCCATGCTTCTCTGTGTGCACTGGATCTTTCGTAGCATTCTTGAATTTAGCGTCCAAGTTTCACACCCATACGTCATGACTGGCAGTACGCATTGGTCGTACGCCTTCTTTTTTAAGCATAGCGGAATTTTGGATTTAAAAACTATGTTCATTCTTCCAAAAGCACTCCATCCTAGTTTCATTCTTCGTTTTATTTCTTCTTCTTTACATCCAGTCATATTCACTAATTGTCCTAGGTATAAATAACTATCAACTATCTCTACAATATGATTATCTACTGTGACTACGTTTTGTGTGCAAAATTCAATGTATGTAGATATAATTAATTGGCCTTCGTCGGGAAACCCAATTTTCAAACCGTGAATCATTGACGAGTGCACCATTAAGCAACCGCTGTCGGTTTTGCAAGCCCTGACACTCACCAATTTGGCACTTTTTTCCTCACTAGCCCCAGAATTAATAATAGCGTGTGTAAGTAGTAGAAGTTTTAAATTAGTTGGCAAACGACACGACACAACATGCTAAAAAGTCGTGTTCAGTTTCATTCACACTTTGCGCCGTAAACAACTCCAAACACCACATCAACCAGACACACACACACACACACGCGCGCAAACATTAAAATTTATTCGAAAGAATCGTTTTGAATAATTTCGCGTTTAAACAGCTCTCGGGAAATTAATCCCGAAAGAGCACGAGCTAAACGATGCGAGTGCAATCGCTCGGTTGCATCGAGTTGCACTTGGGTTAAGAACACCTGTCCCGGTCAAAAGTGCCGACCTGCGCTTGAAAATTGAGACCTGACGTACAATTTACTGGCAGCTGCTTTCGGAAACTTTTATTTTTTCAATTTATTACACAAAAGATATTGCAGACCATTAGTCAAGCGATCGAAGTTGGGCAAAATGAAAAAAATAAACTTGCAATGGATGGTGGGGAAGTTCGCGTCACGCGCAACATTGAAGAAATTTCACTGCACTGCACAATTGAGTGCATAACTTTTACAATAATCATAAACACTTATAAATAGCCCCACAATAATAAATAATAAGAAATACTTTTGGAAGAATGAACATTGTTTTTATATCCAACATTCAGCTATGCTTAAAAAATAAGGCATACGACCAATGTGTACTGTCATGGATGTGAAACGTGGATGTTAAATTCAATAAGGTTACGCAAGATCCAGTGCACACGGAGAAGCATGGAAAGGTGTATGTTCGGTATAACGAGAATAAATCGTAAAAGGCATACATGGGTAAGAAGTCATGACCAAAGTCGCAGATATAGCGGAACGCGAAAAATACTGGAATGGTATCCGAGAGGATGTGAAAGAAAGCAAGGTAGACCGAGTGGAAGATATGGGCTGCTGATTTGAGATGAAACTAGGATGGAGTGCCTCTGGAAGAATGAACATATGTAGTTTTTAAATCCAACATTCCGCTATGCTTAAAAAATAAGGCATACGACCAATGTGTACTGTCATGGATGTGAAACGTGGATGTTAAATTCAATAAGGTTACGCAAGATCCAGTGCACACGGAGAAGCATGGAAAGGTGTATGTTCGGTATAACGAGAAGAGATCGTAAAAGGCATACATGGGTAAGAAGTCATGACCAAAGTCGCAGATATAGCGGAACGCGAAAAATACTGGAATGGTATCCGAGAGGATGTGAAAGAAAGCAAGGTAGACCGAGTGGAAGATATGGGCTGCTGATTTGAGATGAAACTAGGATGGAGTGCCTCTGGAAGAATGAACATATGTAGTTTTTAAATCCAACATTCCGCTATGCTTAAAAAATAAGGCGTACGACCAATGTGTACTGTCATGGATGTGAAACGTGGATGTTAAATTCAATAAGGTTACGCAAGATCCAGTGCACACGGAGAAGCATGGAAAGGTGTATGTTCGGTATAACGAGAAGAGATCGTAAAAGGCATACATGGGTAAGAAGTCATGACCAAAGTCGCAGATATAGCGGAACGCGAAAAATACTGGAATGGTATCCGAGAGGATGTGAAAGAAAGCAAGGTAGACCGAGTGGAAGATATGGGCTGCTGATTTGAGATGAAACTAGGATGGAGTGCCTCTGGAAGAATGAACATATGTAGTTTTTAAATCCAACATTCCGCTATGCTTAAAAAATAAGGCATACGACCAATGTGTACTGTCATGGATGTGAAACGTGGATGTTAAATTCAATAATGTTACGCAAGATCCAGTGCACACGGAGAAGCATGGAAAGGTGTATGTTCGGTATAACGAGAAGAGATCGTAAAAGGCATACATGGGTAAGAAGTCATGACCAAAGTCGCAGATATAGCGGAACGCGAAAAATACTGGAATGGTATCCGAGAGGATGTGAAAGAAAGCAAGGTAGACCGAGTGGAAGATATGGGCTGCTGATTTGAGATGAAACTAGGATGGAGTGCCTCTGGAAGAATGAACATATGTAGTTTTTAAATCCAACATTCCGCTATGCTTAAAAAATAAGGCGTACGACCAATGTGTACTGTCATGGATGTGAAACGTGGATGTTAAATTCAATAATGTTACGCAAGATCCAGTGCACACGG
Organism: Parapsyche elsis; assembly: GCA_022651745.1. Classification (NCBI taxonomy): domain Eukaryota; kingdom Metazoa; phylum Arthropoda; class Insecta; order Trichoptera; family Hydropsychidae; genus Parapsyche; species Parapsyche elsis. The sequence continues at coordinate 928,735 of JAGVSN010000076.1, read as the reverse complement.
AGAAGCATGGAAAGGTTCGGTATAACGAGAAGAGATCGTAAAAGGCATACATGGGTAAGAAGTCATGACCAAAGTCGCAGATATAGCGGAACGTGAGAAAAATGGATGGCAGATGGACGCGAGAAATACTGGAATGGTATCCGAGAGGATGTGAAGGAAAGCAAGGTAGACCGAGTGGAAGATGGGCTGATGAATTACGAAGAATGAGGATTGGAGAGTATTGGTGAAAAGTTCAAGTTGATGATAATGATGAAGTACATGTTATTTGTAAAATGTGGAACAGTCACTGATACTATTGCAAACATTATTCTGCACATTTTAAATACCCGGTGTTGTCCGGGTGCAGATTGTTTGTTTTCCTGTATTTATAATAGTTTGTTTTCCTGTATTTATAATAGTTTGTTTCAACCGGTAATCCTCTATGTTGCTAGGGTTTTAACTTTATTTTAGTCAATTGATGATCTGGGCGTATTTCGCAATTGATATGTGCTTATTTATTTTTTATCTCTCTGAGAACCACAAAACTTAGGACATTATAATAAAAACAGTAAAGTATCCACTTTTGATAGTTAAAATAATGTAAATGTAGAATATCTTTGTCACATACGCAACATTTACAAAAAGACTGACAGTCTACTCGTGGTGCTAATAATCTAAATCAAATATTTTCACAATATTAAAATAGAACACTGTAGCAATATTATAATAAAACAATATTCTATGATTGTTCATCAAAAGAGCAATTTGAATGAAAAACAAAAATGTCTGTTTTACGTAAAATTGCCCCTACCCAATATTGAACAGCCGTGTACAAACATACATACATAGATGCGTGTGTGTGTTTGAAAATAAGAAGAAGAATCGTTAGAAGTTACAAATAAAAAGAAGTGAATGTCTCCTCGGCGTCAGTAAGTAATTGAAGACAATAAATTAATTACGTGCAATTACAAGTGATCCCAATAAACGGTCACCGAAAACTGCCCACGTACATATAATTGATATACGCTTTGCCAGTCATTTGTGAATTTCTCTTAACGCATTTTCAAAATCCTATGTGCGAAGTAAAATTAATGTATGTACCTACATGCGACATTACATTTATATTTAAGCTAATCGATCGATTTAACGAGCTTTGGCTGTACTTACTAAAGTCGGCCGTTACGAAAGCTATCAAAGTGCGTAATTGAAACTCTGTACTGTAATGAAAATTATCTAAAAATAAAAATACTGTTAAAGATTTTGTTTGCGCTTAAACTTATATAGAGAAAGTATTAAAAAGTCGATGCGCGTAATTATTTTGTGAAACTTTAAATGTATAAGAAAATAATAATTTACCGAATTTCGACCTAGTGACAGCGAAATTTTAATGCAACGAACGATCCGTTGTTTTCGCCGAATCGACGACACTGTCGTGCGCCATTTTTTTTTGTTTTTGCAATATTACAAAATATTTAAATACAACAATCCTTTATAGCTCTGAGATTTTCGATAATCGAACAAAACCCGCGAATCAATTAACTCCATGGAAATTCCTTAGCTTTTATGTAAATAACTCGTTTATTTATATATTTTTTTCTTCTTGTTTGACGCTGTCAGAGATTCTCAAACTTTTCAACAATAGTTCAATTCAATAATTAATAATCCAATTTAATTCCATAAAAAACTATATAGACCTACCATTGATACCCATACTTAAAACTCAAACCATTAACTTATAATGCATAAGTCAATAGTTTGAGCTATTTTTTTTTGTTATAAAACATCTAACATTTTTAGTACTAGATAGATATTCCTCATTTTCAGTTCTTGATCATTATAACATTTTAATACGTTCTACTTTTGGAACTATTTCAATAATTTAAGGCAAATTAAAATATTTTTTGTAAATAATTTTAATGGAGTATAGCTGATTAGATCAAACACTACAGTTTATAATGAATTTTAGTTAAATAATTACTTTTTTTCAATCAAATTTAGAGCGGCGCGCAAAAAAAGTAGTGTATGCGCGTCACTCAATAGACACATTGAATTAAGTTAATATAAATAATTGACTGTTACATTAAAGTTTGCTTTTATATATTTTTAAATTGATCCACAGCATATACTTTACAATGGCGTAAGTAAAAAATGGTAATGTGTTTGTCGAGAGTGTTAAAATCGCATCGAAATTATTGCATCGATCGATTTTTGCGGTGGAGCTTGCACTTTTGGCATCTGCGGCAGAGGCGGCTCAAGCAAAGGTGGCCCCCGAGGATCACCAGCAACTACCTGATGATGAACGAGTGGCTGGGCCGGGAGCACAACGTGTTATTATCGCCATCGCATAATTGAACCCGAAAAATATCAGTCCTTTTGACGGCTCGCCTCCTTACCACACTCACTCACTCTCCATACTGAAATAAAAACAAAAATCGTACTTTTTGGGGTTTAATTTTGATTTTATTTATTTCGCGCGCTCGTTTTTTTTTTTTTCATTTCATTTTTTTTTTGCTCATTTTCGGGTTAACCCCTTTCTGCATTCTTCGCATTCGAAACGAGATTGGGCGCGAACAGGAATTTTATAAGTGGTTCATTATTCGCATTTTTTCGCATGAACGTCTCATTACTTAAATATCGATATATCACTAATAAATTGAAATTTTTCACGAATGTATGACAGCTGACGACTTTTTAAAACTAATTGCACTAAAAAAAAAAAAAATACAACTACGCAAGTCAAATTTATGTACATTCAAAATGTTTCAATAAAATAATCTAAAAATCAACAAATGAAATGTTTCAATTTATAATCGCAATTTATAAGCTTTAACGCGCATTTGAATACAACAAGGAAAAATTGCGGTTTTTCAACTTATAATATTTATTTTAAATAGTGTAAACGAATGTTCTTAAATTAAATCAAACGTAAACTTTCATCGTTATATCACCATTTTTCGTTTTATACGCCGTATTGTAAATATTGCGGTAGTGTTTTTTTTTTTTATACGCGAAACCAAAGTGACATAAATTTTTGTAATATTGTTTTGATTAAAATGAGATTACTGTTAAAATTGCACGTTTACTTGAAACGTACTGTAAATGTTATATTTTTATTGTTACAAGAGGATTCTGTATTAAGCTTTTAATATGGAAAAAATTGGTACTGAAATTCATGACCCTTTCAGTTTTCGTAAATTCAAACTTTTGTAACAGTATTTTTCTACATTTAATATAATCATCATTTTCAACCGTTTACCATCCACTGCTGGATGAAGGCCTCTCTAATCCTCTTCCATTCCTCTCTGTCTTGAGCAATCTGCATCCACTCGACTCCACACATTTTTCTCAATTCATCAGCTCATCGCTCAATCGGTCTAACTTGCTTTCTTTCACATCCTCTCGGATACCATTCCAATATCCATGTGTCCACTTCAACTTTTTCACACGTTCCGCTATATCTGCCACCTTGGTCATGCTTCTTACCCATTAATTCCTCGTACGATCTCTTCTTGTTATACCAAGCATACATCTTTTTATGTTTCTCTGTGTGCACTGGATCTTGCGTAAAATTCTTGAATTTAGCATCCATACGTCATAACTGGCAGTACGCATTGGTCGTATGTTCATTCTTCCAAAAGCACTCTATCCTAGTTTCATTCTTCTTTACAACCAGTCATATTCACCAATTGTCCTAGGTATAAATAACTATCAACTATCTCCACAATATGCTTATCAATTTGCGTGCAAAATTTATTAAACACAATTTAAGTTTTATTAAAATTAATTTTTAATCCTCCTTTCATACTTTCGTTGCTTAATTGTGTTAATCCATTTTGTAAATCTACTGAGTCGCATGCAACTACATATGTACATACTTTTACATTTTACAAGTGCTTTTGATTATCTATATATATAAAAATGAATGTCTGTTTGTCTGTCTGTCTGTCTGTCTCTTACAGGCTCCTAAACCACTCAACCGATCGCGATGAAACTTTCAGGACTTATTGTGATCATGCCGGGGATGGTTCCTGTGAAAAAAAATCGGGAAAAAACGGGAACGGGAACGGGCCTGCTCACGCGTCAGATAACGTACTAGGAACGGGAACGGGAACGGGATTGGGACTGGGATCGGGAACGGAAATGGGAACGGGATCGGGAACAGGCCTGCTCACGCGTCAGAAAACGTACTCGGAACGGGAAACGGAACGGGATCGGGCATAGCAACGCATGCCGGGTCAGCTAGTGTATAATGAAAGTTGTTAAAAGTAGCTGTAGGTATACAAAAAATTTTATTCAAAACAAGTGAAGTAAAGTATCTATGTTCAACAATTAAACTTTGAAAACTGAAAACCCAATAAAGGCGTTCACACACCTTAGCGAAATCGCTGCCCATTCGCACCGATATATGTATGTAATTCCCATTGGTGCGAATCAACGACGATATAGGGCGTCAGTTTGAGTGTAATGCTGCGTACACACCGACGAACCTAATGGTGGGTACACACTGACGAATCGAAGGCGAACCGAAGGCGAATTCGGGCTATTTGGACGCTATGCGGACGTCGCAGCGAATGCGAACCGAACGATCGCTTCGCTGTTCGCTTCGCTAGGTCTCGGAGCGATCGGAGCGATCGTTCACAGCAAATGGTTTTTTGTCGCTTTGCAGCTCCACAAAAACAATTTTTTTGTGTATGTCTTTATTTATTTGAATTTTAAACACTCATATGGCCCTTACATAAACGTTTTTAGTGTGACGTACAATCAAGATCAACATGAATTGTGATTATGTATGCAGGTAAATTTTAAATGCAGTTATACGGCTGAAACTTGACTGAATTTGAAATAAAATTGTGCTTCTGTGTGTCATTTTTATGATATCAAGCCTTGAAAGTATTCGCGGGCGCATATACATATGTACATACATACGAGTGAACCCATACTATATAATATGTACCTATGTATGTACATACATATATATGTATGTATATGTACCTATGTACGATTCCCCGAGGTAAGTCTTGTAATGTTTACAATATTTACCCGGCAGATTATATATACGTAAAAATATATAAAATTCAACCCCTCATAATTTTTTCTGAATTTCATTGTATGTACAATGTACGAAATTTTCGAAAGTGAGTTAATTGTTTTATTGTTACTATTGTTGATAAGTACAACTGCTCGCCAAGATGCCACGAACACAGACGATATGCACAAAAAAATTGTTTGATGGACCGCTCTTGGAGTGAAAATGAACCGAACGCAAATAGTGTATTTTTTTTGTTAGTTGGGCTATTGTTTAAGATTTTCCGTATTTCCGTTCGAGGGTCAAGATTCGCTTGGTATTCGGTCCGAAGATTTAAGTGTATACCAACCAATTTAAGTGTATACAACCAACGAAGCAAATCCTATCGTTCGCAACAAATTTGCTCCAAATTCGGTTCGCGCTCGATTCGGCAGTGTGTACGCACCATAACAGCGAACGACGAACGGCGGAGGCGAATTGTAATTTGTGCGAACCGCTCCACGCAATAACGTCCGATGATTTATGAACGTCCACACAATGGCGACGCGACACGGTTCGTCGTGCGCCGTTCGGCTCGTCGGTGTGTACGCAGCATTAGGCGGCTCCACGCACGTCACACGCCTCGTCAGCTACGCGTTCGTTCATTAATTTGGAAAATTAAGGATGCGAATCAAAGCTCGATTGAGCACTCGGTGTGGACATTAAGCGATCGCTCCAACACGAACACGCAATTTGCCCGATGAGGAATGCGCCGCCGCGCAAACCTAATGAAAATCATCGACCGGGGTTTCGGCTTTATCGCCGGGCGAAAAGAAAAATTACATAAAACAAAACAAAAAACAAGTCTAAAATGGACGAGGGCTCATTTTAATTTGGACTTAATCGTGATGGTATAAGCGAGAGCACGCGAACGGTAACAAACTGGAGTCTCTCTAAGCTGTGTTCGCGACCACCTACAGATTTTTTTTCACCAAAACTCCAGGCAATATTGGTAAAGGAAACTCCTATCTACAATAAATATAGTACTGTGTATTTTGAAAAATTTTCCTTGGATCAAATAAACTAAGGAAAATTATTAACATAGTACTTATTGCAACATTTATTACGCCGGTAACATATCATAACGTAGTTTAAAATAATTTGCCGCTCGAATTAGTACGTTAAGATAAAATTAAAAAATATTGAGATAGAGAACCAATCCTTATAAATGTGGTGAAATAAAAAAAACTTGCCAAATAAATACCAAATAACACGGGAAAAAAATATGTAAAAAAAAAAATATTTTTTGACTTTAAAAATTCGCTAGATAAGTATTTTATAGTAATGAAAAATTACAATCAATAGAAAAAATATGTGACTATTGATTTCAATACTCACTTTGAGAACAGCGATACTATATTTTGAATTATTTAATATCAACAAAAATCATTATCGGATTCGAATTCAGTGGGTCAAATTTAGTAAAGATACCGTTCTGGGTATTTTTTTGTTGCTCAGTGCTATTAATGAATTTTGCACACAATGCGTAGTCACAGTAGATAATCATATTGTAGAGGTAATTTGATAGTTATGTATACCTAGGACAATTGGTGAATAGGACCGGATGTAAAGAAGAAGAAGTAAAACGACGAATGAATCTAGGATTGCTTTTGAATCTATGTAGGAGTGCTTTTGGCAGAATGAACATAGTTTTTAAATCCAACGTTCCGCTATGCTTAAAAAAGAAGGATTACGACCAATGCGTACTGCCAGCTGTGACGTATGGATGTGAAACTTGGATGCCAAATTCAAGAATGTTACGTAAGATCCAGTGCACACGTCGAAGCGATCGTAAGAGGAATACATGGGTAAGAAGTATGACCAAAGTGACAGATATGGCGGAACGTGTGAAAAGGTTGGAGTAGACACATAGTGAAAAGAATGGATGGCAGATGGAGAAATACTGGAATGGTGTCCGAGAGGATGTGAAAGAAAGCAAGGTAGACCGCATGGAAGATGGACTGATGAATTGAGAAGGTGTGGAGTCAAGTGGATGCAGATTGCTCAAGACAGACAGGATTGGAAGAGTATTTGAGAGGCCTTTATCCAGCCGTGGATGGTGAACGGCTGAAAATGGCGATGATGTACATATATTATTATAAAACAAAACGATAATTAAAATAAGTTGTCGAACAATTGTTGAATCTCGATGTACCTGAACAATTTAAATACCATTTCGGGCAGACAGACAGACTCTTTATGTGTATTATAGTAGTGATATGCGAAACAGTGACGATAGTATTGATTTGCAGTGTAGTTTTGTTGACCGATGTTTAAGGTATATGTAAATTGGAATTTTGAATTTGAAGCATGTTATGGAATGCTAATTGAACCATATTATTATTGATATGTATAATATATTTAACGATTAATGTGTACTGGTTAGAAACCATCAAAAACTATCCTGTGAAAAATACATATCTATATTTTTTTATGATTTTAAATTATATTTAATTTACAAGCATTATTTCTATAAATAGTATGACTTTATTAATATTATTCAGGACATTTACACTAAAAAATTCAATATACAATCTAATCGATGAATCACTATTACATGTTTTTTTAAATTTAAATATTTATTTATGCATATATACATATTTATTTATTTATTTATAAACAGGTTTTTAGCCCAAAATATAATTACATATACATACATATATACATACATATATACACACATATATACATACATATGTATATGTGTGTGTATTTGCAAAGTGATCGCATGCGAATGGACCACCCGACTCTAGTGGCCAAACCGAATCGGACTTTAATTAAGCACCTCTAGTCGAGCTTAAAGCTCCGGCGGCCGGTTTGCCCCCTTTTATTATTTCACATTTGGCTTTTCGGCGCCGCAGCGATCGTCAAACTTATTCATATTTTAATATTTTTCAATTAAAATCTATCCCCATCTATCAAACGTATACCTACTTTACTTGACTCCAAAAACATTTCCACATCGTTTGACCAATGGGCACCAAGCTTTGCAGAGATACTGCAAATCAGCGGTCGGGAACCGGCGGCTCCGGAGCCGCATGCGGCTCTTTGTATGAAAACCTGCGGCTCTCGCTGTCATCCAAAATTTTACGTGAAACACAACGTTGACATACAATTAACATAAAATCAAAATGAATCCTATTTCCATAACTTCGTGTCGATAAAAAGAATTAAATCGCTTTTAATCACATTAAGAAATTACATGAACATAACTTTTTTCTTACAGCAATCCATTTCATAAATGAGCAACGTTTAATTTAATTTTGAATATCACCATCACCATTTTCAGCCGTTCACCCTCCACTGCTGGATGAAGGCCCCTCCAATCCTTTTACATTCCTGTCTTTTTTGAGCAATCTGCATTCAGTTGACTCGCACACATTCTTCTCAATTCATCAGCCCATCTTTCACTCGGTCTACCTTGCTTTCTTTCACTTCCTCTCGGATACCATTCCGGTATTTCTCCATCTGCCATCCATGTGTCTACTCCAACTTTTTCACACATTCCGCCATATCTGTCACTTTGGTCATACTTCTTACCCATATATTCCTCTTACGATTGCTTCTACGTGTGCACTGAATTTAACACGCAACATTCTTGAATTTGGCATCCAAGTCATAACTGGCAGTACGCATTGTTCGTATGCCTTATTTTTTAAGCATAGCGGAATGTTGGATTTAAAAACTATGTTCATTCTTCCAAAAGCACACGTTTTATTTCATATTATTTACATCCGGTCATATTCACCAATTGTCTTAGGTAAAAGTTGCCCAATTCATTTATTTACATTTTTTTTTAACAGGGCCACTTTGGCACTGTCCCGCACATCTATAAACTATCACACACTGTGTACATAAATGATATTATACTTGTATTTAGTAACTTTGGACTATTGGATAGTTTATTGGTTTTGGTGCTGTGGGTGTGATTTATTCACGTTTGTGACATGTCGCGCACCACAGTTTGGGAACCTCTGGTACTGAAACAAGGCGTAAAAAGCGAGAGAAAGGGAAGATCAACGATGTGAACGTAAACAAACAACTTATTAACACCCGTGCGCTTTGCCCGCGGCGCAAGGTGCTCGCGAACAACACAACCACCAAGAAAACCAAAAGGGACTTCAAGAAAAATAAAGTAAAAAGCACATAAACAAAACAAAAAACAATAACAAAACACCACCGACGTTCAAAAACAAAAAAAAAAACGACAACAAACGACCCGCAACAACTCAATTTTGGACACACGTAATGAGGGAGAAATCGCAAACTGACCGGGGGAGAGGGGAAGGATTTTTTTTATTATAAATTTACGGTGTATTATGAAAAATGAGCTCACATTAATATTATAAAATGGACGAATGGTATAACGTGCTAAAAAGTGGTAATCGGGTTCAGTGTGAAACCGACTGCAATGCGAAAGATGTGACGTGACACGAGGCCTTGTCCGACAAAAGGTGTTGCGCTGAATTGAACCCAAGTTGAATAACAAGTTAATATAATTAAAGTGAAGTATCAAAGTAAATTACAGCAGATTTTGATTTGAAATCTAATATATAAAACGCTTAAGTTTGTATGTATGTATGTACGCATGGGTCATTCGTCAATTACCAGGCGTTGCTCGGGCGCGATTAATAGAAACGACGAAGTACACACGAAAGTAGATGTTTTCGGCAGATTTTAGTACGTACGTCCCCTAACCCAACCCCTCCACATCCCCGCATCCCTCCTTTATTACCCGGGGTGTAATTAATATAATGTAATATAGTGTTTGTTTAGTAAATTATTTCGGGAGTCCAAAAAAAAGCGCCGGGGCAGGGGGGGGTTTGGGGGGGTAAAGGCCGGCATTGCATTTCGGGAGTCCAAAAAAAGGGGCCGCCGGGGTAAGAAGGAGGGTTTGGGGGTGGTAAGGGGCCGGCATAGTTTTTCGGGAGTCCAAAAAGGGGCCGCCGGGGTAGGAGGGTGGTCTGGTGGTATGGTAAGGGGCTGATATGGTTTTTTTGGGAGTCCAAAAAAAAGACCGCTGGCGTAAGAAGGAGGGTTTGGGGGGGGGTAAGGGGCCGGCCGGCATAGCTTTTAGGGAGGCCAAAAAAGGGGCCGCCGGGGCAGGAGGGGGGGGGGGGGTGGTAAGGGGCCGGCATTGCTTTCCCCCCTCCTGCCCCGGCGGCCCCTTTTTTAGGCTCCCGAAATAATTTACTAAACAAACACTATATTACATTATATTAATTACACCCCGGGCAAAGCCGGGTAATAAAGCTAGTTGACTATAATACAGGGATTATGGTACTCATAGTGTGACCTCATAATATAGTTGATTTAAATTGAATGAGTACATAATTAATACACTGACAATTGAAGTTATTTAATCATCATCATAATTTTCAGCCGTTCACCTTCCACTGCTGGATCTGCTGGAGAGCAATCTGCATCCAGTTGACTCCACACATTCTTCTCAATTCATCAGCCCATCGTCCACTCGGTCTACTTTGCTGTTTTTCACATCCTCTCGGATACCATACCAGCATTTCTGCAATCCATTCTTCTCTCACCCATGTATTCCTCTTACGATCTCTTCTCGTTACACCGAGCATACATATTACCATGCTTCTCTATGTGCACTGGTTCTTGCGTAATTTAGCATCCAAGTTTCACATCCATACGTCATAACTGGCAGTACGCATTGGTCGTATGCCTTCTTTTTTTTGCATAGAGGAATTTTGGATTTAAAAACAATGTTCATTCATCCTAAAGCGCTCCATCCTAGTTTCATTCCTTCTTGTTTACAACCAGCCATATTCACCAATTGTCCTAGATATAAATAACTATCAACTATCTCTACAATATGATTATCTACAGTGACTACCTTTCGCGTGCAAAATTCAAATATTTTAATTATCATAATATTAATTGGAAAAATGCGATGCATCAAAACTTCAGTTGTGTTTTGATATGAATTGAATTGACTGTAATAAAAGGATTGTGACGTCATAAGATATTAGCATTGCTTTTATCGCAAGTAAAACAATATTTAATGAGCGATGAATAATAATTCAAATAATGTCATTGTATTAGTAGGCAACAATGTGTATGTACGCCAAAACTCTAATCGTATTTTGATATAAAATTGACAAAGATAATAACTAGCCTTCATAATGTGACGTAATAAGGTCCCACTCTTACCTTATAAAGATGAAATTCAAAGAGCAAGTAATACACAATTGAAATTATGTCAGATGTACATATGTATGTATGTAATGCAATGTGTACATATATTAAAGTAGAGAAGAAAGCAACGTGCCAAAAATCACAGCTGACTGGTTTGATATGAAACCTACTGCAATACACTAAATTATATTGTACTTTAAGCAGCAGTTTGTGTCATCTGCTCATCCTCTTCCATTCCTGTCTGTCTTGAGCAATCTGCATCCAGTTGACACCACACATTCTTCTCAATTCATCAGCCCATCGTCCACTTGGTCTACCTTTCTTTCTTTCACATCCTCTCGGATACCATTCCAGTATTTCTCGCGTCCATCCATTCTTCTCACCATGTGTCAACTTCAACTTTTTCACACGTTCCGCTATTGGTCATGCTTCTCACCCATGTATTCCTCTTAAGTTCTCTATTAAGCATACACCTTTCCATGCTTCTCTGTGTGCACTAGATATTAATGTAGCATTCTTGAATTTCAGCATCCGAGTTTCACATTCATACGTCATAACTGGCAGTGCGCATCGGTCGTATGTCATCTTTTTTAAGCATAACTGAATGTTGGATTTAAAAACTATGTATGTATCTGCTATATAGTGGTGACAATTATACAGTTGAAAGCTTCGAAAAAACGATTGAACCCCATTCTAGTGAGAAAAGGTTAACTGCCGTCATTTTTGACGGACGCACACGTTAAAATAATATTAAAATATACGGTGTGGCGAAATTTTTGCAAATTGGCGCGGTTCATATTACAGTGCAACCGCTTTATCGCACGGTGGTCTCGACGCTGGTCCTTTATTAACGTCTGTCATCCATAAAATTGGTCATAAAAATTTGACTCAAATCTCGTTCTACATATATGTATGTATACTACGCTATGTACTATGCCGACACGCAATTGGATTAAAATTTTACTTGGATGCATAAACTTGAGCAATAGAAAGTTTGAAAGTTTCATCGGATCGATTGAGAATTTTTTTTTGTATGTAAACGATGAAACGAAACGAGCATTAACAGTTGTATGCCAGTTGTACATACATACATACATACATACATATATGTATTTGTATTGTAAATCTTTATAGAATCATCATCATCATCATCATTTTCAGCCGTTCACCATCCACTGCTGGATGAAGGCCTCTCCAATCCTCTTCCATTCTTGTCTGTCTTGGGCAATCTGCATCCACTTGACTCCACACATTCTTCTCGATTCATCAGCCCATCTTCCACTCGGTCTACCTTGCTTTCTTTCACATCCTCTCGGATACCATTCCAGTACTTCTCGCGTCCATCTGCCATCCATTCTTCTTGCTATGTGTCCAGCCCATTGCCACTTCAACTTTTTCACCCTTACTGCTATATCTGCCACTTTGGTCATACTTCTTACCCATGTATTTCTTTTGCGATCTCTTCTTGTTATGCCAAGAATACATCTTTCCATGCTTCTCTGTGTGCACTGGATCTTTCGTAGCATTCTTGAATTTAGCGTCCAAGTTTCACACCCATACGTCATAACTGGCAGTACGCATTGGTCGTATGCCTTCTTTTTTTAGCATAGCGGAATGTAGGATTTAAAAACTATGTTCATTCTTCCAAAAGCACTCCATCCTATGTAGTTTCATTATTCGTTTTATTTCTTCTTCTTTACATCCAGTCATATTCACCAACTGCCCTAGGTATAAATAACTATCAACTATCTCTACAATATGGTTATCTACTGTGACAACGTTTTGCGTGCAAAATTCATTATACATAATTTTAGTTTTATTAAAATTAATTTTTAGGCCTACTTTCATACTCTCGTTGCTTAATTCTGTTAACCTATTTTGTAAATCTACTGAGTTACATGCAACTATAACTATGTCGTCAGCGAATCTTAGATGGCTCAAATGTCTTCCGTTAATCTTAATCCCCGTTTTGTGCCATTCCAGCGACCTAAATATGTCCTCAAGCACCGCATTGAATAATTTAGGAGAAATGGTGTCTCCTTGTCTCCTCTCTCAATACCGAATTGCTCCGTGTCTTCAAAGAGACGAACTGAGGCTGTTGCCTTTTTGTAGATGGCAGCTAGCAGGCTGACGTACGGTTGTGCAATGCCGTATTTCTGGAGGGCATCCAGTACGGCTGTTTGAGCCTTCTCGTAGTCGATAAAACCTAAACATAGTGTTTGGCGATATTCGTTCGCGCGCTCAACCAATTCACTTACCATCTGGTGATAGATACTACTGTTTAACATTAGGTGTATTTATTTAAACACAATTAAGCAACGAAAGTATGAAAGGAGGATTAAAAATTAATTTTAATAAAACTAAAATTGTGTTTAATGAATTTTGCACGCAAAACGTAGTAACTGTAGATAAGCATATTGTAGAGATAGTTGATAGTTATTTATACCTAAGACAATTGGTGAATTTTAAGAATGTTACGCAAGATCCAGTGCACACAGAGAAGCATGGAAAGATGTATGTATGAATAGCGAAACGTGTGAAAAAGTTGAAGTGGACACACGGTGAGAAGAATGGAAGGCAGATGGACGCGAGAAATACTGGAATGGTATCTGAGAGGATGTGAAAGAAAGCAAGGTATACCAAGTGGACGATGGGCTGATGAATTGACAGGAATGTGTGGTGTCAACTGGATACAGATTGCTCAAGACAGACAGGCATGGAAGAGGATTGTAGAGGCCTTCATCCAGCAATTTAACATCAAAATTGCAATTTACTTCGTCAGATTGTTTTCTTTATTTGTAAATTCAATATTTTCTATTGAATGTAAGCTATGTATCGTGTTTTGGGCTACATATATTACCATTATTCATAGTTTTAAATTTTGATGTGAGAGGAATTTAAAAAAAAAAAGTCAAATTTATTTATTATTTAAAAAGAGGTTATTACTTTGATAGAAAAATAAGTTTCAAAATACAGTAATAAATTATTTTAGATTACAGGTAGTATACAGGTACAGTTTTACGGCTGTTTCAAATACAAAATATGAGTGAGAAGATCAAAAAAAAAAAACTGCAAATAAATAAAAGTGTCGTTACCGATGAATGAAATTCTTCTGTTGCACGAAACGTGCGACTACCAAGAAATGGGATATAACCCAGTGGAAGTTTAGCCAGAGAGAGATACGAGAGTGACTATAGGTATTTAAAAATACTCACGTTCGATGATCCCAGACAAATGTCTCGGCATGGAAATATTTGGCATTTTCGACAAAAGGGGCTAATCCCCGAAACGGTTCTCGCACCACGAATAGCGCATACTTGGGGGATGAATGCGCGCGTTGCACATTTATTATGCATTTACAATATAAATAAGGGTGACGGTTACCTGCAGTTTACACTTCATAAAATTGTCTCAATACCTACATACATATATACATACGTATATGTACATATGTATGTATATACAAACGCTACTAAGCAAACCGCATTCGATTTGTAATGGGAAATTATAATATATCATATTTAATAAGTGTAGTCGCATTGGTACTAACAACATTGAAACAGAGTGATTGTGCAGGTTATTACATATCAGCAAAAAAAAAAAAATCTCTTTTAGATTTTTGATCTATTTTTAATACTACGTACGTATGTACGTATGTATTTTCAAAGCTATAGGGCAGGTAAAAAACGTGCTGTTTTATTTTTTTAAATTCTTGACATTATACGGTCATTGTAACAAAATCTGATAATTTCACGTTCAAAATGAATATTGTGATCTATGTATGTATGTACACATGACACCACAAATTCTTCTCAATGCATCAGCCCATCTTCCACTCGGTCTACCTTGCTTTCTTTCACGTCCTCTCGGATACCATTCCAGTATTTCTCGCATCCATTCCTCTCGCCACACGTTCTGCTATATCTGCCACTTTGGTCACACTTCTTACCCATGTATTCCTCTTACGATCGCTTCTATGTATGTGTGCACTGGATCTTGAATTTAGCATCCAAGTTTCACATCCATACGTCATAACTGGCAGTACGCAATGGTCTAAGCCTTATTTTTTAAGCATAGCGGAATGTTGCATTTAAAAACTATGTTCATTCATCCAAAAGCACTCCATCCTAGTTTTATTTCTTCTTCTTTTCATCCGGTCATATTCACCAATTGTCCTAGGTATAAATAACTATCAGCTACAATATGATTGCTTATTATTATAAAAAAATTAATAGTCATGCTTATTAAGATTGTCTTTGCCACGTAATGTTCAAACTTTTGATTCCAAGTGTAAAAAATTCGGGTGTGGCCAACCCATGACTTTATCCATACATATATTTGAGGAATACCTGAAAGCAGTGCTTCCCAAACTTTTCTGCTTAATTTATTAATTATTTTTCATTTTATGTGACCTTTAAATATGTAATGTTAGCCAATTCGATATGGCTCTAAAGCAGCCCTGGGCAAACCGCGGCCCGCAAGCAATAAGCGTCAAAAATCAGAAAAAAGTTTACTTTTTTCTAATTAAAAATAAATTTTGTCGACTTGTGAAATGTTTTATCGTTTCTGACATAAGATAGAATTTGAATTTGCGCGCGAACTAGACGGGGCAAATATGAGAGCAGCCAGTGCGTCACAACAAGAAACTACTTTGGAGGCAAGTTTTGTTATTTCTCACATAATTGCAAAAAGCGACAAACCGTTTTCTGATGGAGAGTAAATTAAATAATGTTTTACTAAAGCTTATGGAGTTATATGTCCTGACGTTAAAAACAAATTTGAGAATATAAGTAAGTTTATCTCGGCGAACTGTAGTAAGAAGAATTAAAGGTATCGATACAAACTTGAATGAGCAATTATCATCAGTATTAGAATCGATCACTTTCGATAGCTCTCGACGAAAGTAATGATCGAAAAAATACCGCCGCACAGTTATTAATTTTCATACGCGGTATAATATATAAATATAATTTTTTTTTATGAAAATAAGCGTATTCTATCTAGGTACATTTTTCTGTCACAACTTGTTAAAACATGTGTTGAGAATTCGCCGAACTCTTAATTATTAAATATTCTAGTGAAGCGTCTAGTTTTTCGGAAGTATAAACCGCATTATTACTTCAACTGACACTTCCAATTACAGTTGCAACATCTGAATGGTCTTTTTCAAAATTGAATATCATAAAAAATTATTTGCGAAATTCCATATCTCAGAACCGTTTACAATTTTACATGATCTTTCATTATTGACAATAGAACCAAAAGTGGCGAATAAAATGGAAACGAAGGACTTAATCCAAGACTTTGGGAACATGAAGAGTAGGAGGAACGATTTTACATTTTAAGAATTTTCTCAATTGATGTAATTTATATAATTTAAATACCTCTAAAACAAAACTCTACTTCCGGTTGACTGATTTTAATGATTTATTTTTTCGAAACTAGCAATTTCTCTCAGGATTACAACATAAATATTGTGACGATACTACATACTATATAAAAGGCTGAAATAAAAAATAAAAAAAAAAAAATAGAGAGTAAACTTCTGTAAGAGAGATTTTGACCAAAATCACAGTACCTATCTCTTACAGCTAACGTGAAAACTATAGATATGAAATTTTGACTTGATCGGTGGGGCAGTTTCGGAAATATTCTGTGGTAACAGGATTTTTTAATTTTCTACAAGAAAAAACCCTACTTCCGATTGACTGATGTTGACCAAATTCCTTATGGCTCTTACACCTTACGTGAAAATAATAGATATGAAATTTCAACTTGATAGACATGATAGTTTCGGAGAAAACACACATACATACAGACACAATCACACACACACACATACACACACACAGGTACACAGACACAAAGCCATACAGATATTTTCCAGAAATCATGAAAACGTGATCAGGGGATGATACCTAATACAAATCATTGAAAATCTCGAGATCGAATTTTCGCACGATCACAATACTTTATCCGATTAAGATAAAGTAAAAACCCTACTTCCGGTTGACTGATTTTATTGATTTATTGTTTCGTAACGAGGTATTGACCTCAGGATTACAACATTACAATATTGTGATGATACTACATACATACATATTTAAAAGGCCGAAAAATATAAAAAAACCAAAAAATCGTTCATGATTAAACTGCCACTTCCGGTAGGCGGATGTTGACTAAAATCACAGTATCTCTTAGGTTTTACGTAAAAACTATAGATATTATATTTCGACTTGATTGGTTCAGTTTTTTCGGAAATATTCCATGGTAACAAGATTTTTGACTTTTCTACAAGAAAAAAATCCAACTTCCGGTTGACTGATTTTAATGATTTTTTTTCAAATAGGTATTGATTTAAGGATTAAAATATTACAATATTATGAAGACAAAAAATACTTAAAAGGCCGAAAAAAATGAAAAACGAAATTGCGTTTAAGAGTAAACTGCCACTTCCGGTTGGAGTGTGTTGACCAAAATCATAATATCTCTTACACCTTACGAGGAAAAAATAGATATGAAATTTCAGCTTCATAGACTTGACAGTTTCGGAAAAAATGATAAAAACGATGAAAACCAAGTACTACTTCCGGTTGGAAAAAAAATGTTTAAAAATTATATTAGTTTGAAAGTCGTTACACTTAGTAAATATGCAAAATTTCAGGTTAATGTCTAGGATAGTTTTGCTGGAAAATCAAGTCTACACAAAAATTGGGTGGTTGTCCAAGGGAAGTACCACTTCCGGTTGACGAAAAATTTTGAAACCCATATCGATTGTAATGGCCGGCAAAAAACATATAAATATGAAGTTTCAGTTTAATAGGATAAACGGTTTTTGAGTTATTTGCGATTCAACACACAGATAAACCGACATTTTACAGAAATCGTGAAAACGTGATCAGGGAAATTCCTGGTACAAATCAGTCAAAATCTCGAGGTCGAATTTTTGCAAGATCACAATACTTTATCCCATTAGGATAAAGCAAAAACAAATGGTCAAATGGTGACAAAATTGAACTGAAATTCTTAATAAAATTGATTCAAATTCAAAAAAAAAAGGGAATTTTGTTTAACTATTGTAGTTTTGTTTCAGAGATTTAAGTGTACTTTTGCATGCAAATTTTATTTGATCGATTCCCGATTCCTAGACGATTTCTCGAATTCATAATCACAAATTATTCCAGTGTAATTATTTTATAAATTTTTAACTTATTTTTGCAATACGTGGATATGGAATTTATAATTATAATTCGAATGTCGAACGAAGAGCGACGATATCTTTGAATACGTGATAATTAGCGAAATTCTTAAATACTAGTTGTTTTCAATGTCTACCGACTCGTGGAAAATTCGAGAAAACTCGCTGTTTATTCTTCCAGTGCAAATAATGGAGAAATCATCTCGTCCACATCGAGACGGAAAATTTCATCAGACACATATGACAATATGGATACAGGTGAATTAAAAACAAATTAATAAAGGTACGATATAAATAATTTATTTAGGAATTTTGATTTGACATATTTTGGATTTCACAGATTATTGTTTTTAAAATTGAACTAAAATATATGGCGTCGACTAAAGTTTAGAAATATAATAAAACAATTCAGATAAAAGAGAGGGTCTAATTAATTATTATTCAAGGTGGTGAAAGTTTTGCACTTAATGGTATTAATATTGGATATCCCTTTGCTCTTGAGATGCTAAGACTGGAGTGGGTCTTCCATTTTTTACTTTCGACATCGTATTCTAAAACATATTTGCTTCCACCTAAAACAATTTAAGGCAATTTGTTATACAGTACAGTTGAAACCAATATATATTACAATTGCCCTGGATTTGATGAAGTCGAATGAAAACTCACCAATGAAAAGAAATTTGTCCTGAAATAGACAAATACTAGTTCCGTTTCGAGGAGAAGGTAGATTGCAAAATACGATCCATGTTTTTGCATTGGGGTCGTACGATTCAACACTGCTCAATTTCCTAGAAAGTGGATAACTAAAACCACCAACCACAAAAAGCTTCCCGTTGATTGCAGCGCTCTAAAACATTTAACGATGATATTATTAAAATGCATCTGACATTAATTTTGTGGAAAATTCAGCAGTTATTGTACTATTCTGAATGGTAGCCAAAAGATAAAATGTAATTTGATATTCACCATATGATCGCATTTGTCTTCAATCATCGGAGTGCAATACGACCAAGTGTTGGATTTCGGTGAATACATTTGGACTTCTCTAGTGGATTGTAACTTGCCATCTTTATAAATTAAACCACCTGTCACATAGATTGTGCCGTCAATGACAGAAGCAGAATGATTAGTCACAGTCAGCAGCATTGGAGCAACGTCAGTTTCCCATTTATTTCCTTTGCTGTTCCATCTATTCAAAATCCATTTATCGATTAACAATATTTCTTAATAATATAATATTTTATTTTATTTTTTGTTTCAGGATTACCTTTCCACTGAATTCATCCTACCGCCATCATTCAATCCACCGATTGCGTAAACATCAGTGGATGACTCTTGAGTTATCGCCACGGCAGCGAATTCGGTACGTTTCTGATTTAATGGTTGCAAGGAATATAATTGCCCGTCTTTCAAATCTATGTAGTCCACCTGAAAATAATTAAATTTAGTATATTAAAATGACACTATGCAAATATTCCACTATTTCACCGATACGCTACTTGGGTCACTGGTGTGAAAATTGAGCCACCACCAATCAGCATTATCCAGTTATCTACTAGAACCGGCACATAGTTATGTCTATTAATCTTCAAATTTTCCAATAAGGTCCATGTTTTTTCCCCGCTATTATAAATATCGATGCTGTTCATCGCCTTAATATATTATAATATACAAAATTAAAATTAAAATTCATTTTTCAATCAAATTATCGTGAATTGAAACTCACGTCTTCCATATACGATCCGACGAGTGCTAATTTTTCAGCAGGTTTTTGGACAATATTGGTCGAGATTGATTGGAGGGCTTCGCTAACGAGATCAACGCATTTGGGACACCAATTGCAGTAACCCAAAACTTCCTTTGAGATAAACTAAAAAAAATAATAATCAATCGTATTCAATGCTTCAATCAACAAATATTAGATGTTTTTAAGACTCAAATACCTTCAATGGCAGACTCCTCAGTCTAATAGAACTCAAAAACATAAACAAGTGAGTTTTGCGATTTACTTCGTCAAAATTCACCCACAGTTTTACAGCTTTGAAGACATCTTCCTGAGAAGGCACTTTCAAGTCGTCTGATTTGATAATTTCGGCAACGGTGGAAGCTGACAGCCTAAGAAAATCCGGGGTCTTGTACAACTGAAACATAAATGAGTATGTAATGCTTTTCCATAATTACGTGACTATATAGGAAACTATATAGGAAATGATCGGTATTCACGGTAGCGAAGTGTTTGAGAGCGAAATCCATTGCAGCTTTTTTCCTCGCTGGATCATTTAATGAGAGTCTCAAAATCTTCATACAGCTGGACATATCAATCTTTTGGGTTTTATATTCCTCTACGGCTCTTTTTATGTTCTTGATTTTCAATATTGTTCCGAGCTCTTCAAATTTATTAATGATACCCGAATCCACACCTAAACGCGAATCAACAAAACAATATCAATATGATTAAATTCCAATAAAAGTAAATCTGATAATAACTATTTACATATTAAGGACTTACTTATGTCTCCCGTATAGCAGTACTTCAATATCCCGTCGATGACATCGTCGTCAAAAGAGGATAAGATGTCACTTAATTGATGCGAATTATTCTCAAAAAAGTCACTAGACGCTGTTAAAACAACCATGTGAGCAAATATCCTGGAATCATATCGAGTGAAAATACAATTTAATTTAAAATAAACATTAAAGTGGTTTAAAATTAAAATATCTAACTAATTATTCATGTATATAACCTTTTGCCGCGAACAATAATAAAAACATCAGGGTGCTTTTTCTCTATCATGCATTTGTACAAATGATCAATTAGATTGCTCGTAAACTGGGTCTCCACTTCACTCATTTTGCTTTCAGAAATTGATATTTCTCCTGAAACTAAAAAATAAACAATATTATTTAATCGTGCGTGTGTAAAATAAAATTAAAATATCCGTAATACGTAAATATATGTATTATGTATGCAGATACATACTTACAAGACGAAAATCGTGACTCGAATGATGCTTGCACTGAAAATAATCGTACTTATACGATTATGAACTTTGATAAGAAATAGATAACACAACCGCAACAAAGTAAAAATAGATATGTATGTATGTATGTCGTTCATTATGTTTTTTCCTGTTTGATTGTGTTATTTCTCGTGTTATTGTGCTATGTGTTATTGCTTATTTTTTAATACATTTGTGTATTAATTGTAAAATAAATATAAATAATTTTAAATTACCAGTTATCGCTATTGTGCAATCGAATATTTTACATTATTTATATACATACATACATATCTACATATGTAGAACGATTCTTATCTAATTTGTATATATATATATATATACACATATCAACATAGAACGATTTTATCTCATTTTCGACACGACCACAATAATATGATGATGCTTAATTGAAAACCACAAAAAATAATATGTTGTTTCAAAGTATTATTTCACCATGTTAATAATTTAAAACACAACAAAGTGGCCATATTGAATGATTCATGGCCAAATTAAGATTGGTATAATTTCAAAATTATGTTTTAAGCAAATAAAATCGTAACTACCGTCATACAGATAAGTCGTCTGTCATTCATTTCATTTAACCTTAATGGAATGCAATCTGTCGCCTTCTAAAGCCGACATCATAATGACATCAGATGAAAGTTTACTTATGGGCAATCCGGCTATTTTGTTATTGCATAAAGTTCGCACAAGATCCAACAGTTCAATGGGTCTATCAATAAATAACAATATTTATAAGCAAATTTTCATATACGGGATAGGATGCTTTAAATCTCCAAAACTAATAATGCTAAGGCGATGAAATTTACGGAAATCTTTTTAACAATGATTTATATCGTGAAGCATCGTTTCGGATAGATTGATCTTAAACATATGTACATATGTCGATTGGGTACTTTTTGTACAATTTTAAAGAATTTCACTACTGACATGGTGAATCATGAAACCTTTTCTTTATATGCAGGTGGGCGGTTAACATATTACAAATTAAATAATATTGAAAAACTGGGCGCTGACCAAAAAAAGGTTGAAGACCACTGGTTTAGAAGAAGAAAACATTCAGTTGAAAAAACAACTCGTCGATCAAAAAAAAGCTGTATTTTCGTCACAGATTTCCTCCATCATCGAAAATATTTATTGCGGTTTTGTGTATGTCACGTTACTATTGTGTACCACAATGATAATGGTTGTTACTTGTGGTTTTAATTTTCTCGCTTTTAATAAAATAAAAATATTTACATCCCAATAATCTACGAGTTTGTAATATGATAATATGAAATTTTCTATTAAATATTGAATTAATTTCAGCTCCGAAAGGAAATTCTCTTTTTGCCCAAGTCGACGATAAGCGTCAAGAAATGTTTAAAAAATGTGAGAAAGTTAACCAGGTATGTATTAATATACTATTTTTTCATTATATTATTGTATTATTATCTACTATTTAAAATTTGTTTCAGTTAAATAGAGAATTGTTGAGTAAACAATCAGAGTTGGATTTTCTACCTTGTGAAAAGAAAACACAATGGGAATATACTATACGCTGTTCTCAATAGATTAGACATGTATGTATGTATATGAAGATTAGACATGTATTATTAAATTAAAAGTAAATTTAAAAGCAATTCTTCCGCAATCGTGCATTGGGTTTCGGGAGTTTTGGATTATTACAGATTGGAATTTTGCCACTTTGATATCATTCTAAATTTAGATGTAAGAACATAAATTGAACATAACATGTAAATAAAAAAAAATGTTAACAGATACGAAAATAGAACAGAAAAAAAATAAACAAAGAACGAAAAGTCAGAAAGCTACAATACGATGCGAAAGTTTCTCAATGGCAAACGTTGCAAAAAATAAATTCGCTCATAGTAGTAAAGAATGAAATAGTCGAACCCTCGGAAAAGGGTATCGTCAATAAAGGGTATATTACAAACACTTCTTAATAAGAAGTGTTCCAAATTTACAAAAGCGAAAACTCTTCAATTGTAAATCACACTAACGAAAATGAAATATGAACATACTACATACCTATGCAAAAACCGGGAATATAAACGAACATGAAGACTGCTTTTCAATAGGTTTACTAGTGATATTGTTTATAATGATTATATGAATTATTTTAACTTTTGTACATTTACCAATTTACTCTTATTAAAATAAGTGTCAAAAATGTATACACATATCATATTATTTTGATTAATTTTTTACTTTATTTTTATTTAGTTTTCGTTTGTTTGTCACTCTTTTGATCTAATAATTTACAATGAAAAATATGTACAGATAATAATGGAGAACTTTCTAAGTATGAATCAGTAGGCCAATATATTTCACGCGGAATCGTGTTGCCATATGAAATGTATTCAAAGAATTGAAAAAAACCTAAATTAAATTTATTATAACATTTAGTTGCAGATCACATTTCAAATATATCATATTAAAATTACATGTACATGTTGACATTTGAATATGTACTTAAAATAGGACTGTTCAACACCAAAAATGGTTCTATGACGAAATATGTATAGCCGACTTTAAAAACAGCCTATATGTATCTCCGAATCTCGAGCCAATCGGCATTTTTTATTATTAGATTCGTATTGGGGTCATAAATCTATCGGAAAAGTTACATTTCGTTGGAAGTTCAAAAAGAGTCATCAGCGTCGTAAACAGGGCAATTATTATCAATCATTTAGAAAGAAGATTAATATTCCTGCTAATCATGTTTGGGTGAGTAAGAAAGATTCATACTATGTAAATACTTGCCGATGTGTAAGTAGATGCAAATGAAAAATAAATGTTAAGAGTGTTGGTTTTTTTCACATTCGATGCCTCCCCAATGAAGAAAATTGTGTATTAAAGTCTAATGAACCAGAGACAAATGAAATTAATATGTGAACTAATGTCAAATTTAAAAGAGTGAAAATATTCATGGAATATGATTTGATTGATTAGGGTTTCAATATTGTATGACTGGTGTTAAAGTCATCAACCGCATCAGACGTGTGTATTTTATGTTGTTTTCAATCTTATGTGAAATATACTTTTAAAACTCATTTTTATTGTCTACGTGTTATACACAATTTAGTTTAGTTTTTAGTGTTTAAACATTTTGCTCATCCTGAGGTTTGAACAATTGTTATGTTTGTTATCTTATTGTTTTTAAATAAACTTGGTAGCGTATTTGAATTTCATTAATGATATTTATAATTATTCTTTAAAATTACTTTAATTGTGTAATAGTACAGAAATTTGTGTACATATAGGGAAAAAAGTTAATTTGAAAACCTTAAAATATACATATATTATACCTAGTCGTGCCAGAAGTTCCGTTACAAAGGTTTGCGATCGCGTTGCTTGTAAACATCGAATTTTAGGATTTTTTTTAATGTTGCTTTCTATTGAGAATACTAGTGTCCTTTAGTTTTGCATAATTTTCGGTTGATCCTTCTTGTGGTTAAGATGGAGTGGAGCGATTACGAAAACCGTGGTTGCGCTGCATAAGGTGGGACAGAGCGCTAGCGAAATTTTTATAACCTTGCAAAAACTAAACATATCGAGAATGTTCGTATTTCAAACGATCAAATGATTCACTACATCTCACACAATAATTGAGGCCGAAAGAAGTGGCCTACTAAAAACAGTTCGAACTTAAAACGCGATTCTTGCAATTAAACAACGTATTCGTCGAAATCCCCTCCGAAAACGGAAAATCAAGGAATCAAGGAAGAAAAATCAAAATCAAAATTAAAATCAAGGAGCTCAATCGTCAATACGCTACTGAGAGCTACCGAAATATTTTAACTTCTGACGAAAAATTTTTTACCTCCATATATATTATTATCTTACCTCCAAATAACTCCATATACATATATTATTCGCGATATTCTGGTTAGGTTGTGCAACAGCGGCAATTTGAGATGATTTTATTGGCGGGGATACCTTGTGATAAGGAGAGTTTTTATTGGTACGGAAACTATTTGATGAGGTGGAGATTGAACCGATATAGAAGGAGGGGGTGAATTTAGAGTAAAAGCGGATTGAAGTGATAATTTGTCCATCATAGCATAATAAATTATTTCCGAAATAAATTTAAGGACTATATACTCCGCTGAAATGTATTTAGCTCTTTCAAATGTGTTGCGACATATCTCCCAAATATGTCTGGCGCACTTTCTGGTTCAGATGACAATAGTTTTTTGACGCTATCTATAAGTACTTGCCGATTGTTTATTAAATTATTGCGATTTTTTTTCGTAGCCGTTGCTTTAAATACCGACGAATCCCTTTGATAGCTTTGTTAAGATGCCTACAATTGAATATAAATAAATGGAAAGAAACAGCTTTCGCTTTAAAAAAACAGAAAAACAGCTTTCGAAGCGATTTAGCAATTTAATAATTGTGTAGATGCTATAGATTCAATAAATAGATGAAGCCAAAAATAGCCATTGTCTTAAAACATCAATAAGTGCTCTGTTTTACACTCAAATCACCAAATCCATTATTCAATGAATAATATAATTATCCCAAAAGTAGCATTACAAATAAAATTACCTAAAATGCCGCCCGCCCATTATTTTAAATAAGAAAATGAATATGTAATCGTTATCTTATGTAATTCTCCGATAGTAAAACGAACTCGTCGAAGAATTTGTCTCGTCGCAGTCCAAGATGTCAAGAAGCGATGTCAGCAAAGTCTGAAAACAATTAAAATTTTCTAATTTCAATTCAACGATAATGGACTATTGTATGTTAAGGTGACCAACTTTTTTACAATGAAAAAGGAGGACACAAATAAATTGAAAAAAAAAAATCGTAAATAAAAGAAACATTTTATTTATTGCAATAATACACTTTAATATGAAAAATGCCTAATAAAAACATTTGTAACATTTTATATTGTAATTATGCTTTCATTAATTAATTAATAATAATTATTATTTAAATGAGTACTTTTCCACTGAATGAATATTTTTTGTCAATGCAACATTTTCTAACAATGCTCCGTACTAATGATTCATAAAGAATCCTAAGCACCAAATAACTCTGAAACGGCTTGCTAGCTCTTATAAACCCCAGCATTTTAGTTGTTCTTAAGCAGATAGCCTCAATGTGCTGACCAAAATTAAATTTGTTTGAAAAAATGACTCCCAGATCATTGAAGCTCTCCACCGAGTTCAAATCAGTGCCACTGAGATGATATTGAGACACATAACGATTATGAGCTCTACCTGTACTAAAACTCAGCGAAAAACATCATCATCAAAATTCTGAATGCTTTATACATAGCTTCAACTATATCATTGATGTAAATTTAAAAAATTCGGGTGTGGCCAACCGATGACTTTATCCATATATTTGAGCAATACAAAGAGCTACGAAATTATTTTTTTAAGTACGTAAGTAAATAAAACGCAGCACACCACCACACCAACCAAAATACATACATATCATGAAATTACTGTGTCGAGTGCGCGCGCGTATGTAAAATACGATCTTCGGCATATATTCAAATAAGAAAAACTACAACTTCCGGTCGGCGAATTGTAATCAAAACCTTATCAACTCTTAAATTTTATATGGAAACTATAAATATAAATTTTCGACTTGATCAATGGGGCAGTTTCTGAAATATTCTGTGGTAAAATTTTCGACAAAAAAATATAAAAATACTTCCGGTTGACTGATTTTAATGATTTTTTTTTTAAATAGCAATTTATCTCAAAATTACAACATTACAATATTGTGACGATAAAACATATTAAAAAGGTCGAAAAAAATAAAAAAACAAAAAATCGTTCAAGAGTAAACTGCCACTTCTGTCAGATGGATTTTGACCAAAATCACAGTATCTCTTACGGCTAACGTGAAAACTATAGATATGAAATTTCAACTTGATCAATCGGGCAGTTTCGGGCAAAATTCTAAATATCTTTTACCACAGAATATTTATTTTGTGGTAAAGATATTTAGAATTTTCTGCACGAAAAAAACCCTACTTCTGGTTGACTGATGTTGACTAAATTCCTTATGGCTCTTACACCTTACGTGAAAATAATAGATATGAAATTTCAGCTTGATAGACTTGATAGTTTTTGAGAAAAACTTACATACAGACACACACACATAAGTACACAGTAATACAGACATTTTTTAGAAATCATGAAAACGTGATCAGGGGATGATACCTGATACAAATCAGTCAAAATCTCGAGGTCGAATTTTCGCACGATCACAATACTTTATCCGATTAGGATAAAGTAAAAATCCACTTATGAACATATAACACCCGCACATTAAATTTTAAATTATTCCAAAGTGCAATCATTCATTTTTCAAAGTTAATTAATTATAAGCAGATTCAATTGCAGAAGTGCAATTAATTACGTCTTAATTTCCAATACCTATTATTTCTTTGATTTCATTCTATATGCACATTATAGTGACACGTCATATTTAACCGACCTTCGCTAACCCTAAACGGATAACGTACAATGATGCGAATTTTTTCAAGCATTGTCGTTTTTAAATGCCATTTTACGATAACGACCTTTTGTGTTTTTGCCGTAGAAACCGAAAAACATAGTGGGCGTGCGTGGGTGCAGTTAAATGCAACAATGAATCGAAATGCATAATTTTTTACTCGATCGAACGAAAAAATATGGTGTCTCATTTAAGCAATCGATACATAATAATTGGGTTATTATTTTGGTGACTTATGAGTGCCTAAAATTTAATCAAAGTGTCGTAAAGTTTTTAAAACCGCCAAATAAGGCAAATTTAATACACAAGGAAACGTAAAATGTATTGAATTAATTTATTCTTCACATGAATCTAAAAAAACTAATACATTACGTAAAAACGTTAACGTAAGCACTTTCCAAATACAAACATAAATAAAATAATCATTGAATTTGTACGACCTAACTTGCAGTATAATTTTTATACGTTTTTATTGTATTGATTGTCTTGTTTACTCAAACTTTCTATTTCGACGATTTTTTTCTTTCGATCCAATAGCTTTTTTTGATGATTCGGTAAAACTATGTGCTTTTTATTGGATTGTTTTATTATTCTAGGAACGTTCGAGGATAATAAATTGTAACAATTTCAATTGAAAATATTATGTAAATATTTTAAATTACCTAGCTAAAGTAACGTTGCTCTATACATATTATTTGTGTGATTTGTTAATATATTATAACATTAAGATTTTCTATAAAAGGTTATTCGAAAAGGGAAAACAATGATGTTGGAAAATGATAAAATGATTCAACTCCCACACGTTCAAGTAGTCATTGTGAATGAATCAACAACGTTGTGCAAAAAACATTAAATTACACTTTTAATCGAATTCATGAATTCCATTTGTAGATTTCGCATTGTGCGATTACTTGCGTATAGTATTTAAAATTTACAATTGGATAAAAGCTCACACACTTGCGTCGATTCAAAGTCGAAGAGTGATATATGCATGTTTATTATCGGAGATAGAATTTCGCGTGGGTTCACTGGGAAGAAAAAAAAAATTATTGCAAAAGTGTATTGAGATGTGCGATTGAAAAGAAAAACTTTTCAGCTATCGCACTAAGAGGATTTTTCGTTAGATTTTTTTTTGCAAGTTCTCCGTTACGTAAGTTTCGCCAGTCGGAGATGTTGTTGACTCGTAGCAAATAAGAGAAAATAAAAACTAAAAGCTTTTCCTTACAGGAAATGAGGGAAATGGGGAAGGGTAAGGTCGTGGGTCCATACTCTGTCAATTTTAATGCTTTCGTTTATTATGTGCCAGATGCCTAGATGGTTGATTGTAGGCGACTATTTGATTAGTGAAAAGCGGTATTTTCTTTGCTGAAAGTTTCCCATGTGTGTGTGTGTGTGTGAAAAAATTACATACAAATGGAAAAGTGTGTGAGGTTACATTGAACTGGGATATATTATAGATACCAGACGGAAAATCTTACAATATTATATAACCGTGATAGCCTTCAGTCTGCTGAAGGCACGAGAAAAAATTGCCCAGGGCAGTACTAATCTTGATAATTTAATAAAATATTATACTAGTAAACTTATACTAATCATATATATAATAGCCCTATTCCATTAGTCTGTCTGTCTATGTGTGTGTGTGTGTCTGTCTGCTGATAACGCTCGCCTCGGTAAATAATTAAAAAATAAGAACGTCACGCGAGTGGGATTTGAACCCGAGATCACCAGTTCGAGACAGTGAGCGCTTACGCTATGATCCAAACTAGATAATAACGGGCCTGCTATAATTTGACAATATAATTTCTCAATAGGACTTTGTTGTATTATAAAGCACCATCTATGCAACAACTATAAAAACCATTAAATACACATATACTCACCCACACAAAACATCCGTTAATATTCAACGGGCTTACACTAGTTATACTAATAAACTGCTTATAGTTTGTTCTCTCTTGAAGTTTCTTTGTTACTATTTCTTCTTCATCATTTTATTCCAGCTATTAACTGTTTAATTTGACAATGTTCGATGTTAATACTATGTGGTATTCAACAAGCTCTACTAAAAACAATTCTCAAAATATGTACATACATACATACATACATATATTAATTCCATAATTCAGTTTAATCAATTTACTTGCAATTTTTGTAAAGGGAAAGATATGTGCCATTCATCATACGGTATAATCATGAGTGACCATTTCTTACTTATGACAACTATGAATTTCATATGAAAAATATTTTTAGTTACAAATATTTGAAATAAACACGTCACATTACCAAATTTTACACTGTTTTTTTTTTTTTAATCCTTAATCCTGCCTTAATTTAGATTTTCAAATAATATTTATGAATTACAAAAGATGCTTATATAATAAAAAAATAAAATAAGAACGACTATTTCCCAAAAGTTCTATTTCTTAAAAACAATATACATAAAGTGTAAAATCGAAGGTGTCGCGATTCAATTTCAATACTGTAAAAAAATACATATTAATAATTGTATTTTATATGAATTTATTTCGCACTTTATAGTTTTAAATACAAAATTTCATACTATATCAGTGGTCGGAAACTTTTTTCTAGCTAGCCAAATCAAGGAAAAAGTTGCAAAATTGGCCAGATTGGGAGCCACAACATATTTTTTTACGAATTACTAAAATTATAAAGGCTCATTTGTGGACTGGCTAGTTGTATGAAAACAGTTCATGATATTTCTTAGTTTTAAACAGTTTATTGCTAAAAATTATTATAAAGTTAAACCTTGAAAACGATTTTAAAGCTTTTTAAAAGTATGAAGGTTATATGAAGTAAAAATTTGGTTAGATTGATCTTCATTATGTGAAATTTATGTTTCAAACACCCTATTCGAAATATTTATATTATTTTATGTAAACGTTGTTTGACACTGAGAGTCGCAGGCTTTGATACAGAGAGCCACTTGCGGCTCAAGAGCCGCAGGTTCCTAACAAAAATTTATGACGATCTTTTTATTAGCAAACCATTACATATACGAGGAAAAGTGTTATGTAAAATATACACATACACAGTATCATCTACCATAGAAGCCTACTATTTGTATTTTTATTATTTATTTATTTATTTAATAATTACATGGAGAGGCGGCATAGCCGATCGGCCCATTGGGTTTGGTATCAGTTAACAAGAAGAAAAATAAAAATAAAAAACAGTATTATAAATGAAAAAAAAAAAAAGAGGACAGCTTGCTAAAATTGAACAAAATTAAAATAAAAATAAAAACAAAAATAAAATTAACATAAAAATAAAATGAATAATGGTCCATTTATTAAAGAGTTACAAATACCCATTGTTTTTTAAGAATAAATCTAGTTGATTTATATATATGTAAATTAAAATTTTTTAAAGTGACTATTGACTATTGAATCCGGAAGACTATTCCAAACTTGAACCACTCTATTTGAAAAGAATGAATCTCTAACAATCTTATTTGATTTTTCTTTTCGGCTTACCTCTTAGATGAGGGTTCTCATTGAACATAATGAGGTAGGTCATTTTACATGAATAATGATTATTTATTATTTCGAATACTTCAATTAAATCACCTCTTAATCTCCTCATCTCCAATGTGGAGAGATTCAGTCTCTTCAATCTTTCACGATAATAATTTAAATTATTTACATGAATGGTGCATATTAAACAAGCTATTTTTAAATACTGAAAAATGTAACTTAATTAGATTCAGTAGATCAAATACAAATATTATGTATATTTAAAATAAAACTTATTGTTTAAGACCTATGTATCTTTTTTGATGAAAGGCTTACATTTATACCTCACATTAATACAATTACTAAAAAATCTTGAAAAACCCTAGGCTTTGTTATTAGAAATTCAATTAATTTTAACAATATAAAAACAATCAAATTATTATATGTATATATCCTTAGTTAGAAATCAAATTGAATATAACCCTACCATATGGTCCCCTAATTCACAGTTGCATAGTAATTCTATTGAGAGGGTACAAAATAGATTCTTGAGCTTCATTGATTTTAAATTCTTCAAACAAATAAATCTAAGCAACAACTTTTCTATATACATATAAGGAGTTGAATTTATTAAAACTCAATGATATAGGAGAATAATTAGCGATCTGATGTGTCTGTTTAATATTCTCAATGGCGTTATAGATTGCAGTGAATTGTTTGGACTTACATATATCACTTCATGTCCCAAGTAGATCTACCAGGAACGACTATTTGTTTGCTTTGCCCAATCCTGCTACAAATTACTTAAAATACTCCATAATAACCAGAATACACAAACCGGGTAATGATTTTGGAGAAATTGATTTTTTTTTTATAATTCTAAGCTGTCTGTAAGGGAATTTTTATTTTCATATTTTTTAGACTCATAAATATTGTATCTTTAGTTTCTCTTTGTATTTATTTTCTTTTTTAGGTGTACTTTGAAATGGTCTATTGCAAATACTGTATATGTATAAATTATATATATAATAGCCGAAATCCGTGTGTGTGTGTGTGTGTGTGTGTGTGTGTGTCTGCTGATAACGCTCGCCGAGGTAAATGATTAAAAGACGCGAACCGTCCGCGCGCGAGTGGGATTTGAACCCAAGATCACCGGTTCGGGACAGTGAGCCAAACGGACCTGCTACGATTTGACAATATTAATTGTCAGTGGGCTCGCGACTTTGCTCAATTGTTACGTTGTTGTATTATAAACGCGCCATCCACGCAACAACTATAAAAACTATTATTTATTTTTCAGTGCGGGTAATGAGAACGCTCCGTTGACATTCAACGGGCTTACACTACAATAAGGTGGTGATCCAAGTTCGGATGGCATTGTTGTAATTCTTCTTTGGACCCTATCGAGACGTAGAGTATCTTTTTTTAAATGAAAACGCCAAAATGATACCGTTATTAGACAAGAACAATCTGGCCATCAGCGCCATGGTGACGTGGGTAATGCAAGTCATATTTTTCGTGATAGCTGCAGCTTTTCAGTGTGACAAGCTGACCGATTTCGCAGGAGGTGTCAACTTTATGATCATAGCACTGGTCACCTTCTTTCTGGGACAAGGAGGCAATCAATCCAAGTCATACGATAGCAGACAGCTCATGGTGACCGTTTTCGTATGTCTATGGGGAGCTCGCCTTTCGGGATACCTCATGTACAGAATACTACAAATCAAACGCGACAAGCAGTTCGAAGACAGGAAAAGCAACGTAGTTCGCTTCGGCGTATTTTATACGTTTCAAGCTTTCTGGGTTTACATAGTGAGCCTACCAGTGATTATTGTGAACTCTCCGCATCATTCGTTTCCGAGAGCGCCTAAAACAATGACAACACTAGATTCGGCTGGCACTGGTATATTCATCATCGGACTTCTCGCCGAAACGTATGCAGATCTTCAAAAGTTCAACCAACCACGGAAAGTGGTGCAACGATGGACTGTGGAGACTCTCGAGGCACCCCAATTACTTCGGTGAAATCGTACTGTGGTGGGGTATATTCATAATATCATTGAATGTGATTCAAGGCATGGAATGGATAGCTATACTGTCGCCGATTTTCACAACGTTAATTATACTGTTCTTATCTGGAATTCCATTGCTCGAAAGGTCTTCTGATGAAAAGTACAGGGATAATGCTGCATAGTATAGGTATTATAAATCGTCCACTTCGCCATTGATACCGATACCACCTGCAATTTATGTCGAAGTACCGAAAACGTTGAAGTTTATACTATGCTGTGAGTTTCCATTGTACGATTCGACTAGTGAGAAGTTGCATGCTCCAGCCATGACTGAATCCACTAGCATATCTATGGTCCAGTCGCAGACATAGCTGGTAATGAATGAGCAGTCACGATTTGTCCATTTATTTCACACACCGTATTTGTCCATTTATTTCACACCGTTTCAACCTTTCTTTGAGTAAAAAAAAATTAAGTAAAAAGACAATCTTGTTGGTTACTTTGTGGATGTTATATGTAACATAGCTTCAAACGACACTACACTACTCTATGATGTTCAAAGTCATCTAAAATGACTACAATGTAACATAAAAAATTCGGGTGTGGCCAACCCATGACTTTATCCATATATTTGAGGAATACAAAGAGTAACGAAATTAATTTTTTTAAGTACGTAAGTTAATAAAACGCATGCGTACCACCACACCAACCAACATACATACATACATATGTATATATCATAGAATCACTGTGTTGAGTGCGCGCGCGTATGTAAAATACGATCTTCGGCATATATTCAAATAGGAAAAACTGCCACTTTCGGTCATCAGAAGTTGACTAAAATTACAGTATCTCTTACAAATAACGCGAAAACTATAGATATGAAATTTCGACGAAATCGCCGATGCAGTTTCGGAAATATTCTGCGGTAAACTTTTCGACAAAAATTAGTAAACTGCCATTACCGGTAGTCAGAAGTTGACTAAAATCACAGTATCTTTTAAGGCTAACGTGAAAACTATAGATATGGGAAATTTCGAGAAAATTCCCGGTGCGGTTTCGGAAATATTTTGCGGTAAACTTTTCAACAAAAAAAAAAAAACTACTTCCGGTTGACTAGTTTTATTAATTTATTTTTTTTTAAATATCAATTTCTCTCAAAATTACAACATTACAATGTGACGATACCACATATTTAAAAGGTCGAAAAAAATAAAAAAACAAAAAATCGTTCAAGAGTAAACTGCCATTTCCGGTAGTCAGATGTTGACCAAAATCACAGTATGTCTTACGGCTAACGTGAAAACTATAGATATGAAATTTGGACAAAATTCCCGGAGCCGTTTCGGAAATATTCTGTGGTAAAAGAATTTTAGAATTTTCTACAAGAAAAAAACCCTACTTTCGGTTCACTGATGTTGACCAAATTCGTTATGGCTCTTAGACCATACGTGGAAATAATATATATGAAACTTCAGCTTGATAGACTTGACAGTTTTAGAGAAAACACGCATACAGGCACACACACACATAAGTACACAGGCATACAGACATTTTTTAGAAATCATGAAAACGTGATCAGGGGATGATACCCGATACAAATCAGTCAAAATCTCGAGGTCGAATTTTCGCACGATCACAATACTTTATCCGATTAGGATAAAGTAAAAATCGGGGAAAATTTCCCCAAACGCGTGCAATGAGGGGGTAGCCGTTTCCGGAAAAAAGGCGCCTATCGCCGAGTTCCGGTCTGGCAGAAAGGCGCCGCGACGCTTTACGACGCTCTGGCCCGACCGACGCCCAGACGGCGGCGCCGTCTCCATAGCAACACAATAACGACTCGACCACTCTGTTTGTCTTCAGCTGTTCAGCTGTTCTCTCTCAGACTATTTTTCCAGCGGTAAAGTACAAATGTCCGACCATAACAGCAAATCAATTACTTTGCACACACATCGCCGAATCGGCCGATCCGAGGCAGAGCCGTCAACTCGGCCACAATTCGAGTTGCACGCACTCAAAAAAAGATTCTAACGTGATATACATATGTACATATGTACGTACGTACATCATCATCATCATCATTTTCAGCCGCTCACCATCCACTGCTGGATGAAGGCCTCTCCAATCCTCTTCCATTCCTGTCTGTCTTGAGCAATCTCCATCCACTTGACTCCGCACATTCTTCTCAATTCATCATTCGGTATACCTTGCTTTCTTTCACATCCTCTCGGATACAATTCCAGTATTTATCGCGTCCATCCACCGTCCATTCTCCTCGCTATGTGTCCACTTTAACTTTTGCACACGTTCTTTGCTATATCCGCCACTTTGGTCATACTACATACTTACCCATGTATTTATTTTGCGATCTCTTCTTGTTATGCCAAGCATACATCTTTACACGCTCCTCTGTGTGCACTGGATCTTTCGTAGCATTCTTGAACTAAGCGTCCAAGTTTCACATACACACGTCATAACTGGCAGTACGCATTGGTCGTACGCCTTCTTTTTTAAGCATATGTTCATTCTTCCAAAAGCACTCCATCCTAGTTTCATTCTTCGTTTTATTTCTTCTTCTTTACATCCAGTCATATTCACCTATTCACATATCCAGCAAAATTCATTAAACAGTGATATACATAATGGGATCTAAACCGAATGCTATTAGTCTATGTCTCTTTTGCCCATGTAAATAAATTTCATATAGTTTGTGTCGACTATCTTACCCTATTCTTGCTTGTGACCCTTCACGAATAACGATCAGACTAGACTTCGTTAATTCAACCAATAACATATCGTTATATTCCGGTAATGCATAATGTGTACATGTATGTATTATGTATAATGCCACAAAAATCATATTCGGCCGTTCACCATTCACTGCTGGATGAAGGCCTCTCTCCAATCCACTTCCATTCCTTTATGTCTTGAGCAATCTGCATCGACACATTCTTCTCAATTCATCAGCCCATCTTCGGTCTACCTTGCTTTCTATACCATTCCAGTATTTATCGCATTCATTCTTCTCGCAACTTTTGCACACATTCTGCTATATCACCCAGTTTGGTCATACTTCTTACCCATGTATTCCTCTTACGATCTCTTCCTTTTATACCAAGCATACACATTTCCATGCTTCTCTGTGTGCACTGGATCTTACTTAGCATTTTTTAATTTAATTTACGAATATGATAATGAAATTTGTTGGTTAGTTAAAAAAAACTAGCCAATCTAAGACATAATAACAATGGGAAAAAATCCGAAAGAAAAAAACGTCAAAAAAATATTTTTAACGTATAAGTATTTTAAAACTTTCAAATGTCAAAATTAATAGAAAAAACATCTGACTGTTGCTTCCAATACTTATTTTGAACAGAAAAGCACAAAACTTTGAGTTACAGACCGCAAAGTTAAAAAAATGGGAAAATTGTCCATTTTTTTAAACGCTCATATCTCATAAATGAAAGCTAACCAACAAGTTTTATTATCATATTCGGATTCAGTGGATCAGAATTAATAATAATTTTTGAGTCTCCGCTCTGGTAACTTAAACACGTCATTTTTTCGTGTCTGTTTAAATACGGTAAATTATTCACCACAATCATATCATGTATGTATGTTCAAGTACAGTGTTTTGTACAAAAATTCAATTTCAACTAAAATTTTGATTAAATTCTTCCTATTTTATAGTAGTGTTTTAATTTTAATAAAACTTTTAGTACTTTAGTAGATTTTTATAGCTCGCACGGCCCTGTATACGATACAACTCCGATGAGAATATTAAGGGAAGAAAAAAAGTTGATAGTAACGAGCACAATACAATTTGTACCCACTATGAGCACTCACGGCTCCAACGTCAACACTAGGGAATTTTATTAAAGTAATCGAGAAAATATATAGACCGAGCACTTTTTCCTATTGCCAATCTAGAATATTTCAGAATTTGATTACGGCGACCTTGACAGTAGCGAACAGAAACGGTTTCGTATAAAAGGGGACAAAGTCTGATATTTTTTTCGACGTGCTGAAAATCGAGTGCGAAAAAATCAAACTCGTTAAATCGAATGTGGGACCTTGAACGTTAACGTCTCGATAAAAGCTTTATGTTTTAATGGAAAAAAAAAAACTCTAGAAAAATAATCTCAGCCTGGGGAAAATAAAACGAGAACTTTTTCCGGCGGTTACCGACTTGATTGATATCGTTGTTTCGAAACATTTTAGTGTAAATTTCATTTTTTAGATTCGACTCAACTATATTACACGACATTTCCCCGAGTACGAATTTCATTTTGGGTAATTTACGACCAATTTCGCCCCCAAACACTATATCTGTCATCATTGCACATTCGAAACATAGATTTGTATGGCAGCTACTTAAAAGATCGCACTCTCTTCTAACGTTATACTACAGTGGTGTGATGATTATTAAAAAAGTAGCAAAGAAAGTTGGATTATTATATATGTATATAATAGCCGAAATCCGTCTGTCTGTCTGCTGATAACGCTCGCTGAGGATCGAGTGGGGGATCGAACCCAGGACCGCAAGCTCGAGAGTAATCACGCTAACGCTACACGCTATCGCCCTTGGTCAATTTAGTCCTTTTTTTTTTTTTTGAACATTACCTATACAAGGGATCGTGACTCTGCTAATAATACATAGATGACGCTATAAAAACTATTATTTTTTTTTTGTTTTTTGATTTTTACAAAATCACAAAATTATAATCATTATATACATATACATATAATATAAATAGTAAAGTAAAAAAAAAATCGATACTATCGACAGTGCGGGATTGCTATAATGCATAGATGGCGCTATAACAACTATTATATTTTTTTTGTCACTCAATTAGTGGATAAAAAGCGCTTTACGTAATTTAAAATTACGCAATCTATTGATTGACTAAATTGGCCAAGGGTGATAGTGGATGGCATTAGTGCGAGTCCTCTCGAGCCTGGGGTCCCGGGTTGGATCCCCCACTCATTCTGGTTTTTTAAAATTATTTTTCCTCAGCGAGCGTTATCAGCAGACAGACAGACAGACGGATTTCGGCTATTATATATGTATGTACTAGTGTAAGACCGTTGAATATCAACGCCCGCTGAATTTTAAATATCGTAAAGCGCGCTCGTAAAGCGTAAAACGAATTTTAAATATCGTAATATCGTAATAGAGATCCCCATTACCCAAATCGATCGATCCCCGATACCCACTGGAAAATTTTTTTTTTTTTTTTTTTTTTAAACATTTATATTATAATTATTAATTATTATATATATAAAACTAGTTATAATTTTGTTTGTTTTTTTTTAAAAATCAAAAATTACAAAAAAAAAAAAAATAGTTTTATATCGACATCTATTGTATTATTAGCAGAGTTTTTATGTTATAGGTAAAGCAGACTTACATACGATCCCTTTTGTAGATAAAATTTCAAAAAAAAGGTCTAAATTGAGCAAGGGTGATGGGATGGCAGTCTTAGGACGTTCTTCCGAGCCTGAGGTCGTGGGTTGATCCCCCACTCGTTCTAGTGGTTTTAAAATTTTTTTTCCTCAGCGAGCGTTATCAGCAGACAGACAGACAGACGGATTTCGGCTATTATATATACATAATAGGTATGTATGCACATATGTATATAATTGATAGATTTCTGGCAGCCTTAAAACAGCACCTCTGTACAAGTGCTAGTAGATAATAAGTTTATATTGTAATTTTAGCTTTAAGTAATGTTTTTTTTTTTTCTTAAATAAATAAATAAACAGTTTTTATGTAGACATTGTACGACAATGGGGCCCAATTGGTCCAACGTATAATTTCGTACGAGACAACGACTCGTTCGACCTTCAAAGGTCAACCACATTAGATCAATATGGTGTAGTTATGGGGGATTCTATGGGGAAAATACTTATAAATCGGAGAGAGGGTAGGGCTTGATGT
The DNA here is from genome assembly GCA_022651745.1 of Parapsyche elsis. Taxonomy (NCBI): domain Eukaryota; kingdom Metazoa; phylum Arthropoda; class Insecta; order Trichoptera; family Hydropsychidae; genus Parapsyche; species Parapsyche elsis. Next base: position 889,396 of record JAGVSN010000076.1, on the reverse strand, counting down.
ATTCTCTGTATATGTACGTACGTTTACAATAGATATGGTCTGAGAGAGTGGATTTATGGTTTTTGTCGAGACACTTTTATTACCGTCTCGTAGTATTCGTCGTAGACATCGTAGACATTGGTCGTAGTAGACGACCGGGACGTTGGCCGATTAACGTCTTTTTGCTAAAATTATGTATAATAAATATTTTCCACGCTATACAATCTACGTATGTATGTATATACGAAGTTATTATATTACCCCTATATGCCCTATGTACAGGGATGGCAAACCTAGGGCACGCGTGCCAGAGGTGGCACGTTCAAAAATTTAGCTGGCACGTGAACGATTTAAAAAATTCAATTTTTCTTTCTAAATAATTCACGCATAAGATTATTGTTCGTTACCTATAATGAAACTAATATCAAAGAAGAATTGGTCAGTTTAACATCATTAGCTACAACAACAAAAAGAATAGATATTTGCAATGCAGTTGTTAATACAAAAGAAAAATAGATCTTTCCAAAATTGTGTCAGTAACTACTGATGGCGCTCGCAGTATGACTGGAAAGGAAAACGGTTTTATCAATTTACTAGCTTTATTACCCGGCTTTGCCCCGGCGGCCCCTTTTTTGGACTCCCTCAAGCCATGCCGGCTTCCTACCACCCCCCCAGACCTCCCTCAAGCCCCGGAGGCCCCTTTTTTGGGTTCCCGAAAAGCAATGTCGGCCCCTTACCACCCCCCAGACCCTCCTTCTTACCCCGACGGTCCCTTTTTTGGACTCCCGAAAAGCAATGCCGGCCCCTTACCAACCCCCAAACCCTCCTTCTTACCCCGGCGGCCCCTTTTTTGGACTCTCGAAAAGCAACGCCGGCCCCTTACCACCCCCCCCCCCCCCCTCCTGCCCCGGCGGCCCTTTTTTGGGCTCCCGAAACACTATCTACTTAAATCTGCCGAAAACATCCACTATCGTGTGTACTTCGTCGTTTCTATTAATCGCGCCCGAGCAACGCCTGGTAATTGACGGATGACCCATACGTACATACATAAAAACTTAAGCGTTTTATATATTAGATTTACCGAACGTATTGGACATTCAGTTCTGGGCTTTCACTGCATTATACATATGTAAGATGTTATGAGGCTTGTTACAAAATTGGTCAAATTTATATCTGCACGTGGATTAAACAAACGGAAATTTTTACGGAGTTAATGATTAGAATAAATGAGGTAAGTTCGGTGTACAATGGTTTACTTATGTACAACAACGTGCGATGACTAAGTCGTGGAAAAGTTCTTCAAAGATTTGTTTAGTGTGTAGATGAAGTGAAGCTTTTTTTTAATAACGAGAAAGTCACCGAAAAATATAATCAGTTACAATCGACGTCGAATGGCTTTCAAAATTAATGTTTTTCACTGATGAAAATAATAAAAATGAATAAAATAGTAAACTGCAAGGTTTTAACATAACAGTAATTGTAATGTTTGATCTGATCAAAGCATTTGAAGCAAAATTAAACATATTCGATCGTGACGTAGTATCCAACAGCTTGAAATATTAAATTAACACAGGAATTTTCTGCAGTTATTCAATCAATAAAGAACGAGTTTTCTCCAAAATTCAAATAATTCAAGAGATTTGCAGAGAAATCAAAGTTTATTCTATATCCAGAGGTTGTGTCGGCAGATACTCTCAATTTAGTGATTTTAAAGTGGCTGAATCTGGAAGATATAGAAATGCAATTAAACGAAATTCCAATCCAGTTCTATATGGAAACAAAAATTTGTCGATTTGAGAAATGACTTGGAAAAAATTGAAAATGATCGATTATCGAACATAATTAAAAATAATGCAGAAGAAGAAATAATGAAAACTTGGAATGCCATTCCAGAAATGTTTAGCTGTTTAAAAAAACTAGCGACGGCGATATTAACATTTTTTTTCTATATATGTATGTATGTATGTACATACATACATACATATGCTTGTGAGTCATTATTTTCCGAAATGAATTTTATAAAATGTAGTTTAAGAAATAGGTTGACTGATGAATCCAGTTGGGCTTGTACATATATGTATTACTAAAAGTGACGAAATATAAACCTGCATTTGGCATCGCATGTATATATGTACAACAGCAAAATTCTAATTGATAAATAACTGATAATGGATTTTTATTGGTGATAAGTTCATTTTCATTAAACTATTGCAATTTTTAAACTTTTTCAATAAAATTCTAAAAAAAAACGTCAGACAGTTGATAAATAATATTTGAGAATTTTTGGCACGCGAACGTAAAAAGGTCGAGTCGATCGTAACGATGCCTTTATCTTTTATACGATTTCGATGATCAATTTTGCCATTTTGTTACAGTCACTTTCTATAGGGGTCGTATATAACCCTCGTCATATGTTCAATAACACAAGCCGCAGTACCGGGCGTTACCTGGGTGCTCATTTTATTTGTACTGAAACATTGAACTGTTGTGGTTTTCTTAACTGGAATCATAGGAAATACCTGTGCAAATTTTAGTATCGATTAATCGAACGGTGTGAGAATGTATGTAAATTATTGCATATTGTAAATAATAAGTAATGTATGAATACATCTATATATGAAAGCACCAGGTGTTGCCCTGGTGCAAATTTCATTTGTATTACAAAGTAACTGTTGTGGTTTTCTATGAACTGAAATCATCAGTGCATTTGCAAAGTTTAGATTATTCGAAATGTATGTGAACGTACTTTATTGTATGTACATTCAACGACAGAAGGTTGCCGACAAAACGTTCACGGACAAATAATGGTTCCCGACAAAACATTCACGATAAAATGTTCACCGGACAAATGGTATATATACGACAAATCGATCACGACAAATCGTCCACGATGAAATGTACACGACATAACGTTGAGGACGAAATGTTCACAGACAAAAGATTCACGATAAAACATTCACAGATGAATCGTTCACGGATAAAATGTTCACAGACAAATTGTTCACGACAACATGTGCACGACAACTAACTATCAATTTATCTCGGGATTACAACATTACAATATTGTGACGGGACTACATATTGAAAAGACTGAAAAAATTAAAACAAAAAATCGTTTTAAGAGTAAACTGCCACTTCCGGTGAGCGGATGTTGACCAAAATTACAGTATTTTTAGGCCTAACGTGAAAACTATAGATATGAAATTTTAACTTGATCGGCTTTGTAGTTTCGGAAATATTCCGTGGTAGCAGGATTTTTGACTTTTCTACGAGAAAAAAATCCGATTTCCAGTTCACCAATTTTAATGATTTATTTTTTCGTAGCTAGGTATTGCTTTAATAATTATACTATTACAATATTATAAAGCTACCACATATGTAAAAGGCCTGAAAATATGAAAAACAAAATCGCGAAACTTACGGTTGACGAAAATTTTTGAAACCCTTATCGATTGTAATGGCCGGCAAAAAACATATAAATATGAAGTTTCAGTGTAATAGGATAAACGGTTTTTGAGTTATTAGCGATTTTACACACAGACATTTTTTAGAAATCATGAAAACGTGATCAGGGGATGATACCGGATACAAATAAGTCAAAATCTTGAGGTAGAATTTTCGCACGATCACAATACTTTATCCGATTAGGATAAAGTAAAAATATGGTCATATGGTGACAAAATTGAACTGATATTCACAATAAAATTTATTCAAATTCAAAAAAAACGAGCAGTTTGTTTAACTACTATAGTTTTGTTTCAGAGGTTTAAGTGTACTTTTGCATGCAAATTTTATTTGATCGATTCGCGATTCCTAGACGATTTCTAGAATTCATAATCACGCTTTCGATACAAATTGTTCCATTTCATAAATTTTTAACTTATTTTTGCAAAACGTGGATATGGAATTTCTAATTATAATTTGAATGTCGAACGAAGAGCGACTATATCTTTGAATACATGATATCTATTAGCGAAATTCTTAAATACTATATAGTTGTTTTCGATGTCTACCGCCTCGGGGAAAATCCGAGATAGCTCGCTGTTTATTCATCCAGTGCAAATAATGGAGAAATCATCTCGTCCACATCGAGACGGAAAATTAATATTGGTATTATATTGGTATTAATATTGGATATCCCATTGTTCTTCCGATGCTAAGACTGGCGAGGGACTTCCATTTTTTACATTCGACATTGTATTCTAAAACATCGGTCAGATATTTATCTCCATCGTTTCCACCTAAAACAATTTAAGGCAATTTGTTATACAGTACAGTTGAAACCAATATATATTACAATTGCCCTGGAATTGATGAAGTCGAATGAAAACTCACCAATGAAAAGAAATTTGTCCTGAAATAGACAAATACTAGTTCCGTTTCGAGGAGAAGGTAGATTGCAAAATACGGTCCATGATTTTGCATTGGGGTCGTACGATTCAACACTGCTCAATCGCCTTTCATATGAATCTTGTAAATAAGTTTTACCACCAACCACAAAAAGCTTCCCGTTGATTGCAGCGCTCTAAAACATTTAACGATGATATTATTAAAATGCATTTGACATTAATTTTGTGGAAAATTCAGCAGTTATTGTACTATTCTGAATGGTAGCAAAAATATAAAATGTTATTTGATATTCACCATATGATGGTATTTGTCTTGAATCATCGGAGTGCAATACGACCAATTGTTGGATTTCGGTGAATATATTTGGACTTCTCTAGAGGATTTATCGCCATCAATTAAACCACCTGTCACATAATTGTGCCATCAATGACAGAAGCAGAATGATAAGACACAGCCAGCAGCATTGGAGCAACGTCAGTTTCCCATTTCTTTCCTTTGCTGTTCCATCTATTCAAAATCCATTTATCGATTAACAATATTTCTAAATAATATAATATTTTATTTTATTTTTTGTTTCAGGATCACCTTTCCACTGAATTCAACCGATTGTGACCATTGTATCCACCGATTGCGTAAACATCAGTGGATGAATCTTGAGTTATCGTCACGGCAGCGAAATGGGTACGTTTCTCATTTAACGGTTGCAAGGAAGATAATTGCCCGTCTTTCAAATCTATGTAGTTCACCTGAAAATAATTAAATTTAGTATATTAAAATGACACTATGCAAATATTCCACTATTTCACCGATACGCTACTTGGGTCACTGGTTTGTTATATTCGCCACCACCAATCAGCATTATCCAGTTATCTACTAGAACCGGCACATATTTAACTCTATCAATCTTCAAGTTTTCCAATAAGGTCCATGTATTTTGTCCGCTATTATAAATATCGATCTTGTTCATCGCCTTAATATATTATAATATACAAAATTAAAATTAAAATTCATTTTTTCAATCAAATTATAGTGAATTGATCCGACGAGTCTAATTTTTCAGTTTTGGACTGAATGATACATGATCCGACGCAGTAAATCAAAACTTCCTTTGAGATAAACTAAAAAATTTTTCAATGTTTCAATCAACAAATATTAGGTTTTGGACAAATTGACAGACTCGTCAGAGAACTTGATTTTTACGGTCAGGGCATCTTCCTGGAAGGCTAATGAGATCAGTGCATTCGGGACTTGTACAACAAACTAAATGCAATGTAAATCAAAACTTCCATTGCAGCTTTTTTCCTTGCCGGATCACTTAATGAGAGTCTCAAAATCTTCATACAGCTCGACATATCAATCTTTTGGGTTATATATTCCTGTACGACTTTTTTTATGTTCTCGATTTTCAATACTGTTCCGAGCTCTTCAAATTTATTAATGATACCCATATCGAGACCTAAACGCCAATCAACAAAACAATAATAATATGATTAAATTCCAATAAAAGTAAATTTGATAATAACTATGTACATATGAAGGATTTACTTATGTCTCCCGTATAGCAGTACTTTAATATCCCGTCGATGACTTCGTCCTCAAAAGCGGAAAAGATGTCACTTAATCGGTGCGAATTATCCTTAAAAAAGTCACTACACGCTGTTAAAACGACCATGTGAGCGAATAAGCTGGAATCATATAGAGTGAAAACACAATTTAATTTAAAATAAACATTAAAGTGCCTTAAAATTAAAATATCTAACTAATTATTCATTTATATAACCTTTTACCGCGAACCATAAAACCAACATCGGTGTCCTTTTTCTCTTTCATGCAGTTGTACAAATGATCAATTAGATTGATTGTAAACTTGGTCTCCACTCCACTCATTTTGCTTTCAGAAATTGATATTTCTCCTGAAAATAAAAGTAAACAATATTATTCAATCGTGTGTGTAAAATAAAATTAAAATATCCGTAATAAATATATGTATTATGTATGCAGATACGTATTGTGTATACAAATACTTACAAGACGAAATTCGGGACTTGAATGATGCTTGTGCTGATAATAATCGTATTTATGCACACGGTTATAAATTTTGATAAGGAGTAGATAACACAACCGCAATACATAATGTATCATATATAGCTATGTATGTATGTATATCGTTCATTGTGTTTTTTTTTACTTTTATGTGTTATTGCTTATTTTTTTAATATATATGTACGTATGTATGTACATATATTAATTGTAAAATAAATATAAATAATTTTTAATTACCAGTTATCGTTATTGTGCAATCAAATACTTTACAATAATTATATATATTATACGATTTTATCTTATTTTCAACACCACCACAATAATATGATGATGCTAAATTGAAAACCACACAAAATAATATGTTGTTTCAAAATATTATTTCACTATTTTAATAATTTAAAACACAACAAAGTGGCCATATTGAATTTAGAAGAAGAACACGTGCAGTTGAAAAAAACAACTCGTTGATCAAAAAACAGCTGTGCTTTCGTCACTGATTATCCCCATCCTGAACAATATTTATTGTATAGGTACAAGCCACAATGATAACGTGGCATGTTTGTTATTTGTGGTTTTTAATTTTGTCGCTTTGAATAAAATAAAAATATTTACATCGCAATGACGAAATAATTGTGAAATTTTATATTAAATATTGAATTAATTTCAACTCCGAAAGGAAATTCCCCTTTTGCCAAAGTCGACGATAATTGTCAAAAAATGTTTAAATAATGTGAGAAAGTTAGCCAGGTATGTATTAATATACTATTTTTTCATTATATTATTGTATTAATATTATTTAAAATTTGTTTCCGTTAAATAGAGAATTGGTGAGTAAACAATCAAGAGTTGAATTTTCTACTTTGTGAAAAGAAAACACTACGGGAATATACTATACGCTGTTCTCGATAGTATGAAGATTAGACATGTATTATTAAATTAAAAGTAAATAGAGAGAGATAGTTCGATGGTATGATAAGATTTTAGATCTTAATTCTTCGGCAATTGCGCATTGGGTTTCGGGAATTTTGGATTATTTCTGATTGGAATTCTGCCAGTTTGATATCTTTCTAATTAGGTATAAGAACATAAATTGAACATAACATGTAAATGATAAAAAAATGTTAACAGAGACGAAAATTAGAGATTGACAAACGACTTTGCCGCCAGTATTTAATGTGAATAATTTAAACAATGAATGAAAAGTCAGAAAGCTAGAATACAATGCAAAAATTTCTCAAATTCAGACGTTGCAAAAAATGAATTCACCCATAGTAGTAAATAATGAAAATATAGTCAAACCCTCGTCAAAGGGTATCGTCAGTAGAGTTTGAAACACTTTTTATAAATAAGTGTTCTCACTAACGAAAATGAAATACAAACATATGTATGTACATACATATGCAAAAACCGGGAATATCGATAACAGCCGGAACGACGATGAGTAAAACGAACAATAAGATTACTTTTCAATTGGTTCACTAGTGATTTTGTTTATAATGACTAGATATATGCATTACGTTAACTTTTGTACATCCAATTTACACTTATTAAAATGAGTGTCAAAAATGTATACACATATCATATTGATTCCTAGACGATTTCTCGAATTCATAATCACGCTTTCGATACAAATTGTTCCAGTGTAATTATTTCATAAATTTTTTACTTATTTTTTCAATACGTGGATATGGAATTTCTAATTATTATTCGAATGTCGAACGAAGAGCGACGATATCATTGAATACGTGATATTAGCGAAATTCTTAAATACTACATAGTTGTTTTCAATGTCTACCGACTCGGGGAAAATTCGAGAAAACTCGCTGTTTATTCTTCCAGTGCAAATAATGGAGATATCATCTCGTCCACATCGAGATGGAAAATTTCATCTGACACATATGACAATATGGATACAGTTGGATTAAAAACAAATTAATAAAGGTATGACATAAATAATTTATTCTGGTATTTTGATTTGACATATTATGGATTACACCGACTATTGTTTTTAAATATATGGCGTCGACTAAAGTTTAGAAATATAGATATAATAAAACAATTCAGATAAAAGAGAGGGTCTAATTAATTATTATTCAAGGTGATGAAACTTTTGCACTTAATGGTATTAATATTGGATATCCCTTTTTTCTTTCGACGCTAAGACTGGCGTGGGTCTTCCATTCTTCAGTTTTGACATTGTATTCTAAAACATCGTTTAAAAGTTTACCTTTCTCATCTTCACCACCTAAAAAAATTTAAGGTTATTTGTACAGTTGAAACCAATATACATATACTACAATTTCCCTGGATTTGATGAAGTCGAATGAAAACTCACCAATGAAAAGAAATTTGTCCTGAAATAGACAAATACTAGTTCCCCATCGAGGAGAAGGTAGATTACAAAATACGGTCCATGATTTTGCATTGGGGTCGTACGATTCAACACTGCTTAAATACCTTTTAGATAAATTACTATAACCACCAACCACAAAAAGCTTTCCGTTGATTGCAGCGCTCTAAAACATTTAACGATGGTATTATTAAAATGCATCTGACATTCTTTTGTGGAAAATTCACCAGTTGTTGTACTATTCTGAATGGTAGCCAAAATATAAAATGTAATTTTATATTCACCATATGAAGGTATCTGTCTTGAATCATCGGAGTGCAATACGACCAAGTGTTGGATTTCGGTGAATACATTTGGACTTCTCTAGTGGATTGTAACTTGCCATCTTTAACAATTTCACCACCTGTCACATAGATTGTGCCGTCAATGACAGAAGCAGAATGATAACGCATAGTCAGCAGCATTGGAGAAACGTCAGTTTCCCATTTCTTTCCTTTGCTGTTCCATCTATTCAAAATTCATTTATCGATTAACAATATAATATAATATTTTATTTTATTTTTTTTTTCAGGATCACCTTTCCACTGAATTCATCCTACGGCCATTGAATCCACCGACTGCATATACATCAGTGGATGACTCTTGAGTTATCGTCACGGCAGCGAAATAGGTACGTTTCTGATTTAATGGTTGCAAGGAAGATAAATTCCCGTCTTTCAAATCTATGTAGTCCACCTGAAAATAATAAAATTAAGTATATTAAAATTACACTATGCAAATATTCCACTATTTCACCGATACGCTACTTGGGTCACTCCTTTGTCGCCACCACCAATCAGCATTATCCAGTTATCCACTAGAACCGGCACATAGGAATATCTATCAATATTCAAATTTTCCAATAAGGTCCATGTATTTTGTCCGCTATTAAAAATATCGATGTTGTTCATCGCCTAAATATATGATAATAATCAAAATTAAAATTAATTTTTCAATCAAATTCTAGGGAATTGATACTCACGTTTGACGAATACGATCCGACGAGTGCTAATTTTTCTGAAGGTTTGTGTTGATTGATTGGTTTGGATGTGATTGGTTTAATGGACAAGATTGGTTGATTGGACAAGATTGTTTGATTGGACACGATTGGTTGATTGGACAAGATTGGTTGATTGGACAAGATTGATTGGATGGCTTGGTTAACGACAGTAATGCATTCGGCACACCAATTGCAGTAAATCAAAACTTCATTTGAGATAAACTGAAAAAAAAAAAATCAATCGTATTTAATGTTTCAATCAACAAATATTAGATGTTTTTAAGACTCAAATACCTTCAATGGTAGGCTCGTCAGTCTAATAGAACTCAAAAACATAAACAAGTGAGTTTTACGATTTACATCGTCAAAATTCACCCACAGTTTTACAGCTTTGAAGACATCTTCCTGAGAAGGCACTTTCAAGTCGTCTGATTTGATAATTTCGGCAACGGTGGAAGCTGACAGCTTAAGAAAATCCGGGGTCTCGTACAACTGAAACATAAATGAGTATGTTATGCTTTTCCATAATTACGTGACTACGTGGAAAACTTTTATGATCGGCATTCACGGTAGCGAAATGCTCGAGAGCGAATTCCATTGCAGCTTTTTTCCTTGCCGGATCACTTAATGAGAGTCTCAAAATCTTCATACAGCTCGACAGATCAATCTTTTGGGCTTTATATTCCTCTACGGCTTTTTTTATGTTCTTGATTTTCAATATTGTTCCGAGTTCTTCAAATTTATTAATGATACCCGAATCCACACCTAAACGCGAATCAACAAAACAATATCAATATGATTAAATTCTAATAAAAGTAAATCTGATAATAACTACATACATATGTACATATGAAGGACTTACTTATGTCTCCCGTATAGCAGTACTTCAATATCCCGTCGATTACATCTTCGTCAAAAGTGGATAAGATGTCACTTAATTGGTGCGAATTATTCTCAAAAAAGTCACTAGACGCTGTTAAAACGACCATGTGAGCAAATATCCTGGAATCATATCGAGTGAAAATACAATTTAATTTATAATAAACATTTAAGTGCTTTATGATTAAAATATCTAACTAATTATTCATTTATATAACCTTTTGCCGCGAACCATAATAAAAACATCAGGGTGCTTTTTCTCTATCATGCATTTGTACAAATGATCAATTAGATTGCTCGTAAACTGGGTCTCCACTCCACTCATTTTGCCTTCACAAATTGATATTTTCTCCTGAAACTAAAAAATAAACAATATTATTTAATCGCGTGTGTGTAAAATAAAATTAAAATATTTGTAATAAATACAATATGTATGCAGATACTTACAAGACGAAAGTCGGGACTCGAATGATCTTGTATGTACATATGTAGGTACTGAAAGTAATCGTACTACGATTATGAATTTTGATAACGAAAAGATAACGCAACCGCAATACAATGTTTGATATGTAGATATGTATGTATGTGTGTATATCGTTCATTATGTTTTTACTTTATCCTGATCGGATTAAGTATTGTGATTTTTGCCGGCCATAACAATTCATAAGGCTTAGAATAGATATGAAATTTCAGCTTGATAGACTTGATAGTTAAGGAGACGTTAAAAACGCTAAAGTACACAAAAATTAGGTGGTTTTCCAAGGGGAGTACTACTTTTGAAATTTTTGAAAGCTTTATGGATTATAATGGCCGACAAAAAACTGAAGTTTCAGTGTAGTTCGTAGGGTAAACGGTTTTCGAGTTATTAGCTATTTTACACACAAGTACTTAGAGACATACAGACATACAGACATTTTACAGAAATCATGAAAACGTGATCAGGGGATGATACCTAATACAAACCAGTTAAAATCTCGAGATTGAATTTTCGTACGATCAAAATACTTTACTTTACTACATTTTGTATTGCCTATATAATAATATATCAAACATAAACTCTGTCCATTATGTACCTTCATTTACTATTGACACATGATATTATGTACCTACATATTTGCATATCTATGGATGAAACTAGTATTCGATTAGAATTCTTTGTTTTTAATAAAATTGGAGAACCCTAGTTCAGCTGTCGCCAACCTTTCGGACCTCACGGACCACTAAACTCAAAATCTCGAATCCCGCAGATCACTACCACGATTTTTTCCATAAAAGTAACATTCTAAATATGAAATGATAATCACACTTGTATTTGCACTCCAAGTTATTTGCAAAAAGTTGGATATCATCTTATAATGATAGAAAAATTATAATAAATAAACGATATATTCATTATTTATTATGAAAACTGCCAGTTATGACGTATGGATGTGAAACTTGGATGCTAAATTCAAGAATACTACGTAAGATCCAGTGCACATAGAGAATAATGGAAAGATGCATGCTTGGTATAACAAGAAGAGATCGTAAGAGGAATACATGGGTAAGAAGTATGATGAAAGTGTCACATAACGAGAAGAACGGATGGCAGATGGACGGGAGAAATACTGGAATGGTATCCGAGAGGATGTGAAAGAAAGCAATGTAGACCGAGTGAATGAGATGAATGTTTGGATTCAATTGGATGCAGATTACTCAAGACAGACAGGAATGGAAGAGAATTGGAGAGGCTTTTATCCAGCAGTGGATGGTGAACGGCTTAAAATGATGATGATTATGAAAAATGTGGACCACAAAAAATCTCTCGCGGACCACCGGTTCGCGACCGCTTTTTTGCTTTTTTTTTGCTTTTTTTGCTTAAAGTGAAAGGCTTTTCTTTACTGTTTCAAACTTCTGCAATGGAAAATGGTTATCAAAGCTTTGGGATAGAGAAGTGAAATGTGATAATACCTCTTTTAAAATATCTTCATTGATTAATATTAAACAATGATAGAGGAACTGACCATTCCGGTGTGTCAAGATGTTTTCCATTTGTCGCAACCCATTTTATTTATGTTGCGATCCAACCAATGGGTCTCGACCCACAGTTTGAAAAACCCTGGTTTAATGAATTCATTTCCGAGCGCAACGAGACAAACTGTACACTATTCGGCACAACTGTACACTCTTGTTCAAATTGTATTTACTCAGTTATTATATACACAAATGACTAATGTTCTTCTGTAAGTTTTAAAACAGGACTATGAGCATATTAAAAGTGGACCGGTGGGTTCGTGAAAAGGTGTATAAAATGCGAAATGTTGGATTTCGTTCGCTCGCAAGCAGACAATTAGCATCGGTTACTACAGACACGACCGGAAGTCGATGCCGCCATTATATTGTATCCATTGTGTCCGTGGGGGCCCCAAAAAATGCCAGTGGGTACGAAAAAAAAACTGAAAAATAAATAAAAAAAAGGGACTTAATCCGCGTTTTGAGAGTTTTGACCCAGTGGTGCACCCTGTACTATATGTATGTATGTATGTACAGTGAGGGTGAAATTTTGCAGGGTCATCGGGACTAAGTTGCCCCTAAATATAGTCCAGTGGGGTTGTCACTTGCACAACAGTTGGTCTTAATGGACATGGGGGCTTTTGAAGTCGACTCACCAATGAGAAGATGCTCGCTTGTGTCGAAATTGTATTAGACTTTTAGAGGGACGTTGGATAGGTCTCTAAACGAATATTTTAAATTAAAATCCAACATTACGCTATGTTTAAAAAATAAGGCATACGACCAATGCGTACTGCCAGTTGTGACGTATGGATGTGAAACGTGGATGCTAAATTTAAGAATTTATTTATTTATTTAATATAATAATAGCTAATTAGCTAATTTAACTTACATCTATTACATATTTATAACAACTACATAAATCAATTACACATTATACACTATACTTATATATAACTCACAGAGGTGTCTCCACACACTTTTCAAGAATGCATCTATTGTCTTAGAAGACTTGACGCACTCCGGGAGGGCATTATACATTAATACACCCCTGTGAAAAAAACCACCGGCTGTCTTTGTTTTCCTTACTCTACCTACAACTAATTGGTTCTTATTTCTAGTAGAATAACTATGGATATCACTATTTCTAATAATATAATTCTTAAAATAATTTTACGCAATGGTACGCAAGATCAAGTGCACACAGAGAAGCATGGAAAGATACATGCTCAGTATAACGAGAAGAGATCGCATGAGGAATACATTTTATTTTATTTTTATTACAAAAACACCCACCATGACATAACAGTTAAACTAAATCGTCACGTTGGGTAAATTACAAAAATGGACATAAGTGTACAATAAATAGAAAAAAAATACATGTAAAAATAGACATAATCAAATAAATGTAAAATAAAGATAAATGACTTTGTACACATTCAAAATGCACACAAAATCATTCGACTCAATCAAGCAACCGTAACTTTCAAAGAAAATTAATATCAAACGAGACAGCTACTCGATTGAGCAGATTAATCGCTCTGGATCTAATCCACCGGAGAAGATGACATATTGGTTCGTGCCTCAGGTGGATAGAAGAGTAAATCCGGCACATGCTGCCTGGAATTACGAAATTGTCTCAGTACCCACAATTTCATTTCTCTTAGGGTCTGAGGATTGTGCACCAAACCAATCAGCAACTTGTAGAAACGCCTTCCTAAAAATAGTTGCCGTCTAGACTCCAACGAGAGAATCCTTAGTACTATAACAGATTGAAAGGGCTTACTCACCCTTAAAATGAAACCCAGCATTTTAGACGATTTTGAGCATACAGCTTCAATATGCCTACCAAAATTCGACATTGTACAAGTACCTTAGAAACTTCTCCTGGACTTTTTCCAGTATTAATATATGGGTCCTATTACTAGGACTCCATGTAATGGAAGAAAATTCCAAAACTGTTCGCACTAGTGATTCATAAAGAATCCTTAGTACTATGTATAACAGATTGAAAGGGCTTACTCACCCTTAAAATGAAACCCAGCATTTTAGACGATTTTGAGCATACAGCTTCAATATGCCTACCAAAATTCGACATTGTACAAGTACCTTAGAAACTTCTCCTGGACTTTTTCCAGTATTAATATATGGGTCCTATTACTAGGACTCCATGTAATGGAAGAAAATTCCAAAACTGTTCGCACTAGTGATTCATAAAGAATCCTTAGTACTATGTATATCAGATTGAAAGGGCTTACTCACCCTTAAAATGAAACCCAGCATTTTAGACGATTTTGAGCATACAGCTTAAATATGCCTGCCAAAATTCGACATTGTACAAGTACCTTAGAAACTTCTTCTGGACTTTTTCCAGCATTAATACATATGTACATATATGGGTCCTATTACTAGGACCCAATAGAACATGAGTAAGAAGCGTGACCAAGGTGGCAGATATAGCGGAACGTGTGAAAATAATGGATGGCGGATTGACGCGAGAAATACTATAATGGTATCCGAGAGGGTGTGAAAGAAAGCAAGGTAGACCGAGTGGGCGATGGGCTGACGAATTGAGAAGAATGTGTGTAGTTAAGTGGATGCATATTGCTCAAGTCAGACTGGAATGGAAGATTATTGGAGAGGTCGTCATCCAGCAGTGGATGGTGAACGGCTGAAAATGATGATATTTTTAAATCCAACACCCCGCTATGCTTTAAGAAGAAGGTTTACGACCAATGCGTACTGCTTATCGATGTGAAATGTGGATTATGAATGAACACAGACAAGCATGGAAAGATGTATGCTCGTTACAAGAAGAGATTGAAAGAATAGAAGCATGACCAAAGTGGCAGATATAGCGAAACGGACATACATATAACTAGAAGAGTGGATGGCAAATGAACGTGAGATATACTTGAGTGGTATCCTAGACCTAGAAAATGTGGAAGAAAGCTTGAAATACTAAATGGAAGTTGATGGCGATTGATCAAGACAGACAGGAATGTAAGAGGATTGGAAAGGATCCAAGTGGATGGTTAAGGTTTTTGCTATTTAATTGGAAAGTTTATGATTATGGATTTTAATGGATATTGTTTCTAAATTCGTTTATTACGAGTTTTTCAATCAATTACTGATTTGGACGTGAATATTTTTTTAATTTGAAAAAAATCTATGTGACTATTATTATGTGATATCAAGGATCAATAAATTTTCGGTTGAATGTAAATATGCATTATTATAATTTTTCGATTCACCTTGACTTTAGTTTTAATAATAACACTCGATTGAACTGAATGGGACGAAACGAGTATCAATAAATTAAAGGAAAATGTTTCATTTGAGAGTTGATCCAGTAAGATTCGGCGAAAAGTGTCTAACGGTCACTTTTTTCATTCTGATAATTAAAAATAAAATATTTGTATGAGTTTACGACAGTGGTGCACAACCTATTTGATAGAAGGGCCAATTTATCCATCTTCTAATTGTTCACGGGCCGCACAAAATCTCCTTTGAAAAGATTCTCGAATTCGGATAATGTGGCAAGCATACTTTTGGCTGGAATCAATGCCATGTAAGGATAAAATTTCTTTGCAGTGCGTAAAGATATTTTCTCTCAGCTGTGAATGAAACAATTCAAGTTTTTCCTGGAAGTCTGAGATGCAATGATTTTTCCCTTGCATTCGAAGATTCAGATCATTAAGGTGTGTTGTAATATCTGTCAGAAATGCCAAGTCACACAGCCATTTTTGGATCTTCCAAAATATCGATAGACTTTCCTTTGTTAACAAGTAACATTTTGATTTCTTTCAAAAGTAACACAAATCTATTCAAAACCTTGCCTCTGCTTAACCAAACGAACTTCGCAGTAGTACAATAGGTCATTATATTCAGCATCGATTTCGTCAAGAAAGGCTCTGAACTGTTTTTTTAATGTTTACTGCCATTATAAATAAATGGAAACACAGCGAATTTTCAATATTGTTTCGTAAACGTTGTGCACTAACGAAGTTCTAAGGAGAACTAACACTAAAATGCGTGTCTTGAAAACTATTTTCTAAAAATAGACTGTAACTGCATTGTAGATAGTGTGAGACATTTGTAAAAAAATTAATTTTAGTCGCAAATCTCCACCCGTGAAAAAATTGTGGTACTACATAAATAAAAATAAAAATAAAACAGTATGGTTTTCTGTTTGTGACGATTCCGATTATGTACATATTATAATCCTTTGCTACTGCATAATTTGTTAACATATCAAACATAGAATTTTTAAGTAATTGGTGATGAAGTACTTGTCATTTTGGGCCGCATGCGGCCCGCGGGTTGTGCATCACTGGTTTACGATATCAAGTCTAGCTCATAACACCTCAACCGATGTCTCATTTGCCGTTGAAAAAAAAAACTATTGCTTCAATATTTATATCCAACGTTTCCTTGGTACGTTGATTTGTCGCCGTTGATCTGTGTACTTTTTGTTAATTTTTGGATTTAAATTTAACATCTGTCGTTCGCTTGAATTGCCAGTTCCGGTTCACAGGAGAGGCGTCTGGTTCACGGCAATAATACGCTGAATCACTGTCGGGCCACTTCCGTAATTTGTGGCTGACCGCAACTCGTCAAAAACGGAACGATAATAAAAATAAACACAATACCCAAAAGAAATACACGCAATATAGGGGAAAAAAAAAAAAAAAAAGTAAATAAAAACGAGTCAATTTGTAAATCGGCGGCACGAGTCTCGCATCTGCCGGTGTGTGGTCGCTTAATAATAATTGGGGATGAGAGTGGGTTAAAAAACTTGCTCTTAAGTCAAGCAACGCCAGCTTTGACCCCTAATCGAATGGTCGATCGATTTCAGTGCACAATGTAGCTATGTACCTATCCCTACGCATCTGCCTGATTGATCTCTTAATACAATTCCATTCAGCCCGACTGGCATTTAATGGGTTGACAGATGGTCGAATCAAATCCTGAACATATTCTGATTTGTACAAAAAAATATTATATTCATTGTCCATTGAATGCATTGCAATGCTCAAGTGACAATGTTTATTAAGGTGCCTGTAAACGATCAACATTTATCGGCAATATTGCTCGTCAACCATCCAGCAACATTTTCGGCATCACATGCGTAATATGTGTGGCTCAATGATTGCGACTGGCATTTAATGGGTTGACAGATGGTCGAATCAAATCCTGAACATATTCTGATTTGTACAAAAAAATATTATATTCATTGAAAATTGAATGCATTGCAATGCTCAAGTGACAATGTTTATTAAGGTGCCTGTAAACGATCAACATTTATCACCAAAATTGCTCGTCAACCATCCAGCAACATTTTCGGCATCACATGCGTAATATGTGTAGCAGTAATGTGTGGCTCAATGATTGCCGGCAAGTAGTTGCTGTTTTATTATTGCCCAGATTCGCCGAAGGTCAACACTCGTGTCGTGTCTTGTCCGTACCTCATCGACAGAGACCCGCTAATGTATACCGAGCGATATCATCGGCAATGTGTCAACAATACTCGTCAACACACTGCCATACCAGCAATAGTGGAGCAATAGTGTCGGGAAACACAACTATGTATATTTTCGGCCCACATCATATTGCCGGCTATATTGCCGGCAATACATTGCCGTGAATATGTTGATCGTTTACAGGCACCTTTAGAACTTACTTGTATCGTTGAAAAATGCGAGGGTTCATTAACTGGTCGGGGTTAAATAAACACTTGTCGCTTTCGCACCCTGTGGCTTAACATTATTTTTATTAAGGCATTCTATTTTTCAGTGCGTTTTTATGTTGTATTGCATTGTGTGTGTAATACAATTTGTAATAATGTATGTATGTACATACATATGTATCTGTATAGATAAAGCAATGCGATGCACGAAAACTTAATTTTATGTCAACATAAGAAGCTAACCGAAACGTCACGGAAAGGAGATAATTTTTTTAAAATAAAGTAATATTAATAAAAAATAAAGTAATAAAAAATAAACGGTTTTTGAGCTATTAGCGATTTTACACAACAGTACACAGATATACATACAGACATACAGACATTTTCCAGAAATCATTAAAACGTGATCAGTTGATGATACCTGATACAAATCAGTCAAAATCTCAAGGTCGAATTTTCGCACGATCACAATACTTTATCCGATTAGGATAAAGTAAAAAATATATTCCTTCAAGTAAATGTAAATATGCGATACACGAATACTAAATTGAAGCCAACCTAACATAATTCAAAACTCACGAAAAGTATAAATCTTATGAAAATATATACATAGACCAAAAATGTGATAAACAAAAAATTAATTTGTCAACCCAACCTAACCCAAATCTCACGAAATGAAGATATTTTCAAAAATATAGACGAAAGAATGCGTCAATCTAAAACATAATTAGAGCAGATCTGAACCTGAAATGAATGAATATATTTTCCTGAAACATTTTACTTCCATCTTTGTATTGAAGTGAAAATGTTTTTTTCTCCTAGCTCACATTATTAAAGAAAAAATATTTTTAGATTATAATTATTTATTTTATTTTCCCACCTACAATTATTTTCCTCGTTTTTCTATCAAAACAAAAGCAACACTAATTTTTTCTAACATTTGTTGTTCTAAAAGTTTTTAATAAAATTATATAGATGTCTCTAGAAAATTATTTTAATTAAAATAGTTTTGGTACAAAATTAAAATTGTTATTGTATAAGCTTTTATTCTTTTAATATAATAATATTTTTAATTATAATTAAATTTTACAATATTTCTATCGTTATAATTTAACATTTCAACACTTAATAATATTTTGAACACTAATTTTTCCTAATGTTAAACCTTTTTATAATAATAAAATGCGGCAATAGATGTCACTTTTTTAAAACATTTTAAACTACAGCGTATAATTTATTTAAAAAGCTCAATATGAAATGTTAAAGAATAAAACTGTTTTATTAACTTGAATTTGATACTAGCATTTTGTTATTATTCATTTTTATTCAGTTGGGTGTATACTTCATTAGAAAGATAATAACAATGTGTAAAAAATTACACGTACATTTTATGATATAACTTTTTGTAGACATGAAGCATTTATATAGTTTTTGCAGCTATTGTCGTATAGATTTTGGTATGTATAGTACAAAGCCATCGAATTAAAACGATCACCATATATATTGACCCTACGGTTAATTTTAATAATCCGAAACGTCGACTGCAAAGTCGCCAGTGTCGTTAAAAGTTTGTTACGCGCAGCTTTCCATCTAGCCGAATAGCTTTATGACTCGGCGCCACACGATATTGTTCAGAAATTTGAATCCCTCTCGGGGGTAATAGTCGAGAAGGGCATAAATTCAGTACCGCCACTCCCGACCAGCAATATTGGTTAATAAAGTAATAATCGTTTCTGGCAATAAACTTCGTGTCGAACTTCGGCGACGGAAAAAAGCTCGCCGAAACGAAACGGCGTCGTCTCTCTGCCAACTTTGAATTGCACTGGTGCCGATGTAAATTCAACTTAACCCAAAAGAAAACTGATTTTGTTTCCAAACGATTATTGTACACGGGTAGGAGTACAGCGCAATCTCATTTACAATAAAAATATTAATCTAAACACTTTTGGAATCGGTCTCGAACGGGGAAACGTAAGCGCGACCGAAAAACAAGGCGTTGTTTCACACGACCTCACTGTCCCCAAAACAGTACCACAAGGCTCAAAATTATTATTTTTTCGTCATTGAATCAATAAATGATAGTAATGGTATCTATAAATATAAATAGATTATAAATTGTAATCATATTTAGTTTATTACAATGCTATGGAATAAATAAAACTAGGATGGAGTGCTTTTGGAAGAATGAACATTGTTTTTAAACCCAACGTTTAAAATTTCTGTATTTGATCATTTTTTCTAATTCCTAATTCATCACCCATACCCAATTAATCCACATAATTTTACATCTTCTGCTCTTATCTTAATTTTACCATTTCCTTATAATTCATATTTCTTGTAATATATCATCACCACACTGCTGTTTCAATCATCACTATCTACTTAACAATTTACTTCACCTACGCTCAATGTTATAGATCATTTATTTATACCTAGGACAATTGGTGAATATCACTGGTTGTAAAGAAGAAGTAATAAAACTAGGACGGAGTGCTTTTGGAAGAAAAAGAAAATTCCGCTATGCTTAAAAAATAAGGCATACGACCAATGCGTACTGCCAGTTATGACGCATGGATGTGAAACGTGGATGCTAAATTCAAAAATGTTACGCAAGATCCAGTGCAAGTAGAGAAGCATGGAAAGATGTATGACAAGAAGAGATCGTAAGAGGAATACATGGGTAAGAAGTATGACGTTCAAGTGGACACATAGCAAGAAGAAAGGACGGCAGATAGACGCGAGAAATACTGGAATGGTATCCGAGAGGATGTGAAAGAAAGCGAGGTAGACCGAGTGAAAGATACATAAGATCCAGTGCACACAGATGTATGCTCGGTATAACAAGAAGAGATCTTTTGTGGAATACATATTGCGAAACGTGTGAAAAAGTTGAAGTCGACACATAACGAAAAGAAATACTGAAATGGTATCCGAGAGGATGTGAAAGAAAGCGAGGTAGACCGAGTGGACGATTGGCTGATGGATTAAAAATAATGTGTGAAGTCAACTGGATGCAGATTGCTCAAGACAGACAGGAATGAAAGATGATTGAAGAGGCCTTCATCCACCAGTGGATGGTGAACGGCTGAAAATGATGATGATGACAATGCTATGATCATTATTTTGAAAAAAATACTTCAAATAAACTATTTGATTTCCACAC
Organism: Parapsyche elsis; assembly: GCA_022651745.1. Lineage (NCBI taxonomy): Eukaryota > Metazoa > Arthropoda > Insecta > Trichoptera > Hydropsychidae > Parapsyche > Parapsyche elsis. Next base: position 867,912 of record JAGVSN010000076.1, on the reverse strand, counting down.
TATGTATACGTATATATTATTTGTTATAAACCTAATTTAAGCGATCAGTATTTGAGAGTCAACTGTTTCATATTGACTGTCTTCGATTAGATCGAGTATTAAGTTACTATTGTTACTCTCATATTCAATATTCTTTATTATTTATTTCGTAGTGAATGTTCTAAATTCATTATTTGTCTGTTTGTATTTGTACATATTTACTATTCATTTTAATATTTTTATATATATTTCAAGGATTCCACTTGTCTCTTGGACTACTTGTCGCCTGGAATAAATTAAATTATTATTATAATTAGTCTGACATTTTCTGAAAATGTTTTGATATTTTGAATATTGCTATACAATTTAAGCTAATAGTCATTTTTGACGGATAAATTTCATTGAAAGCAATTTTTCTCATAAGTCGTATAGAATAAAGATTTGATTCTGAAAACAAACAAAAGCATTACTATTACCTATATATGTATAACCTATAAGCCTTTGGCAAGTTTTTAGAAACTCAAATCAAATGCTTATATAGTCACGTACAGTGGTCGGGAACCTTTTTCGAACTAAGATCCAATTTAGGGAAAACCTTAACTTCACTATAATACTCGAAATAAGTTATTTGAGTATATTATTTCAATAAAGCAAATAATACCATATATAAAAAAACACCTAGAAAGAAATTTTAAATTTGGAAGCCGCAACATTTTATGTTGCTCATTTATGAAAAAAACAACATATTATGTTGCTCATTTATTTAGTAATAAATGTCAGTTTATTACTAAAAAGTATTACAAAGTTTCATCTGAAGAACGATTTCAAAGCATTTTATAGCCATGAGGTTATGGAAACGGGATTAGTTTTGATTTTGTGTAAATTTTGTGTCAACGTTGTGTTTCACGCAAAACGTTGGATGACAGCGAGAGCCGCATGCGGCTCCGTAGCCGCCGGTTCCCGACTGCCGGTCACATATATGAGCGCGTTGTGATATTAAAGTACACAGTTTTTGCTTTCTTGATTGACTGAAGCAATATATCGATGAAATTTACGACATTGATGCCTTTTATGGCTTTCGTTTGTTTCGGATGAAAATTACGAAAAAAAGTTTCCTTTCAGAAAGTTACCGAAAAGAAGAAAAAGATGAACGAAGGTGGATCTATCCAATGTCATATTATATCAATAAATAGTCACTTGCGAAATATAAGCGTACATTTCTCGGCGATAAATCAAAGTTTCGTTTGGGGCGGATGGCAGCGGCAGGGGGTGTAGGAAATAATATTTTTTGATTGGCCAAATAAAAAATAATATATCATTCTTTTTTATTGCATAAAAACATGTTTATGACTTCTTAACGCGAAGATGGGAACGAGGGAGATGAAGTGGCTCGACGAAGTGGGATGGGGGGGACGCCCGGTGAAAACTATGATACGATAATGTGTTGGGAAACTTTGCGCATAAAATATTGCGCCATAATAAAAATGTTCCACTTTTGTCTTCGCCTCGGTTAAATAGTTTAGTTTAATCAAAGACGCAAAATGGATAGCAAAAAAAGAAGAAAAAAAAACGATCGCGCAATAATGTTGAGACGAAATGTTGGCGGGGTATAAAATTTCTGAAGAAAATCAACAGTGAATGTTTCGCAGTGTGTAATTTCTAAAGTTCACATTTATCAGACTAATTCTCTTAATGAAATTTTAAACTAAACCGTTCTAAATTGGGAATGAATAATAAATGGTCCAAAATTGGAAATCTCTTTACTAAAAATATATTTTATTCCAGTCATCGGATATTACGCGCACTCCTAATGGATAGATAGATATTTGTAGTTTTATACATACATTTTTGAATTATTGAATACGATATTGTTTTTTTTTTTTTTGAGCATGGCATAATAATGTGAAATTGACAATCGTAAATTTGAAAGCAATGAAAGTATGCTTTCCGTTCAGCAGCAGGAGGAAACCTGCATACATTTATTCAAAAGCAGTTTAAATCGAGTGTCATCACTGAAGAAGTTCTTTATTTTTATTATTTAATCATACATATGTATCTACTTTTAAAAACATAATTCAACAACGATTGAGACAATGCATGATAATATTTTTGATTGCTTAAATTCTGGTCAAATAAATTTGTTCAAAAGATAGTCGTGTCGCTTGAAACTGAGATATTTTGTTAATAGGATTATTGTATATTATTTTAGATTTTAGCTTAATAATAGTATATATTTAAATAATAATAATAATATTTAAATATTGGAAACTGCTGGATGAATCCTCTTCCACTCCTGTCTGTCTTGAGCAATCGGCATCCACTCCAGACATTGTTCTCAATTCATCAGCCAATCTTTCACTCGGTCTACCTCGCTTTCTTTCACATCCTCTCGGATACCATTCCAGTATTTCTCGCGTCTATCTGCCGTCCTTTCTTCTTGGTATGTGTCCACTTCAACTTTTTCAAACGTTCCGCTATTGGTCATGCTTCTCACCCATGTATTCCTCTTACGATCTCTTCTTGTTATATCGAGCATACATCTGTGTGCACTGGACCTTTCGTGGCATTCTTGAATTTAGCATCCATGTTTCACATCCATACGTCATAACTGGCAGCACGCATTGGTCGTATGCCTTCTTTTTCATTCTTCCAAAAGCACTCCATCCTAGTTTCATTCTTCGTTTTATTTGTTCTTCTTTACATCCAGTCATATTCACCTATGTATGTAGGTATAAATAACTATCAACTATCTCTACAATATGATTATCTACTGTGACTACATACTTTTAGTTTTATTAGAATTAATTTTTAAGGCTACTTTTATACTTTTAACTATTGTTATATGAATTTTAATAATACCTACACATATATTGTGTGAATTTTTTTGAAGTTTATAGTTAGCATATTTGATGTTAAGAAAATCTATTATAGCTTGCAGTACACTGCTCAAATTTGTATCAACACAAATATTGAATTTGTATTAAACATGATGATATAAAACGAACGTACGCTGCTCCCGTATGGAATAATGCCTCCAATACTTACCAATCAAAGCTTCAAGTAGTCCAAAATAAATCATTAAAAATCATTTATAACACGCCCATCAATACTAACCTAAAAATACTACATTCCCAGTATAACATCCCATTACTCGTAGATATCACTAACAGATTAACCAGTAGATTATATGATAGAATTACCAACAACCACACTAACAACTTAGTGAAAGGTCTCGGTGATTATAGCAAGATGTCTTTACCCTTTAGGTATAAACACAAATTACCTAAAAATAATCTTCTTTAGATCGCTGACTCTAAAAAGTATTTAATTATGTAAAATATATTTCATATAAACATTTGATAAGAATTGTAAATAGGTTTTTGAGCTCTTTCTCCTATTGTGCTTTAAACACTAACATTAAAATAAAAGAATCCTTATAAATACTAACAAAATGAACAATGTGCAAAATAGATAATGGTCACTGGACCAGTAGCTATTAAAATAGATTTAAGATGTATTGTGAACATAGTATATGAACAATAAAAAGCGTTTTTAAATAAAAATTTAAAGTGAAATTTGTACCGGGAGAACGCCCGGTACTATGTACAACTAGTACATACATATAGTGTTGTAAGTCGAGTATATTCTGAGAATATTCTCCAAAAGATTATTCTCGCATTTTCGAGAATATTCGAGAATTTTCTTTTTTCTTGGTCATAAAACATCTCTAGATAGTTTAATAGCTTTTTAGAGGATTCTAGTATATTTTCAGAATCTAATAGGAGTAATAGGACTTTCTAGGGTGTCTGAGAGCATTTTGAATGACATTTTTTTTCATTTTGACGACACTGAATGTGTCATTTCGTCATTTTAACATACGGCACTACTAGCATGAACGATTTTCATGAAATTCTCACAGGAATACAATACTTATTAACTCTGGAAGCAATAAATTATGTATACATATTTGTATTGCTTTGGTTATGATATTCCAGTGATATTGTTCCAACTTATGATACATATAATGATTCATTTAAAAAGATCGTGATTTTCGTAAGATCGCTGACTCTAAAAAGTATTTAATTATGTAAAAGAATTATATTAAGAATTGTAAATAGGTTTATGAGCTCTTTCTCCTAATGTGCTTTAAACACTAACATTAAAATAAAACAATCTTTATAAATACTAACAAAATGAACAATGTGTAAAATATATAATGATCACTTGACCAGTAGCAATTAAAATAGATTTAAGATGTATTGTGAACATGATTGAAAAATCAAATTCTCGCATTTAAGCGAATTTCTTCAGTGAAATCACACCCCCGAACGCATTATATGGTTATATACGTATAAGGAACGGTATGTACGGAGGATACGAGACGTAGACGATATTATGCAAATATAACGAACATTATTTACGGACGAACTTTATCTGACGGGATGACGCAACGAATCTGATGCTGCGATCGTGAATCCGATCGTCCTTAGCGAAGTTTCGCTATAGCGAGAGATTTGCTCGTAAAATTTAATGCGAATACCTCGCCCGCGCATATTTCCCGATCGAGTGGCTAATTCTTGAATAAATTCCTCTCAGTCACTTTGGGAAAAACAAATAATCGAAAAATACCACCGCAACGACTTTCGCATTCAAACATATAAATATTGTACGCGGAAAATTCTCGACGAATGGCGTTCTGCTTATTTTTAATTCAACTCTCGTGGAAAATGTAGCGGGATTTTTCTCACCCTTGAAGGGTTTTCCCGCTGCTTAAGACACCGTGGCAGTGAATGTATATAATATTTCAAGTTTATTTCGATCACGTACAAGAGTAATATTCATTATCTGCGTCACGTTACGCCGTTAACTTTCGCGTTAAATGAATGACGTTCTCGAACATACTAAAACGTACACCTGTACAAAATTCAACTCTTGATATTTTTAATATGTAATTTTTATTTAAATATTTATGTATATTTCGATGATTGCACTCGCGGGGAAAAAACTTTGCGATAAGTCACATGTAATTTCGCAGTAAATTCAAATCTAATTTAAACTACGTAGGTATATGGATGACGTAAAAAAATATACTTATATCTAATTAAAATATATTTTTAGTGATTTTATTTAATTGAATACAAAATAAACAGAGGAACACATTGAATAGCTAAACATATTCATTACATTATTAGCAAAATATTCAACTAAATATTAATTTTTATAACACTCATTTTAACAAAATCAATTAATTAAATGGATATTAAATTTTGCTGTATATTTATTTTAATAAGTCTTAACGATTCTATTTTATTTATTGTAAATTAAACGTATCAATATATTCCTTGCTTATTATTCATTTTGTAGACATGGACGGGAGGAATAAAGGGACGTTTTAAATTAATTTTAATTTATCTTGTTTAATATATCATTTGCCTTTTCATTTTTACATCAAAGTGAAGTTTCCTGGGAAATCAACTCGAGTGTTTTCCCGTTGTCTACACGTGGGAAAATAAATAAAACTGTCCACTGCTGGATAAAGGCCTCTCAAATCCTTTTACATTCTTGAGCAATCTCTTGACACCACACATTCTTCTCAATCCATTAGCCCATCTTCCACTCAATCTACCTTGCTTTCTTTCACATCCTTTCGCATACCATTCCAGTATTTCTCGTGTCCCAGCCACGTTTTTCACACGTTCTGCTTGTAGGTGCCACTTTTATCATGCTTCTTACCCATATACCATACACCAAGATTAGATCTTTCAATGCTTCTCTGTGTGCATTGAATCAGGCGTAGCATTCTTGAATTTAGCATCCAAGTTTCACATCCATACGTCATAACTGACAGTACGCATTGGTCGTATACCTTCTTTTTTAAGCATAGCTGAATGTTGGATTTAAGAACTATGTTCATTCTTCAAAAAGCACTCCATCCTAGTTTTATTTCTTCTTCTTTGCATCCGGTCATATTCACCAATTCATCATCATCATCATTTTCAACCGTTCACTATCCACTGCTGGATGAAAGCCTCTCCAATCTTCCATTCCTGTCTGTCTTGAGCAATCTGCATCCACTTGACTCCACACATTCTTCTCAATTCATCTTGCTTTCTTTTGCATCCTCTCGGATACCATTCCAGTACTTCTCGCGTCCATCTGCCATCCATTCTTCTCGCTATGTGTCCAGCCCATTGCCACTTTAACTTTTTCACCCGCACTGCTATATCTGCCACTTTGGTCATACTTCTTACCCATGTATTTATTTTGCGATCTCTTCTTGTTATACCAAGCATACATCTTTCCACGCTTCTCCGTGTGCACTGGATATTTCGTATTCTTGAATTTAGCGTCCAAGTTTCACATCCATACGTCATAACTGGCAGTACGCATTTGGTCGTACGCCTTCTTTTTTAAGCATAGCTGAATGTTGGATTTAAAAAATATGTTTATATAAAACTAGTTTCATTCTTCTTCTTTACATCCGGTCATATTCACCAATTGTCCTAGGTATAAACAACTATCAATAAGAATGATTAATCAGAAGTTAGGACGTAGACATAAGACAATACATATTATTTCGAATAAATACACGTTTGTTCAATTCAAAACGTGTGGTTCTTTTGGCGCAGTGTACGTTGCAAAATTCTTGAAGTGGTCTTGTAATTTAGGCGTTGGCCATAAAGTGCCAGGTGTGCTCGAGGGGAATGAGAGAGTGAAGGGAGAATAAAGAGGAGGGTAAAGCCGAGGTGAGACGACACGCCCTCCCCCAAACCCCTTATACAGGGTGTTCTTTTCTTATCTCGCGACTGTGTCTTTTCCTTAAAGTGCGAACGTGACTGTCATCTGTTTCAGGACTGCTTGAATATTCTCCGCTTGTCCTTTGTGCGGTCTGCGCACTGCGCCCCGAAATAACCCCTTAACGCCCGACCGTGTAAGCAATTTTTAATTACTATTACCCGTTAGTATGCGAGCGAACTTTTTAATCAAACGGAATTACCATTTCACGTACGGAAACGTTGAAGTTAAGATTTCAGTCATATTCACCCGTTATATTTTGCATTAATTACACATTAACTGGAAGATGTACATACATACATACATACATACATATAGTGAATTTTTTTTATTTTATGTACTAGCTGACCCGGCATGCGTTGCAATGCCCGATACCGTTCCCGGTCCAGATCCCGATCCGTTCCGTTGCCGTTCCCCTTTCCGTTCCCGTTCCCCTTTCCGTTCCTGTTCCCGATCCCGGTCCCGATCCCGTTCCCGTTCCTAGTACGTCATCTGACGCGTGAGCAGGCCCGTTCCCGTTTTATCCCGTTATTTTTTTTCACAGGAACCATCCCCGGCATGATCACAATAAGTCCTGAAAGTTTCATCGCGATCGGTTGAGTGGTTTAGGAGCCTATAAGAGACAGACAAACAGACAAACAGACAAACAGACAAACAGACAAACAGACAGACAGACAAACAGACAAACAGACAAACAGACAGACAGACAGACAGACAGACAAACAGACAAACAGACAAACAGACAAACAGACAAACAGACAAACAGACAGACAGACAAACAGACAAACAGACAAACAGACAAACAGACAGACAGACATTGATTTATATATATATACATAGATATGTATGGCACGAATACGCGAACCTAGCTTTCAGTCACTTATTATTGGGTGGCAATGTTGCTGGTTATGTGTAAACAAGTTTCACTACAGCACTTGTTGTTAATGAAAAAATGCTAGCCATGTAAACCTAACTTAAGATTGTATACATTATTATTATAGATTGTATTAAATTATAGAATAATTGTGTTGTTGTGACAGTTGCTCATTAAACATTACTATAATTATCACCGATTAACACAATTAAACAACGAAAGTATGAAAGTGGGCGTAAAAATATTGATTATAATAAAACTAAATTTATGTTTAATGAATTTTGCACGCAATACGTATAGAGCTAGTTGATAGTTATTTATACCCAGGACAATTGGTGAATATGACCGGATGTAAGGAAGAAGAAATAAAATAGTTTTTATATCCAACACTCCGCTATGCTTAAAAAAGAAGGCATACAAACAATACCAGTTGTGACGTTTGGATGTGAAACGTGGATGCTAAATTCAAAAATGTTACGCTAGATCCAGTGCACACAGATGTATGATTGGTATAACAAGAAGAGATCGTAAGAGGAATACATGACGAAAGTGTCACATAACGAGAAGAACGGATGGCAGATGGACGCGAGAAATACTGGAATGGTATCCGAGAGGATGTGAAAGAAAGCAAGGTAGACCGAGTGGACGATGGGCTGATGAATTGAGAAGAATGTGAGGAGTCAAGTAGATGCAGATGCAGATTCATCCAGCAGTGGATGTTGAACGGCTGAAAATTATGATGATAATTTATTATCTACTAGCTTTATTACCCGGCTTTTCCCGGGGTGTAATTAATATAATGTAATATAGTGTTTGTTTAGTAAATTACCGGCCCCTTACCAAGCCCCAAACCCTCCTTCTTACCCCGGCGGTCCCTTTTTTGGACTCCCGAAAAGCAATGCCGGCCTCTTACTACCCCTTAGACCCCCCCTCCTGCCCCGGCGGCCCCTTTTTGGGCTCCCGAAACACTATCTGCTTAAATATACTTAAATCTGCCGAAAACATCTACTATCGTGTGTACTTCGTCGTTTCTATTAATCGCGCCCGAGCAACGTCTGGTAATTGACCAATGACCCATACGTACATACAAACATTAGTGTTTTATATATTAGATATAATTTTCCTCGTACACATAGCCTAACCGAACTTACCGCAACGTTAACCTTACGTAACCCAACTTAACCTAATCTAACCTAACGCTAATATATGATATTTTATTCTGTTATCTACCGCAGCACATGGTTGATTAAAAAAAACACACACACACACACACTTGTTTTAAAAATCTTATTATACCAACTATCGTAAAACTAACTTATTCCATCGGAGCTTTTGACACACATTCAATATACATTTCCAGGTTACTATTATAAACTTAAATGATGCGGTGAACTATTTTGACAAATCCGAAAACTCTACATTTGCGCAAATTTCGCAGCAGGCGCCGTCTATACCGACTCAACAAAAACAGATATATATGTATCTATAAGATAGTACATACAGTCAACGCCAGTTAAAGGTAACTACACAAGAAGGCGCATAAGTACTGGAAATATGAAGCAACACCTTGGAGTGGAAAACGTCTACCAAAGGACATTGATCCTAGTAGTTGAAGGCAATAAGGACTAAATTCGCTGGTCCCTGGAGGGTTGACGAGCCGCGGGGGCAGGCCAAATCGTCTCGCTTAATTTGGCATTGTAATCTCTTAACCGACGATGGAGGGGTGTGGTAGTGAGGGGAAGTTCGCAAGGCAAGAAAGGTCTCAAATTAAATTTGATAGGAGGAAGAGAGGTGTATTCCCTGGTACGAAATATGAGATAATGTTTATCATTTGGGGCGAGCGAAATTTCGCCGACTCAAAAACGCGTAAAACCGTTTACGCTCTCGCGCGTCGCGAAATTAACCGAGATAAGAGATTCGTATTGATTGTCTCGATATAAACGAGCGTATTGCTCGTCAAAAATGATTAAAAAAAAAAGAGTGAGCATTTTTCAGAAACTGTATGTGAGCTTTTCATCCATAGAAATATGTACATACCTTCTTATGTATAGGTAGATTAACGAATGGCATTTGAGCCGTATAAGATTCGCTGACGACATAGTTATAGTTGCACGTGACTCAGTAGATTAACATAATTAAGCAACGAAAGTATGAAAGTAGGCTTAACAATTAATTTTAATAAAACTAAAATTATGTTTAATGCATGTTGCACGTAATAATAGATAATAGTCACAGTAGATAATGATATTGTAGAGATAGTTCAGAGTTATTTATACCTAGGACAATTGGTGAATGTGACTGGATGTAAAAAAGAACAAATGAGTGCTTTTGGAAGAATGAACATAGTTTTTAAATTCAAAATTCCGTTATGCTTAAAAAAAATAAACTGCCACTCCTGTCAGAGGGATTTTCACCAAAATCACAGTATCTCTTACGGCTAACGTGAAAACTATAAATATGAAATTTCAACTTGATCAATGGGGCAGTTTCGGAAATATTCTGTGGTAAAAGAATTTTAGAATTTTCTACAAGAAAAAAAACCCACTTTCGGTTGACTGATGTTGACCAAATTCCTTATGGCTCTTACACCTTACGTAAAAATAATAGATATAAAATTTCAGCTTGATAAACTTGATAGTTTCGTAGAAAATAAACATACAGACACACACACACATAAGTACACAGATACACAGCCATACAGACATTTTCCAGAAATCATGAAAACGTGATCATACTTGGATGATACTTGATCCAAATCAGTCAAAATCTCGAGGTCGAATTTTCGCACGATCACAATACTTTATCCGATTAGGATAAAGTAATAAAGTAATAAGGCATACGGACCAATGTGTACTGTCAGTTATGACGTATGATTGTGAAACGTGGATGCTAAATTCAAAAATGTTACGCAAGATCCAGTGCACACAGAGAAGCATGGAACGATGTATGCTCGGTATAACAAGAAGAGATCGTAAGAGGAATACATGGGTGAGAAGCATGACCAATAGCGGAACGTTTGTGAATGCAGAATGAGAAGAATGTGTGGATGCAGATTGCTCACGACAGACAGGAATGGAAGAGGATTGAGATTGAAAATGATGATGAAATCTACAACATGTGTGATTTGAGTTACAAAGAACTCTGACAACCAACGACCACTTTCATTTTCTTCATCCAATGAATTGTGTTGTATAAGTAATTCGTCAAAATTTCAATAAATTTAACAAAAATAAAATCAATCTACAAACCCAACTGTGACAAAACGAACAAGGACCAAAACCTTCGAGCTCTCGATCTGATGGAACATTTTTCGATTTTAGCCGGTACAAATTTACACGATAGTGTTCTGCCTGTTTAACATAAGGATAGCTTGCGCACACACACCTGTTTTGTATAAAATCTCCACGACCCAGAAGTCCAATATGATTTTCGTGTAATATTCTCCGGGAGAGCTTTTCGCCCGAGGCATCAGAGAAAGAGAGAGGACTGACCCTCCTGAATCCTCCCAAACCAATATGTAAAATAATACACGGGATTCTAAAACCTACGTATAGTCCGACACTCAAATCTCCTGGGAGCATTTTTCCAAAATCACTTCCGAGGATAGCAAATGAGGGAAGCGAGATTTTTCGTAAAGTACTCGAGCTTTAGGAAAAACCTCAACGTTTAGATATTATTATATTGTACTATACCTATGTATATACTAAATATAATATAATTCACTTGTAAAGTTTAGATTGTAGGTACACATGTGGTATCGTTTAGTTTCCACGTGAAGTTGCACGGACATTGTTTTGGCTTTTGGGGACACGACCATATTTCATCCCCTGTCCACTAGCACATATTTAAGCTTAACAAACTCATCCTCATTTGAATATTATAAAGGTACTATTGTAGGGTATATAAAAATATAATACAAAGTACGATTCTATAGATGGCTAGTGTGTGGTCAGAGATTTGATGAAGGGTTTTGAAGATATCGTATATCGATCAATTCAATTTATGTCAAAATTTTACTTCATCGTAACTTATTACATTATTCAGTACTGTTTTTGATACTATTTTGTTGATATTGAGTAGTCATTGGGTGTAAAAAGTGGTCAAAAAATAAATTATTGCAATTCAGCTACACTTCTACAACCTAATTAGAAAAATAAATCGAAAAAGGCATGTAAATGTAAGAAAATACATACTATATCCATGGAAAACTTCAGTAATAAGTATTTTTTAACTGCGATTACTATATTATTAGTCTAAGCCCGTAGAATATCAACTGAGCGGTTTCTCATCACCCGTACTGTGAGTGTTTGTGTGGGTGAGCATATGTGTACGTTCAGTATGTATGTATGCGAGCGATCCGTGGCTAACCAGCCAGACAGACTCTTGCGCTACCATGTATGTATGTATATTAATGCATACTTCAAACTTGACAAATGAATAAAGTACTGAACTTAGTATTTATTTCTAATAATATTAAATTTAATAGTTTTTGCATAGATAGCGCGTTATAATACAACAACGTAACAATTTAGCAAAGTCGCAAACCTACTGAGGATTAATTTTGTAAAATTTAGCAGGCTCGTCATTATCTTGTTTGGATGAATGCGTAAGCGCACCCTCTTCCGATCTGGTGATCTCGGTTTCAAATCCCACTCGCGTGACGCTCTGGTTTTTTAATTATTTACCGAGACGAGTGTTATCAGCAGACAGACAAACAGACAGACGGAATAGGGCTATTATATATTTACTAGTGCAAGCCCGTTGAATATCAACCCGTACTGAAAAATAATATTAAATTTAATAGTTTTTATAGTTGTTGCAACAATGCGCCATCTATGGCGCGTTATAATACAACAACGTAACAATTTAGCAAAGTCGCGAGCCTATTTTTTATTATATAACTAGTCAAGTTGAAGCCTGCCCATTGTCATCTGGTTTTGCTCACCGCGTAAGCGCTCTGTTTCGAATCAGTGATACCGGGTTCAAATCCCACTCGCGCGACGTTCTGGTTTTTTTTTTTTAAATTATTTACGTCGGCGAGCGTTATCAGCAGACAGACGGATTTCGACTATTATATAATACTAGTGTAAGCCCGTTGAATACCAACGGAGCGTTCTCATCACCCGTACTGGAAAATTATATATTAAATTTAATAGTTTTTATAGTTGTCTATAGTATAGCATCTATGCAACAATGCGCCAACTATGGCGCGTTATAATACAACGAATCCCAAATTGATAAAAAATATATTTTTTACTTTACTTATTATATACATATATAATTTTAATTATTATATCCGATCCCTTTTGTAGGTAAAGCAGAGTCACGATCCCTTGTATAGGTAATGTTTAAAAAAAAAGGACTAAATTGGCCAAGGGCGATAGCGGATAGCATTAGTGTGAGTCCTCTAGAGCCTGGGGTCCTGGGTTCGATCCCCCACTCTTTCTGGTTTTGTAAGTATTTTTCCTCACCGAGCGTTATCAGCATACAGACAGACGGATTTCGGCTATTATATAATACTAGTGTAAGCCCGTTGAGTATCAACGGAGCGTTCATCACCCGTACCTACTAAAAAATAATATTAAATTTAATAGTTTTTATAGTTGTTGTATAGATGGCGCTGAACTAAATATAGGGAAATTAAAAATAAATGCGAGGTGTATTAAAATCGTTTTAGTGTCAGAATGATGTAATGTAACTTAAATAAAAATGTCAATAGTTATAGAACTTACATAAAAAGGCTTTTATACAAATAGAGAAGATATCAATACAGGAGTAAAATATACATTTCTTGGTAATGCAAGGCAGCGATTGGCAGAGATAAGTTGGGGGGGGGGGGGTCCAGGTAGCAGTCCAGACCGCTTATATGGGTAACAAAGGTTTCTCTTACCAACCCGCCGTAGTCGATACGTTAGAATGCTCGACTACCAACTTCGACGTCGTGGGTTCAAATATTTTAATAATTTTTCATCTTTTCCTATTTATTGTAACTATAGGTAATGTTTAAAAGGACTAAACCGACCGAGGGCAATAGCGTATAGCATTAGTGCGATGACTCTTGAGCCTAAGGTCGTGTGGTTTTTTAAATTATTTTTCCTCAGCGAGCGTTATCAGCGGACAAACAGACAGACAGACAGACAGACAGACAGACAGACAGACAGACGGATTTCGGCTATTATATATATAATTATACATATATTAGGTATTATTAAATTTAAATAATGAAATTGATTTTACTTAGCGATGACGGCACTTGATTTTTGACCGACATTAATCATCAATCTCAGCATTGAAATATACATAAATTGCCTTAAGTTTGTCTGTCTTTATGTCCGTCAGGAACGCTCGTAATTTAGAGTGCAGAATGTGCAGAGGTCAGTTCTCTCGCGGCCGTCAATAATAATAATTATCAAAGCGCAATACAGGAGTCTATAACTGAAAGCTTGCATTTCGGCGACGATAAATTTGTTAAACTCGTTAATGGCTTGTCAACCTTTTTTCAAAATTCATTAATAGTTTTCACACACACTACTACTACATGTTATACAATATTAGTCTGAAAAATGCGTATTTTACATGCGAGTACACCGCACTAGGTATGTACAGCGAGATATAATTTATCGAGTATAGGCGCCGTAAGGGGTTTGGGCCTGTCGCAAGCCCATAGCACAGCATAAGGGCGATCGGCCATACACATTTTCGAACGAAGTGACCCTTAATGTCGGCAATATATCACGAGCTCACGGAGAGTTGCCTTTTTTTTCGCCAAAAGCCAACCCCTTTGCAAAAAAAAAAAAAGCATACATACATACGTATTTATTATATATATATACGCGGCGTACGGTGGCTCGGACCATTCCATATTGCTCCTTATCAAACTGGTGCTCGGTCATGGAATGAAAAATTGCTCCAAGCTCTACCAAACCAGCAGTAAACCAAGATTGTATGTGAAATTTCTGATACAGTGCTTTGCTAAAAAAAAAAAATATATCTCATTCCGATTTTTTTATTCCTAAACCCTCACACCCGTTTAAGGGATCGATTTGCCGGCACAGCGTCAACAAACAACCATAAAAACGTGATGTATGCGATCGTTACGAGTCGTATATAAATATTGAAAATTTAATTATTACGTATGGGTATGCAATATTCAATTCAGACTAAAAATAAATTCGTTTTCGATAATGGAATATGTGTGCGCGCGTGTGTGTATGGATATTGTTTCTCGTACAAGTTTTCCCTTTTAGATGGATTGCGACAACGTGCAAATAAATGGCAATAAGACAAAGTGTATTCGGCGACAATATGCCAAGTTTGAGTAAAATTTTGCAGCGCAATATGATTCACGTATCTGTTGAAAGTATATAAACATAATGTTGTTGTAAACTCCCAGGATTGGATGTGGAAGTTGGAGTATTCAAAAAAAAAAAATCTAACAATAGAACAAAAACAAACTAAAACCATTCAAATAAAGTATAAATTTACTATTAAAATATAATACATATTTGCGTTTTGTATAGACAAAGTAGATTCACAGTTAATTTTACACGATCATAATTATTCAGTTTTAAAAATATACATTGCAACTTGTACAATTTAATATATTCATTTATCAATTTAAAGACACAATACCCAGCTCTAAAACAGCCAATGTTATAAATTACAAGTTTGGCTAAAAAAAAAGTCAGGGCTTCTTACAAAATTTTGCAAACTAACGTTAATGACTCTCTTTAACATATTTTATTTTACATGTGTGTTTTGTAAAATAATAATATGTAATACGTTTTTAAATGCATTAGAAGTGCATCATTTTCAGTGCTGGATGAAGGCCTCTCCAATCCTCTTTCATTGGGAACTACTTACATAGATACCTATGTATATGTAATTAAATCGTGTTTATTTTGTCAAAAAGATCTTTAAAATGCAGATACATAGAAAATATCAAGAAACGGACTCAAAATACAGCACAACCGTACAAATTCATCGTTTCTGCTAACTAGTTATCATCATTTTCAGCCGTTTACCATCCACTGCTGGATGAAAGTGTTTCCAAGCCTCTTCCAATCCTGTCTGTTTTGAGCAATCTGCATCCACTTGACTTCACACATTCTTCTCAATTCATCAACCCATCGTCCACTTGGTCTACTCTGCTTTCTTTCACATCCTCTCGGATATCCATTCCAGTATTTCTCGCGTCCATCTGCCATCCTTTTTGCCAACTTTTTTTGAACTTTTTTTTTTGATTTTTTCAACTTTTGATACCCCCTAAGGCCATTCCGGCCCTCAAACCACCCCCAGACGTTCCTCAAGCCCCGGCGGCCCCCTTTTTGGACTCCCTCAAGCCATGCCGGCCCCCTACCACCCCCCAGCGCCCCTCAAGCCCCGGCGGCCCCTTTAATGGGCTCCCTAAAAGCTATGCCGGCCCCTTACCAACCCCAAACCCTCCTTCTTACCCCGGCGGCCCCCTTTTTGAACTCCCGAAAAGCAATGTCGGCCCCCTACCCCCCCCCTTACCCTCCTCAAGCCCCGGCGGCCCCTTACCAACCCCCCAACCCTCCTTCTTACCCCAGCGGCCCCTTTTTTTGGCTCCCGAAAAGCAATGCCGGCCCCTAACCACCCCCCCAGACCCCCCCCTATCCGGCGACCCTTTTTTGGACTCCCGAAAATCAATGCCGGCCCCTTACTACCCCTTAGACCCCCCTCCTGCCCCGGCGGCCCCTTTTTGGGCTCCCGAAACACTATCTGCTTAAATCTACTTAAATCTGCCGAAAACATCTACTATCGTGTGTACTTCCTCGTTTCTATTAATCGCGCCCGAGCAACGCCTGGTAATTGACGAATGACCCATACGTACATACATACACACATACATACAAACTTAAGCGTTTTATATATTAGATAATGAAAAGTTTCACATGTCTGTACATACATACATATGATCAATGCGACCGTACGTTACCTAATTTTTCAATTTTTTTTTGTAATCAACGGTGAACATTGGATACATATTACAAGACAATCGATACTTCAGGGCTACACAATACACTCAATAGTGTACGATAGATGCGATCTAGTGGCAGCCCTGACCGGTCGGCTCCATTTGCGAGATTAAATTTGTGATGCATTGTCGCGCTAAAATGAGCTGTCACATATGGCCGACACCGGGCACTTTCCGATTCTCAAAAATATTATTCATAACCAACCACCCCCTAGTCGAAATTACCATATCATAATATAGCACATACGAAAACGCATATTCATACGCAATAAATTTACCAAAATTTTTTATTTAAATTAATTCAAACATAACTTGAACACGAGCGTTCGCGCGAGTTTGAAGTATCGAACGCGGTATTTATAAATTGTGGTATATGAATTTTTCCAACTTGGTTGTGAGCATCTAATGTAATTTTCCCTTTTGGCCGTGTTACCGTTACATATGTAATGTATCTTGAGACCACAAATCACCGGTGGCCAGCAATGTCGGATTCCCTCCATATTGTATATATACCCGGCCTGTAAGGTTACCATTTCGACAATGGCTTAATAAATTAAATGGCACATGATGGATGAGTTGTTTTCTGAGTGGTATATCTCTCTCCCAAAGCCACATACGGCATATTTCATCGTATCGATCCGTCGTAACTATACAAACAAACACTTTTTCCACTCAAATTTAACAATGAAACGTTGCTACTTCTCAGCCATGGTTAATTCCGTTGAGAAAATGTCAAATTTGTCTGTTAATTCTAGCATGAAAGTATGGCACTAGTATTCGGGTCGGATGTGAATTTAATTGTTTTAACCGATAACCATCAAACAATTTTATAATTTGATTTTATTGCACTATAAAGTGTTCCTTACGGAACATCGATGTGTTTGTCGGCATACGAAATTTAAACTTTTTTATGTTATATTTTATATTTTCATTTCTTCCTTTGCCAAATCAGATTGTCGGCGGAATACATCACATAAATTGAGAATATTGAATGTTACTGCTATCGACGGCACTTTTTTTTTTTTTTTTTTTGTTCACGGGAATATGGAAAATAAACATCAATAACGCCAGCCGAATAACTTCTGTCCGGGGAACGAAAATATCCCTTTTCGAACGAACGCAAAACTATATTCCCCTATTACGGGGAACGCTAGGTAGATATTAGAATATATATATTTGCATGCGGGAACATTTTCAAATGGGTAAAGAAACCTATAAAATATAACACATTGTCATTACGGACGCCCTTTACCACAAAAAAAAAGAAAGAAAATGGACGAATCTGCACTTTCGATAGTAGAAAGTAGTCGTTTGCATGAAAGACGAGATTATCATTCGTTCTAACATACATAAATCATTCGATACGTTCCAAGTCGAATTTTATCTACAATGCGTGTAAGAATCAACAGTGACAATACTCAAATATTTAAATAATATATTTTATATTATATATTAATTGTAGAAAGACTGTTACGAAAGACTATTTTGAATGAAAAAAATCGTCACTGACGCTTCTGAAGAAGTCATGCATTGCAGTACCAATTTCAATCACAAATATGTTTCAAATTAAAAAAAAAACGTAAGACATCGTAATAAAAACTATCAAATACCAAATCCATTTGGAATAATTAAAATAAATCAAAACAAGTAAAGCAGAATATCTTCGTTACAATTGCAACTTTCAAAAATTCAAAAAGACAGTACTGTCATCGATACTAATCGGCAAAAATTAACCATATGATAATGGAATACCGTAGCAATATTTAAACAAACTAATAATACATTAAATGTTTAATGAACTTTGCACGCAAAGCATAGTCACAGTAGATAATCATATTGTAGAGATAGTTGATAGTTACTTATACCTACGAGTAGGGAAATTGGTGAATATAACCGGATGTAAAAAAGGAGAAATAAAACGAAGAATGAAACTAGGATGGAGTGCTTTTGAAAGAATGAACATAGTTTTTAAATTTAACATTCCGCTATGCTTAAAAACAAAGGCATGCGACCAATGCGTACTGCCAGTTATGACGCATGGATGTGAAAGAATGATACGTAATATCCAGTGCACACAGAGAAGCGTGGTAATATGTATGATTGGTATAACAAGAAGAGATCGTAAGAGGAATACATGGATAAGAAGTATGACGAAAGTTTCACATAACGAGAAAAACGGATGGCAGATGGACGGGAGAAATACTGGAATGGTATTTGAGAGGATGTGAAAGAAAGCCAGGTAGACCGAGTGTAAGATGGGCTGATGGATGGTCAAGTGGATGCAGATTGCTCATAACAGACAGGAATGGAAAAGGATTGGATAGGCCTTCATCCAGCAATGGATGAAAGCGGTTTGGCTCACCGCGTAAGCGCTCAGTGATACCGGGTTCAAATCCCACTGGTTTTTTAATTATTTACGTCGGCGAGCGTTATCAGCAGACAGACAGACAGATACACACACACACAGAAAGATAGACAGACAGACGGATTTCGACTATTATATATGTATATAATATGTATAATGCAATGCGTACTGCCAGTTTTGACGTTTGGATGTGAAACGTGGATGCCAAATTCAAGAATGTTACGCAATATCCAGTGCACACAGAGAAGCATGGTAAGATGTATATACATATGCTCGGTAAAACGAGAAGAGATCTTAAGAGGAATACATGGGTAAGAAGCATGAACAAGGTGGCAGATATAGCGGGACGTGTGAAAAAGTTCGAGTGGACGCACAGCGAGAAGAATTTATGGTATGTACATACATAGATGGACGCGAAAAATACTGAAATGGTATCTGAGAGGATGTGAAAGAAAGCAAGGCACCGAGTGGACAATGGGCTGATGAACTGAGAAGAATGTGTGGAGTCAACTGGATACAGATCGCTCAAGACACACAGGAATGAAAATGATGATGATGATGAAAAAAATAAAAAGTCCCATTTCAGAGGTTAGTTCCACCTCCTTCGCCTGGAACCCATACATATATATAATAGCCGAAATCCGTCTTTATGTATGTCTGTCTGTCTGTGTGTGTCGGTATCACTGATTCAGAACAGAGCGCTTACGTGGTGAGCCAAACCAGATGATGCGAGATCCCCTTTATTTTGAACATACATACGTATACATAAATCGGTTGAAAGTTCGCGACTTTGCTAAATTGTTACATTTTTGTTATTATAAAGCGCCATCCATACAACAACTATAAAACCTATTAAATTTAATATTATTTTTCAGTACGGGCGATGAGAATCTCAAATAAAGGTAGATACAAACAGTCGGTACGGTGTCGTACATTCATATGTCAACATTCGACCGTTTAATTCGAACTGTAATTTGTCGTATGACGCCATCGAAAATTGCACCACGTACTCTGCTACTAGTTGTATTGAAATTGAGTCGGAAAAACATTGCGGAAAATTCGTAATGGGAATGTGTTTTTCCGGGCGTGTCGCATACAGACTGGTAGCCCGCGGCATACCAATGTGCTTAGCGGGTAATTGCCCATCAGCGAAAACTCAACACTCACACCCTCGTATTTATACAATATAGGTATGTATATATACATATAGAGCAGTGCTTCCCAAACTTTTTGGTACCGCGATCCACGTTTTAGAAGGACAAACTTTCGCGACCCACCTATGTAGTTTTAATGGACATGATGCGGGAGGGGGGTGGTATTTAAATTATTTTTGTATATACTTAAAGATATCCAGATTACTTGTAATTAACGAAAATAAGCAGCTGACTCACTAACTCTAAAAATGTCTCACTAACTCTTTGGATCAGCTCATCTTCTCCCCACTGGGTCATTTCATCGATTCTGCGTGCAACGGTATTATAAGTGAAACGGTTTCGACTTATATACTTCTTTCTTGCTCTTATCGTCAAAAATAATTCCAACCGTGTATTTTATTGGTGGTAGCACTCAAGTCTTGCCAATTGCGTGCGGCTTACTAGCTTGCGCGATTTGCAAACTAATCAGGCGTGGAGAGATTTTTCATTAATGTTGGTATAATGCGAATGCTTCGATTTCGACAACTTAAGCTGTTTCAGTTGTCTTTCGAAAAATTCTAGTGGTTTGTTTTTAAAGTCACAAAATGCCAACGCAATTTTTTCGGACGCAACCTATTCTCTGTTGTGCCGTCTTGCTTTTTTAAATTTTGTTGCATTTTATTTTTACTTTCCCATTTTTTCATATTTTATTTTTAAATAGTTAAAAAAAAATCACATTCTTTGGAATGTGAATTTTGAACTTTGAATTTTTCGCGACCCACTAAAAATCGGCTCGCGACCCACAGTTTGGGAAACGCTGATGTGTGGTATAAAAAGTTAGGTATACCTATGTATTATATTTATAACCTTTATATCGTGACGAAAATTTACATGAATATTGTGCCGCACCTCGCAATGTTGATCGTCAAAACGTGTATATGTACCTATGTACATACAAAAAGATATGTGACGTTTCATACTTGCTGCGATATCGACATTAAATAATATTTTGAACTCGAGACAATGTACTAATAATGAGGTGGATTGACAACAAACTTATAATGGAGGTAGATTGACTTTTCAGTCAGTTTGATTTAACAGCGGCTGCCAACCGGTGGGTCCGCGAGAGAATTTTGGTGGTCCACGTTTTTCATAATGAATAATGAATATATCGTTTATTTATTATAATTTTTCTATCATTATAAGGTGATATTAATTTTTTTGCAAAAAACTTTGAGTGCAAATACAAGTGTAAATGATTTTAAACTACGTTATGAGATGTTACCGGCGGCGCGCTTATCTCATAAATGAGAGCATATCAACAAAAATCATTATCGAATTCGAATTCAGTGGGTCAAACTTAGTAAAGATTGACTAATCTCCGCTCTGGATATTTTTTTTTTTTTTGCTCAGTTTTATATATTTTTGATCAATCAATACATAATACAATACATACACAGCGTGTCACAAATAGTCGACCAAAATTGCCACGAAATTCACGTATACAAAACAAAATGTATGAATTTATAGCTTTTGATCTACATTGTATAGGTAGAGCTTTTGAAATATTTCACTTTCACACAAATTTATCAAATTGAAACATTATCTACATTTTTATTTTACTTATACCCCCATTCTCGTCTACTGCATAAAGAGATCAATTTACTTTTCGCGCCGGTTGAGGGATGTTTAGCGAAGAAATTTGCAAAGATTTCGGCGCGACAGTTAAAGGTTACACGGGGCGACCGCCCCGTTATGTCAAACAACAAATTGGAATATGCAAATGTGGTTGTCTCGTTTAACTTTAACAATTTGTTTAGAGGTGTAACAGCCATACTCCCGGCTTTACAACCACGCCCACGTACAATCGACCCACGTGTAACTGACACGTAGCCTATTACAATATTTGCCACGATACGAAACGCTACTACCAACTAAAACACACACACACACACAATCACGAAATAGATATCGATTTGAAAATTACAAAATAAGCACTCCGTATACACCATCATTGATCACACAAAACATCACTTCTCTAAATATAATTTGATTGTACTATCGTAGGCTCGATACGTATGTATCATGTATGGACCAGTTACGTGTAGATGGGCATACATTCCGTTACTAATTACACGATTGACATGAATGTTGTATTATTCGCTCGGTTATACGTCTACGATAAATTTCCAACCTTAAGTTTGCACCGCGCATGCGCGAGGCGCGAAGAATGGGGCGTATCTTACAACGACTATTTTGTACGTTTTTGGAAACTTCCATGCAGTATATCTCACGACTCTGACGTACTAGCGTGATGATTTTTACCACCAAATAAAATACATCTTTAAGATCTATCGATTTAGGGCATAAAAAGTGAACTGTGTAAATTATTTGTTGGTGAAAAATCAAAAACAAGTCGAAATTTTTGTTTAAATTTTACTATGTCGGCCCATACTCGCAGTAAAAGCCAGTAGGAAATACAAAAAAATGCAAATCATCAGAAAGAAAGTTTAATCGTCTATTGATCAGTACCAAAATGTTTGTGATAGAACGAGTGAGACGGTATCGGGAATATCGGAAAGTCTACGCAGCGCGCAGGGAAAACAACGGCGCGAGCACTTCGACGGCCACTGCTTACCACAAGCCAATGATAAATAAAATAGTAATAGATTACCAGTTAAGATTTTATTCGTTATGCTAAATGAAAATATATGTATGTATCCATTTCGATGCTTTAATTTAATTCTCACGTTCCAAATAAAATATTAGCCGCTCACGCGGACGTATTCACGGAGAACGTGCGGCCGTGTTCGACACAGTCACACCACGAATATTTTTTTTAATACATTTTTCGTCCAGTTTCGATCCTCGACATTCTTGTTCACCGTTTGTATTTAGTATAATGGGTGTGAGGTTGACTGTATTGTATTTGGGATAAGTTGATGTGGCGCCCGAGGCGGTCCACAAGTGGCGGTAAACCAAACGACAACTTACACCGCCAATTTAGTTACCAAGACACTCTACCGACTCAACTTGTGCTCGAATTAGATTCTAAACTTTGCTCACAGCAGAATTTCATCAATGTATATGTCTGAGACATAAAAAAAAAAAAAAAAAAGTCAAATAACACATAACTACACCTATACATAGTGTGTTAAGAAAATAAGGCAATCAGGAATCTATTCTCGTAAAATTGTGTACGATGAAAACTTGGATCAATCGACTTGGTCTAGGAAAAATACGGAAATTATATAAATTGTGTGTTTAAGGGAGCTTTCGGAATTAATCTGATTGTCTATGTGTGTGTTTGTATTTTCCTATAATGCACGACATGTCTGGTAACTAATAGGATTACTCAGACAAGTGACCATCCGGTTATTTTGCCCGATGCGACCAAACAAACTCAATGTTGTATATAATTTTGGATTTTTGCCAACTCAGCTTATCAATCTTTCTTCATTATATACTTTAAATAAATTACTCAAATAAAACTAAACCCACAAATAAAAATAATCAACCTTTAAAATTAATAAATTCAATAGAATTCAGTGCAAAGCTCATGATAATAAGTGCTCATGAGAGTTAATTATATTAAATCTAAATATACCCCTAACGACACCTCATTATTTAGACATTATTTTAGAAGAATTTTCAAATCAAACTAAGCAAATACATAACATCATCATCAATTCTCTTCCATTCCTGTCTGTTTTGATCAATCTGCATACAGTTAATTCCACACAATGTTCTCAAATCATCAGCCCATACTTTGCTTTCTTTCACATCACTCGGGTACCATTCCAGTATTTATCGAGTCCACCTGTTATTCTTCTCGTTATGTGACACTTTTTTTTCACACGTTTCGCTATATTTACCCATGTATTCCTATTGCGATCTCTTCTCGTTATACCGAGCATACATGCTTTTCATGCTTCTCTGTGTACACTGGATCGCATACGTCATAACTGGCAGTACGCATTGGTCGTATGCCTTATTTTTTAAGCATAGCGGAATGTTGGATTTAAAAACAATGTTCATTCTTTCAAAGGCACTCCATCCTAGTTTCATTCTTCGTTTTATTTCTTCTTCTTTCACCAATTTTCCTAGGTAAGCAAATATATTGTAATTTAAATAGATTTCGCCTGACAAATTCTCTATTTAGCAATTTTTTAGTAGGTACTCGTCGTTGCAAATTTAATTTTGTACTATTTTGTATTTTAATTGGGAATACCCGATTTATCACTGGCTGACGTCATTGTAACAAAACCATGTATGTATGTATGTATGGTAGCTATCCGACAGATGTATCTCATATTGTACCCGAGCACTGTAGGATCATACGAAGTTCTTCTACAAAAGTTGAGTTACGATTAGTTGAACGTTTTCAGATAAGAATATACATACATAGATTGCAAATGATCAATTAAATATAAATTCCGCGAACGCTTGAATCTCCACTAGACACATGGGTGTGTGTTTCGTCGAAAATGAAATACATACATCCGTGTATATAATATATATATATTTTTAGGGTTTCAATGACACAATGGTAGCTCGGTCGAACAATACACGCGCACTTGAAAATATGACGACAAAATATTATTTCCTAATCGCGTCATTTCCACAAGAGCGATTCTAGTATTGAATTATATACGGGGAGAGAGAGAGCCGAGCAGTGTCAAGAGGGGACTAACAGATTCGCTGTGTTTCAGATACGAGGGGCTATTTTGTTCTGGATACTTATGCTTTATGATGATGACTATGATGCGTTTGCACTTGCCAACCCCTTCATTGTTTTGTCCACTGTTGGGGTGGGCGATTCAAAATCCAGATTTGAATATTATAAAACGGATTTAGCTTGTACTCAAAATCGCCACCTATGTATAACGTCGGCATTGACTGTATACGGAAAATGCTTATGTTTTATCGAAAATTTCTAATGGATTCCGATAGTGGATGTATTCCGCCTTGTATGATAATTTTTGCAGGTTGAAACGGGAAGAAGAATATTGCAATTCTTGCACAATTAGTCTCGATGCAACGGTGAGCGGTGTAGCGTGAGCGATATTTCGCTACTTCGTCAGCGCAAAAATAAAAAAAAATAAATGAAAAATCGTCTCGGAAAGATCCGGTTTAACTAACGGTATACAATTCGATTGTATTCCATAGGTACAACTCCCTCTTTGTATAATAAATTGAGCCAACATGATGTTTTGTGATACAATTCATATGACGACATACACATACATACATACATATGTATCCTTCATTTATTTAAAATGCGACGTCATATCATATAATAAATTTAGTATTAGTTGTAATAATTTCTATATTACTATGCTAATCCAATTTTAGAGAATATAATATTGCACGCAAAACGTAGTGTATCATATTGTAGTGATAGTTATTTATGTATACCTTGGTGAATATGACTGGTTGAATGAATATTGTTTTTAAATCCAACGTTCCGCTATGCTTAAAAAATAAGGCATACGACCAATATGCGTACTGCCAGTTATGACGTATGGATGTGAAACGTTGATGCTAAATTCAAACATGTTACGTAAGATCCAGTGCACGCAGTGAAGCATGGAAAGATGTATGCTTGGTATAACAAGAAGTGATCGTAAGAGGAATACATGAAGAAGTAAGTAAGAAGTATGACCAAAGTGGCAGATTTAGCAGAATGTGTGAAAAACGAGAAGAATGGATAGTAGATGGACGCGAGAAATACTGGAATGGTATCCGAGAGGATGTGAAAGAAAGCAATGTAGACCGAGTGGACGATGGGTTGTTGAATACGGAAGAATGTGTGGAGTCAAGTGGATGCAGATTGCTCAATACAGACAGGAATGGAAGAGGCCTTCATCCTACAGTGGATGGCGATCGGCTGAAAATGATGATGATGATGATGAAGCTTACATTATGTCACTAATTTATTACGCGTTGACGACAAACACGCATTTATTATTATTGGTAGCTTTGAGTTCCAGAAAAAAAATTCAAATAAAGTTTTTTTATTAATTGGTTGTTTGTTATTGACTAATAACGTTTTGACGGTCGAACAGACATCAGTCAAAACAGCAAACAGATTGTTATTCTTTGCAAATTACCTATAATATAAGTCATGGCAATTCTTATACCATATAACAATACATTTTGAGTCGTTTCCATATGTTTTGCTTTAAATCACACGACTTCACTCAATTTAAAAGCTCGTCAAATTAAGCACCCTCTTTACATATCTAAGATATAAAAAGTTTGATTATTACACTAAATATAGCATGCATATTACAATCTAATACAATTAAACTGCCACTGCCACACATATTATTAGAATAATGTTTAACGTCGATTAGCTACTTCACTACTCACCATCACATTTTCTTACCATATTTTTGAAAGCCAATCACAATCCGCTATCAAACGATCTTTTGCGTTTATTACAAGGCTTATTACAGGAGCTATCCATTATTCCACTAGTATGTGTGGTAGTGGCAGTTAATCCCGATCAAATGGTCTAAATCAGCGGTCGCCAACCGGTGGTCCGCGAGATAATTTTAGTGGTCCGCATTTTTTATAATCATCATCATTTTAAGCCGTTCACCATCCACTGCTGGATAAAGGCTTTTCCAATCCTCTTCCATTCCTGTCTGTCTTGAGCAATCTGCATCCACTTGACTCCACATGGGTGGAGTCAAGTGGATGCATTGAATGTGGTGGATGCATTGATGAATTGAGAGGAATGGTCCTCTCAATTCATCAGCCCATCTTCCACTCGGTCTACCGTGCTTTCTTGCACATCCTCTCGGATACCATCCATTCTTCTCGCTGTATCCAGTCACGTTTTTCACACGTTCCGCTATATCCGCCATTTCTTACCCATGTATTCCTCTTACGATCTCTTCTTTTTATACCAAGCATACTGTGCGTACTTACCGTGTGTGCACCGGATCTTACGTAGTATTTTTGAATTAAGCATCCACGTTACACCTCCATACCTCATAACTGGTGGTGCGCATTGGTCGTATGCCATATTTTATAAGCATAGCAGGATGTTGGTTAGTTAGTTTTCATAATGAATAATGAACATGTCGTTTATTTATTATAATTTTTCTGTCACTATAAGATGATATCCAACTTTTTGCAAATACAAGTGCAATTACTAATTTTAATATTTAGAATGTTACTTTTATGGAAAAAAAATCATGGTAGTGATTCGAGATTTTGAGTTTAGTGGTCCGTGAGGTCCTAAAGGTTGGCGACCGCTGGTCTCAACAACGTTGCGATTCTTTTCAAGTCATTTAATACACAGTCATTCCACATATTTTCCCTTACACTCAAAATCAAATCGTTAACAAATCGAACGAAGTGTAAGTACCGACGATGGCGCGATGTAATAATTGCAATAATTTATAAAATGATAACGATTGCGAAATTTCAATAGAGTGTAAGTGTCGCCGAACCACCGTTTGGGGAGTTAATGGGTATCCAAAGGGGGTACGTGGGGGCCCAATCAGCGTTTATAATTCAAAGATACTTCGAGTTCATTTAACTCGGGAAACTTCTAAAAAATAAAGTCGTTAAAAGCAAAACTACAACATGGGAGCGGGCCCTTATCTTCCCGGGGGACGAACAACTGGATGAAAGGATTGTATTAGGCACTCAATAGAGCGTAAATCGGGGATTTCGTTCATTTGTGACGATTGCCGCAAAATCAAACACAACACCCAGTTAGGTATAGGTGTATAAAATAAGTACAGTTAACCTAGCAAAAAGTATTGCTTTTATTAAGTATTTAGTATTGACGAATCAAATTACTAAAATATATATAACGATCCCGTTCCCGTTCCTAGTACGTTATCTGACGCGTGAGCAGGCCCGTTCCTGTTTTTTCCCGATTCCAGATCCTGTTCCCGATCCCGGTCCCGATCCCGTTCCCGTTCCTAGTACGTTATCTGACGCGTGAGCAGGCCCATTCCCGTTCCCGTTCCTGTTTTTTCGCAATTTTTTTTCACAAGAACCATCCCCGGCATGATTACAATAAGTACTGAAAGTTTCATCGCGATCGGTTGAGTGGTTTAGGAGCCTATAAGAGACAGACAAACAAACAAACAAACAAACAGACAGACAGACATTGATTTTTATATATATACATAGATTAGTTTTTCAATACAAGAAACACATTACCCTACAATATGGTTCCGAATTATAAATTAAACAATGCACAATTTTACCACAAAAATGTCAAGAGAATACTCAGTTATCGTGCCAGTATTTATTATACATACATATATGTAATAGCCGAAATCTGTCTGTCTGTCTGTCTGCTGATAACGCTCGCCGAGGAAAAATAGTGAAAAAACCAGAACGAGTGGGGGATCGAACCTGGGACCCCAAGCTCGAGAGGACTCGCACTAATGCTATCCGCTGTCGCCCTTCGTCTCTTTGGTCCTTTGGGATCGTGACTGCTTTACCTATAAAAGGGATCGTGACTCTGCTAATAATACATAGATGGCGTTATAAAAACTATTATTTTTTTTTTTTTTTTGATTTTTACAAAATCATTATACATATGTATACATATATGTAAATTAATTAATAATTATAATATAAATAGTAAAGTTAAAAAAAATCGATACCGTGCGATCAATTAGTGGGGATTTCTATAATACATAGATGGCGCTATAAAAACTATTATTTTTTTGTCACTTACAACCGTGCGATCAATTAGTGGGGATCTCTTTAAAAAAGCGCTTTACGATATTTAAAATTCAGCGGGCGTTGATGTTCAACGGGCTTACACTAGTAGTACATACTAGTCAAAGCCCGTTGAATATCAACGGATGTTTGTGTGGGTGAGTATATGTGTGTTTAATAGTTTTTATAGTTGTTGCATAGACGGCGCTTTATAATACAACAACGTAACAATTTAGCAAAGTCGCGAGCCTATTGACAATTGTCAATATTGTCAACCTCCTCCGTTTGGATCATAGCCTAAGCACTCACCGTCCCAAACTGGTGTTCTCGGGTTCAAATCCCACTCGCGCGACGTTCTGGTTTTTTTTTTTCACCTGGGCGAGCGTTATCAGCAGACAGACAGACGGATTTGGGCTATTATATATATGATAATGATGATAATTTTTACAATTGTATTCAACTAAAACTTTCACACAATATATTTGTATTATTAAAACATCATTTTCAGCCGTTCACCTGCTGGATGATGGCCTTTACAAACCTCTTCCATTTCTGTCGGTCTTGAGCAATCAGCATCCACTTGATTCCACACATTCTTCTCAATTCATCAGCCCATCTACCAGTCGGTCTACCTTGCTTTCTTTCACATCCTCTCGGATACCATCCCATTGCTAAATCAACTTTTTCACACGTTTTGCTATATCTGCCACATTGGTCATGCTTCTTACCCACGTATTCGTCTTACGATCTCTTCTGGTTATACCGAGCGTATGTATATACATCTGTGTGCACTGGATCTTGCGTAACATTCATGAATTTAACATCCACGTTTCACATCCATACGTCATAACCGACAGTACGCAATGATCGTATGTTTTCTTTTGTAAGCATAGCGGAATGTTGGATTTAAAAACAATGTTCATTCTTCCAAAAGCAATCCATCCTACATACATACATACATACATAGTTTCATTCTTCATTTTATTTCTTCTTCTTTATATTCGGTCATATTCACCAATTGTCCTAGGTATAAATAACTATCAACTATCTCTACAATATGATTACCTACTGTGACTACGCTTTCCGTGCAAAATTCATTAAACTTAATTTTAGTTTTATTAAAATTAATTAAGCCTCATTTCATACTTTCGTTGTTTAATTCGGTTAATCAATTTGGAAATCTACCAAGTCACATGCAACTATGTACATATAACTACCTAAGTGTCTTCCGTTAATTTGACCCCTGTTTTGTGTAATTACAGTGACTTATGTAAATATATGTCCTCAATTGAATAATTTAAAACTCATATAATAATAGTAAAAAGCTATGTTATTTTTTTCTTTAGATCTTGCAAATATAATAGAATATCTAAATATAATATTAGCTGATAAGCTTATTTAACTTTCATCTATTACATATTATTTATAACAACTACATACATAAATCTATTACACATTATACACTATACTTATACATAACTATGTACTATCTCTCACAGTGGTGTCTCGTCACACTTTGCAAGAATGCAGCTATGGTCTTAGAAGACTTGACGCACTCAAAATTAAACACAAATTTTCCTTGTACGTTTTTTTTTTAACTCGGGGATAATACACATCGTTTTTAAATAGTATTTATTAATCTTCGATACATTGGCTGTATTATTGTATGGCAAACTTCAAACAAGACTCCAATTGAAGTGTGCGTATCGTTCAAAAGCTCTCAATTTAACGTCACTTCCGGGGCGTTCACGCCCTTTTTACCTATCGGCAATTACAGTAAGATGTCCCCGGATCCGTTTGGAATATGCAGGGGTGCTCAACCGCGTTTGTAAATAGCGTGGGTTTTGTCTTTGCGAAGAGCAAAACGCGCCGCGTCGCGCCGTGTTTTATCTTATCGCGGCCGCAACGAATCAGTGCACACGCTTTTACGAATTATGACGTTTCGGTTAACCGAAAGTATATATAAAGTGGAGTGGATAACCAATCGTTCGGATGGGGTGAGTGGAGAGTGAAAGAGAGAGAGTTGGCTGGAGGAAACTATGTACCTGAATATTACATTTGGACCGTGTATGTATGTATGTATATTTGCGGCCGGTTTATTCAAAATGGTTTATCTTAAACGATTCGCGTATTAGAACAAGCGTTGTATGTATGTATGTTGGTTTACATACATGACTATCGTCGATTTTCGTTAGGTGTTCCGCGTTATTTACGGCTGCTGAAAAACCAATGGACCGTTTGCGGGATGATGCGTTTTTATGTTGTGTGTGTGTTTTTTTTTTGTCAGACAGATTATCAGTCGTATGCCTGAAAGAGCAAACGTCGATT
This sequence comes from Parapsyche elsis, assembly GCA_022651745.1. Classification (NCBI taxonomy): domain Eukaryota; kingdom Metazoa; phylum Arthropoda; class Insecta; order Trichoptera; family Hydropsychidae; genus Parapsyche; species Parapsyche elsis. Next base: position 836,740 of record JAGVSN010000076.1, on the reverse strand, counting down.
TTACCGTGTGAAAATATTTTTAATAGTGTTTCAGTGTTTTTTTTATCTTCGATTTGTGTTCGCACTGCTACCAATCCGCGACTAGAATAGGTACTAACAATAAACCGTAAATTTCCGTCATATTTGTATTGGGAACTATCTTAGATATAATTTGAGCGTATTTGTTTTATTAAAAAGATCTTTGAAATGCAGATACATACCAGTGCTCTAAATGGAAATTTTCACGAATGGGAGCGCTCGATAATTTTCAAAAAATATCAAACGACCTTTTTTTTTTTTAATTATGTATAGATATGTATGTATATACCTATACATTATATATATAATAGCCGAAATCCGTCTGTCTGTCTGTCTGCTGATAACGCTCGCTGAGGAAAAATAATTTAAAAAACCAGAACGAGTGGGGATCGAACCCAGAACCCCAAGCTCGGGAAGAACGTCCTTAGACTAATCTGCCATCACCCTTGGCCAATTTAAACATTACCTATACAAGGGATCGTGACTCTGCTTTACCTATATACCTACCTACCTACATTACCTACATTACCTACATTACCTACATTACCTACATATAGATTACGCTATAAAAACTATTTTTTTGTTTTTGTTTTTTATACTTAAATAATTAATAATTATAATATAAATAGTAAAGTAAAAAAAAAAATTTTCCAGTGGGGTATCGGGGATCGATCGATTTGGGTAATGGGGATCTCTATTACGATATTACGATATTTAAAATTCGTTTTACGCTTTACGAGCGCGCTTTACGGTATTTAAAATTCAGCGGGCGTTGATATTCAACGGGGTTACACTAGTTGTATATATAGGTATATGTAATAGCCCAATTCCGTCTGTCTGTCTGCTGATAACGCTCGCCTCGGTAAAGGCTGAAATAAATTATCATCAGGTTGGGTGAGTTAGCGCTAACGCGTTCACCCAACACCGTTGATGTGAGGCCTCCTATAATTTGAAAATATTAATCTAAGGATTAATATTTTCACATTTTACGTAATTGATTACGTAACGTACTAAGGTACGTACGTTACGTAATCAATTACGTCAAACACGTCCGTTGATATTCAACGGGCTTACACTAGTATGTATATATTTATCGAAATGCAAAATCTTGCCGAGATTAACACCGTTTAATGTCTTCAAGTCAACTTCAACAGGTAGATCTTTTACTTTCCTATATACTTTTCTGAAAACTCTTTCAGTGGTTAAAACATGAGAATTCTGACTGTTTTGTACAAATTTATACATTTCATTATTATTGGCCGATTTTATTATAGTGAGATATTTAACCAATTTTTTATACTCATTTTTGTGGTGGTCGCCGTACATACAACACGACAATTCAAAGAAAGATATCGCAAATCATTAAAATGACCGATGGCTCGAAAAGGCACGTTGCAGTTCGAAATGCCGATTGCCGGCTATAAAGTCATTAGACTTTTTGCGCAAAGCCGACATAGACTGTAAAAAACCTCGGAATTGAATAGAATTCTAAATGTTATCTTCAAGTAATGCGTGCACCCAGCTTTTTAAAAACATAATAATATTTTAAATGGCTTTATCGGAATTGAAATGTAAAGAATGTAACTTCCAGTCAAAGATTGTGATAATGATAATTGAAAGAGCACGGAAATTTTGGTTTTTTACGAAAGGGAGCGCTAAATTTACAGATTTCACCAAAGGGTACGCTACGTTTTCAAATTTCACGAAAGGGAACGCCCGCTCCCTGCCGCTCCCGCTGAATTCGAGCACTGATACATACATAGAAAATATCAATAAACGGACTCAAAATACAGCGCAACCGTACAAATTCATCGTTTCTACTTAGTTATCATCATTTTCAGCCGTTCACCATCCACTGTTGGATGAAAGCTTCTCCGATCCTCTTCCATTACTGTCTGTCTTGAGCAATCTGCATCCACTTAACTACACACATTCTTATCAATTCAACAACCCATCGTCCACTCGGTCTAGCTTGCTTTTTTTCACATCCTCTCGGATACCACTTTACCGTGTGAAAATACTTTTAATAGTGTTTTAGTGTTTTTTTTCTTCGATTTGTGTTCGCACTGCTCAACCAATCCGCAACTAGAATAGGTACTATCAATAAACCGTAAATTTTCGTCATATTTGTATTGGGAACTATCTTAGATATAATTTGAGCATATTTGTTTTATCAAAAAGATCTTTGAAATGCAGAAACATATGTACATAGAAAATATCAAGAAACGGACTTAAAATACAGGACAACAGTACAAATTCATCGTTTCTACTTAGTTATCATCATTTTCAGCCGTTCACTATCCACTGTTGGATGAAAGCCTCCCCAATCCTCTTCCATTACTGTCTGTCTTGAGCAAACTGCATCCACTTGACTCCACACATTGTTCTCAATTCAACAACCAATCGTCCAGTCGGTCTATCTTGCTTTCTTTCACATCCTCTCGGATACCATTCCAGTATTTCAGTATCATTACCATTATCAGTACCAGTATCAGTACCATTCCAGTATTTCTCGAGTCCATCTACCATCCGTTCTTCTCGTTTTTCACACATTCTGCTAAATCTGCCACTTTGGTCATGCTTCTTACCCATATATTCCTTATTACGATCTCTTCTTGTTATACCGAGCTTATGTACATGCATCTGTGTGCACTGGAACTTGCGTAATATTCTTGAATTTAGCATCCAAGTTTCACATCCATACGTCATTATTGGCAGTACGACTTGACTTCTTTTTTAAGCATAACTAGTGCAATGCAATATATGTACGTGTGTTTAAATTCATATGCCTATTCAAAGTTATATTAAATACGAAATCTATGACGGTTCGAAGACAATACATCAATCGGTCATATTTTTTTGATACGAATTGAATTCATATGAGTACATTCAATTTTAAACGTACACATAGTCACTTGTGATCACTATTTTGGCACAAACAAATAATTTCTAGTGTCGATTGTCGGATATTGGTTTATGAGTAATTTTTATGTGCACCGAATGTGTTTGAGCCGTAGTCGGGTGCCGTAACGATCCCTTAATCCGATTGTTTCATCCGAATGATTTGGCAAAGTGGCCAATAAATAATCGGAAGCCGTCAACAATCCAATCTTTCGCATTGAAAGATCACCAATTTCCTCAAATATATTGCGGCTGGTAAGTTGGCGACGAGTACCTACATACACTATTGCTAACAGTGACGACACCTTTTACAATCTACGGAAAATTCTAACACGCTGGAAAATGCATTAGGATTTATTAAAAATATATACATATTTCAACATCATTTTAACTCCATCGGACAACTGAGGAATTGATTCCAATGAATATAGTAACATAAATTAACATTAAAACTAACATACATACACAATTCATCGAAAATCAATTCAGTTTCAATGGTAGTAATTATGTACATTGGAGCTAGTGAAGGAACGTTCACACTTAATGGGGGGTATTACACAGGGATAGTTTACTCGCTACGATCTCGCTGGTTCGCTGGTCGCTGGTAAATAGCCGCGTGTAAAGCGGGTATTACACAGGGATAGTTTACTGACCGGCACCTAGAGCTGGTAGCGAGTAGCTAGTAAACCTTTTTAAAGGTTATTTTCTATTGTGTTTTGATAATTCTAAGGAAAAAAATTAAAACAAATGAATACTTTAGTAGTTACGTCACTTTATTATGCATTATTAATGTATACATATGACTATTCCAAACTTCAACCACTCTATTTGAAAAGAATTAATCTCTAACAATCTTATTTGATTTTTCTTTTCGGAGTCTAAGAGTATGACCTTTTAGATGAGGGTTCTCATTGAACATAATGAGGTTGGTCATTACACATGAATAATGATTATTTATTATTTTGAATACTTCAATTAAATCACCTCTCAATCTCCTCGTCTCCAATGTGGAGAGATTCAGTCTTTTCAATCTTTCGTGATAAGGTAGTGACCGAAGTAAATATTGGATACGTTTTTTTCGCCAAGTATTGGTGATACTATTTCTCTGCGCACGCAGATACGTTAGATTCAATAGAGTAAACTTGACACGTGTAATAGGTTTACTAGCTACTCGTTACCAGCTCTACGTGCCGGTCAGTAAACTATCACTGTGTAATACCCGCGTTACATGCGGCTATTTACCAGCGAGCAGGAAACCAGCGAGATCGTAGCGAGCAAACTATCCCCGTCTAATACCCCCACAATACTGCCGTCCTAAGCCCACTTAACGTAACTGACAAAAATTACGAAAATGAGTTACATGGGTTTTGGGGGTTATGGGAGTGTATTATTGCGATTTTTCATATTAAAATTAATGTATCTTCATCCAAAAGTGACTTTTTTATGCTATGAAATCTAACGTATGTTTCTGCATGCGCAGATAAATAGTATCACCAATACTTGGCGAAAAAAAACGTATCCAATATTTACTTCGGTCACTACCTTATCACGAAAGATTGAAAAGACTGAATCTCTCCACATTGGAGACGAGGAGATTGAGAGGTGATTTAATTGAAGTATTCAAAATAATAAATAATCATTATTCATGTGAAATGACCAACCTCATTATGTTCAATGAGAACCCTCATCTAAGAGGTCACACTCTTAGACTCCGAACATAAAAATCAAATAAGATTGTTAGAGATTCATTCTTTTCAAATAGAGCGGTTGAAGTTTGGAATAGTCATATGTATACATTAATAATGCATAATTAAGTGACGTAACTACTAAAGTATTCATTTTTTTTTAATTTTTCCTTAGAATTATCAAAAGACGATAGAAAATAACCTCATGCACTAAAAAAAAGTTTAAATAAATCAGTAAGTCCATTTATCTCGATATTGTTGTTTTGTCAGTTACGTTAAGTGGGCTTAGGACGTCAGAATAGGTTTACTAGCTACTCGCTACCAGCTCTACGTGCCGGTCGGTAAACTAGCGAGGTCGTAGCGAGTAAACTATCCCCCGTGTAATACCCGCCTTGCATAAAATCCCGACACGCTCGATTTGCGTATTAAAATATGCAACGGTAATTTGGGGGAGTGATAATTTACGGACGTAAATTATCATCCATAGTACGACGTGGAATTTTCAACGGTCGAGCTTCCGGTTCGGGTCGCGTTCGCATATTTTTGCGGACGTCCATAAATTGGCGCAACGCGACGCCATAAATCGGCGCGCAAAATGTGACGATAATTTTGTCATCGCGTCAAGCGGAAACACGTCACACGACTTCCGGTCTAACGTCCGTGTGCGGAAAATTCGCGATGATTTAGCGCGGACGGACAATGGACGAGTGCATCTTTCGAATGCATTTTCCGACACTCAATTTCACATAGTGATTGTCTCTTTTTTACGACAAAGCTTGATTTAAAAAGCCGCGTCCGTATACTCGTCGTGTATTTGGATGAAAAATTGATTAATTTTTATATACATGCATTTGCGTTTTACAATACTGCCTATGTATAGATTGGTTTTTACATTATCCTAATCGGATAAAGTATTGTGATCGTGCGAAAATTCGACCTCGAGATTTTGACTGATTTGTATCAGGTATCATCCCCTGATCACGTTTTCACGATTTCTGGAAAATGTCTGTATGGCTGTGTACTTATGTGTGTGTGTGTGTCTGTATGTTTGTTTTCTCCGAAACTTTTAAGTTTATCAAGCTGAAATTTCATATTTATTATTTTCACGTAAGGTGTAAGAGACATAAGGAATTTGGTCAACATCAGTCAACCGGAAGTAGGGTTTTTTCTTGTAGAAATTCTAAAATTCTTTTACCACGGAATATTTCCGAAACTGCTACGGCGATTTTGTCGAAATTTCATATCTATAGTTTTCGCGGTATTTTTTTTTGCTATACATTGAAATTATTATTTTTTAAATTGATTGCATGATCATCCTTTGACTATTTGACAAAATCTGTGACTTATAATGGTAAATAAGGAGGAACAATAAATAATAGTCTCTAGAATAGCGGTCGAGAGCCGCATGCGGCTCTTTGTATTGAAACCTACGGCTCTCCCAGTCATCCAACGTTTTGCGTGAAACATAAAACGAAAACAGAAAATTTACACAAAATTAAAATTAATCCTATTTCCATAACTTCATGGCTATAAAAAGCTATAAGATCGTTGTTTTTTTTTTAGATTTAAGTTTGTAATACTTTTGTGAACGGCTGAAAATGATTTTGGATAACACGGGTATCGACATCTCTAGTATGGATGTGAAACGTGGATGCTGAAATCAAGAATGCTACGTAAGATCCAGTGCACACAGAGTAGCATGGAAATATTTATGCTTGGTATAACAAGAAGGGATCGTAAGAGATGTGGATAAGAACTATGACCAAAGCTGCAGACATAGCGTTACGTATGAAAAAGTTTAAGTGGCAAAGGGCTGGACACATAGCGAGAAGAATGGCATCCGAGAGGATGTGAAAGAAAGCAAGGTAGACCAAGTGGAAGATGAGCCGATGTGGAGTCAAGTGGATGCAGCTTGCTGAAGACAGACAGGAATGGAAGAGGATTGGAGAGGCATTCATACAGCAGCGGATGGTGAAATTGGATGCAATTCAATGACCGCCCACTGTAAAGTGTACATTTATACTGCCGTCCTAAGCCCACTTAACGTAACTGACAAAAATTACGAAAACGAGTTAGATGTGTTTTATGGGAGTGTATTCTTGCGATCTTTCATATCAAAATTAATGTATCTTCATCCAAAAGTGACTTTTTTAAGCTATTGAATCTAACGTATCTGCATGCGCAGAGAAATATGTAGTATCACCAATACTTAGCGAAAATAACGTATCCAATATTTACTTCGGTCACTACCTTATCACGAAAGATTGAAAAGACTGAATCTCTCCACATTGGAGACGAGGAGATTAAGAGGTGATTTAATTGAAGTATTCAATATAATAATCATTATTCATGTGAAATGACCAACCTCGTTATGTTCAATGAGAACCCTCATCTAAGAGGTCATACTCTTAGACTCCGAAAAGGAAAATCAAATAAGATTGTTAGAGATTCATTCTTTTCAAATAGACTGGTTGAAGTTTGGAATAGTCATATGTACATACATATACATTAATAATGAATATTATTCATTTTTTTTTTTTCAGAATTATCAAAATACAATAGAAAATAACCTCATCGACTAAAAAAAAGTTTAAATAAATCAGTAATCATCATCATCATTTTCAGCCGTTCACCCTCTACTGCTGGATGAAGGCCTCTCCAATCCTCTTCCATTCTTGTCTGTCTTGAGCAATCTGCATCCACTTGACTCCACACATTCTTCTCAATTCATCAGCCCATCTTCCACTCGGTCTACCTTGCTCTATTTCATATCCTCTTCGATACCATTCCAGTACTTCTCGCGTCCATCTGCCATTCATTCTTCTTGTTATGTGTCCAGCCCATTGCCACTTCAACTTTTTCATCCTTACTGCTATATCTGCCACTTTGGTCATAATTCTTACCCATGTATTTCTTTTGCGATTTCTTCTTGTTATGCCAAGCATACATCTTTCCATGCTTCTCTGTGTGCACTGGATCTTTCGTAGCATTCTTGAATTTAGCGTCCAAGTTTCACACCCATACGTCATAACTAGCAGTACTTTTTTTTTTTATTTATCTTTATCTCGATATTGTTGTTTTGTCAGTAACGTTAAGTGGGCTTAAGACGGCAGTATATGTAGCTATGCATTTTTGAATCAAATTTCAGCATTGAACATTTAGATACAATTGTGACGCGCTGCAAGAAATGTTGCTGGGAATTTTGCGCAAAAACACTATGTAGACGTGGCTTGGGGTGATATTTGTTGAATGTAGTGCTTTTTGACAAATCGCGTTGTCCCTGTTTAGCATATGAATTAAATTCAGTGAAATATGGTGTACATTAATATGGATATATGCCGGGTTCTTACCCGTATTAACGTGAAAATAATAACGCTCGCTGTCTCACTCGCACTCGGGCAATTGCCAAATCTTGCGTCTCTCTCTCTCGTCATTTGAATTTGCTTGGGTTTCATATTTATTAATGCGCCTTATGCTGCGAACACTGCTCAAGATTGCGAATATATACGCTCTTATCAACAATACAGACTCACGGCTATTATTCAACAATGTTTATAAGACGACCAAAGTGAACCAAGCCCAAGAAATCGAGTTATCAGTTAATGATACATTTATGTAGAAAAATTTTTTAGACTTTATACCAAATACTATGTAACTTTTAATTTTCTATATATGAGTCGCCTAGTTCCAAATCCCGATAAGTCCACAATATATAAAAAACGAGGAAAAAATATTTTCTGGTTCTAAGAATGTTTTCAAACGATGCCTTACATATATTTGAATTATTCCAAATACCGTCAAGTGCGCCGTAAAAAAATGTTGAAAATCAGTGTTAGTTCCAAAAACTGACAATTGCACTATGATAACAGCTGATAAAAGCCATATTTAGAAACAAACAACGACAAGTCCATGTTTCTAATCTCAATATTTTGTTTAATATCAACAAAATTAAGTTTAAATGAGTTTAAACACCACCAAGCAAATAAGTCTGTAGCAGAAAAACCGCGTTTGCGAACAAGTGAGTTTTATGGACTTATCGGGATTTGGAACTAGGCGACTCATATGTACATACTATGAAGTTACTAAATATTTAAATGCATGGAAATATGCATATAATATAATCCTATCAAAATACAAACATTCGCCCCTCTAGAAATGCAAACACATAGTTATAGGAAATATTTGTTCGTATAAGTATTGAGCTTCGACGTTGAATGTTTTTAGCTTTGCAGCAGATTTCAATATTCAAAGCTTGAGTCCATAATGTTTCAAAATTGTTCAATATCAATATTTGAGTACAAAAATTAGCCGCGAAGGGCGAGTTGTTGATGTGGAGGTGCAAACATTCACCACGAAATGCTAAATTTGCGCTTTCAAGTGTAAAACGCTGTATATGTATGTATAAATCGGTAATGTAAAAAGTCGAAATAAAACACTTGTAGAATAGTATCAAATCGAACGCGAAGCGCGAGTCATTGACCTTCGCGTGCACGTGTGAGTGATTTTTAGCGTGAACCAAAACTATTTTTGATTTTGTTTCCTTTAGATTAAATATTATATTATATATATGTATGTATAATAATCCGTCTGTCTGTCTGTCTGTCCATCTGTCTATCTGCCGATAACGCTCGCCTCGGTAAACAATTAAAAAACCAGAACGTCGCACTATCATCCAACAGAGGCGATGACGGGCCTGCTACGATTTGACAATATTAATATGTTAATAGGCTCGCGACTTTACTAAATTGTTACGTGTTGTATTTATAACGCGCCATCTATGCAATAACTATCAAAACTATTAAATACACATATACTCACCCACGCAAACATACGTTGATATTCAACTGGCTTACACTAGTATATATCTATATATAATAATCCAATTGAGTCTGTCTGTCTGTCTGTCCACCGATGACGCTGAAATAAACACGAACGTCGTGAGTGGGATTTGAACCCGTGATCACCAGGTTGGGTGAGTTAGCGCTAACGCGTTCACCCAACACCGGTGATGGGATGCCTCCTATAATTTGAAAATATTAATCATTAGTAGGTTCGCGACTTTGATAAAATGTTACGTAATCAATTACGTCAAACACGTCCGTTGATATTCAACGGGATTACACTAGTGTAGTTATATTTATGTTTATCTATACAGAGCTCTTCCAATTTCATGGATTTTAACTATAGAATATATGCACATACATACATACCAAAACGTAGTCACAGTAGATAATCATATTGTAGAGATAGTTGATAGTTATTTATACCTAGGACAATTGGTGAATATGACCGGATGTAAAGAAGAAGAAATAAAACGAAGAATGAAACTAGGGTGGAGTGCTTTTGGAAGAATGAACATAGTTTTTAAATCCAACATTCCGCTATGCTTAAAAAAGAAGGCATACGACCAATGCGTACTGCCAGTTATGACGTATGGATGTGAAACTTGGACGCTAAATTCAAGAATGATACGAAAGATCCCGTGCACACAGAGAAGCATGGAAAGATGTATACTTGGCATAACAAGAAGAGATCTGATGAATTGAGAAGAATGTGTGCAGTCAAGTGGATGCAGATTGCTCAAGACAGACAGGAATGGAAGAGGATTGGAGGGGCCTTCATCCAGCAGTGAAAGGTGAACGGCTGAAAATGATGACATACATATATTCTTTTATAAAAATATATATATTTTTGTAGATGAGAATTGGTGCAGTATAATAATAAATTTTTCTATGAAAGTGTATCACCTTTACGACAGTGCAAAAAACATGTTTTTATGTTGATTTTGGAAAATGCGAGCTTTTTGTTCGCCGTTCAAAAGAAAGCTCGAGACACAACGAGACGGAGCCATTGTTATGGAAATATCTACCTAGTTAATTTTGTCCGATTTCTTCTTGGCGGAGAAGCGATGAAATGGCAAACTAGGGAAAATATGCTATTTTTTTTTTTTTCAGCGGCGCGAATAGTGCGGCTACGATAACGATCCGGCTCTGGCGAAAATGATAAATGATTCAAGACACACAAGACACATTTTATGCTAATTCGTTCGCCTAAATCTCATACATATTACAGCGAGTCTCTCCTGGGTAAGGAGAAGCCTCACGGTTCGGCGGCCATGACACCGGGTGGTTCAGAAATAAAACCGAAGCGAGCGAACTTGGGGATAATATGTCTGCTTAAATTATACCCCTAACTCTCAAGAACACACATACACATACGAATACGTTTATTACAATAGCGGAAAATACCTGTAAGTATGTACATTTACTTATATGTAGAGTGTTGGCATAACTTATGGAGAGACATCAAAACATCATTCATAAAAAGTGAAATTAAATGTAACAATTCCAAAAATTCCTAAACTCTATAAATAGATGGTGCCATACATGCCTATTGTCTTTAAATATTAATACTCTGTTTTACAGCTAGGCCGATCTAGCCCCCAAATCCGCTATTTAATTGATAATGCAAGTGTCCCAAAAGTTGCATCTCAAATGAACCTGGGTGTTGTTATCACAAAAGACCTTAAACGGTCTACTCATATTAACTCCTTAGTTAATAAGTGTTATTCATCTGTATACATATATTATCAAAAGTGTATTTAAGACATTTAGTATCCAGTTGCTGTCAAAACTAGAATTTGCTGTAAATGTTTGGAACCCTAACTTCAAAAAAGACATTGTATGTTTAGAAAGGGTTCAAAGAAGGATAGCAAAAATGCCATCTGAACTTCGATCACTATCCTATAATGAAAGGTTGAAGAAAATGAGTCTCACATCTTTGGAGACGAGAAGATTAAAAGGCGATCTAATAGAAGTCTACAAAATAATAAATAATAAATATAAATGCCCAATGAAAAGCCTCCTTACTTTCAATAAAAACGCACATCTCAGAGGCCATACACTGAAATTACTAAAAGACAAATCGAACAAATCGACTCTTTTTTTTTTTTTTCAAATAGAGTGTTCGAAGTTTGGAACCGTCTGCCAAATCAGCTAGTAACTTCCGAAAATACAAATCTATTTAAAAATCATCTCGATAAGTTGTTGAACACAAATGGATTTTTGTAATCCTTCAAATATAAAAAATTAAGAATTGTATGTACAAGTTATGTCAAACCCCTGGGCTCCATCGGATATGCCTCCATGCAAATAAATTATTACTGTCAATTTTTCACATGTCAAATACACATTTTATATACAGGCATTTCAAGCAAGTATTGCTTAAAACTATACATTTATATTGCTAACCATGCTCCAGTAATCTACATATGTATGTATGTATCAATGAGTAACTATAATATCCAATTTTCATGCACGTACGTATTTTGTATTAAAACTTGAATTTCATTTGCCATACTATTTGCTTATAAACTGTACCGTAATTAAATTTAGTTCGTATAATAAATTTTTATCAATGTTGGTACGTTCGTGCGTTTACTGTGTTATAATAATAGCTATTTTTCAAGCTGTTCATTAATAACACTATAAATCTGGCGTTTTCACAAAGCTCGTACTTTTATTGCCCCAATTTATTTTTCAAGCACTACCCCTAGCTGTAGAGTGTAAAAAGTATAATACGTTATTTTTATTACATTATTATCAATAAATACATATGTACATACGTAATGCACATTGCAGAAAAATATTGAATGCTTTAATTCTAAAGAATCACCGACATGGAAGATAAGGCTTGGTTAGGTTAAATTATGTTATGTTAGGTTGTTTATGATAGTAAAGCAATTTATGTACATATCTATGATTTTTTTAAATCTAAATTAACGTAAGCTATTATTCTTACAAAAATTGCTATTATTTTATTGTAATTAATGATTCGATCATTGTCTGTGAACCTTTTTCCAACTATTTTGGTCAATGACTATTTCTATTCATGACCCTCGGAATCAGAGAGTTCTATCATCTGACTCGTGTCTTGCTCTTCCTCTTTTCCCTTCTACCTTTTCATATATGTCATCATCATTTTCAGCCGGTCACCATCCACTGCTGGATGAAGACCTTTCCAATCCTCTTCCATTCCTGTCTATCTTGAGCAATCTGCATCCACTTGACTCCACTCAATCTTCTACTCGGTCTACCTCGCTTTCTTTCACATCCTCTCGGATACCATTCCAACATTTCTCGCGTCCACCTGTCATCCATTCTTCTCGTTGTGTCCACTTATTTTTCACACGTTCCGCTATATCTGCCACCTTAGTCGCTCTTCTTACCCATGTATTCCTCTTACGATCTCTTCTTATTATGCCGAGCATACATCTTTCCATGCTTCTCTGTGTGCACTGGATCGTAACATTCTTGAATTTAGCAACCGGACTTTAAAAAAAAGCATTTTTTGAAAGACAACTGGAACAGCTTAAGTTGTCCAAATCGAAGCTTTTGCATTACACCAGCATTAATGAAAAATCTCTCCACGCCTGATTAGTTTGCAAATCGCGCAAGCTAGTAAGCCGCACACAATTTGCAAGACTTAAGTGCTACCACCAATAAAAGACACGGTTGGAATTATGTTTGACGATAAGAGCAAGAAAGAAGTATATAAGTCGAAACCCTTTCACTTATAATACGATTGTACGCAAAATCGATGAAATGACTCATTGGGATGAATATGAGCTGATCCATAGAGTTAGTGAGACATTTTTAGAGCTAGTGAGTTAGTAACATAAATAAAACTCTGAACATCTTTAAGTAGATATAAAAATAATTTAAATACCCCCCCCCCCCTCCCCATCATTTATTTATTTATTTAAAATACATGGGTAGGAGCCCAGGGGTCTCACATAATTTATACATTTATACAATTCTTAATTATTTATATTTGAAGGATTACAAAAATCCATTTGTGTTCAAAAACTTATCGAGATGATTTTTAAATAGATTTGTATTTTCGGAAGTAACCAGCTGATTTGGTAGACGGTTCCAAACTTCGACCACTCTATTTGAAAAAAAAAGAGTCTCTGACATATTTTGTTCGATTTGTCATTTAGTAATTTCCGTGTATGGCCTCTGAGATGTGCGTTTTTATTGAAAGTAAGGAGGTTTTGCATTGGGCATTTATATTTATTATTTATTATTTTGTAGACTTCTATTAGATCGCCTCTTAATCTTCTCGTCTCCAAAGATGTGAGACTCATTTTCTTCAACCTTTCATTATAGGATAGTGAACGAAGTTCAGATGGCATTTTTGCTATCCTTCTTTGAACCCTTTCTAAACATACAATGTCTTTTTTAAAGTTGGAGTTCCAAACATTTACAGCAAATTCTAGTTTTGACAGCAACTGGATACTAAATGTCTTAAATACACGTTTGATAATATATATATGTAAATATCATGTCCATTAAAACTACATAGGTGGGTCGCGAAAGTTTGTCCTTCTAAAACGTGGGTCGTGGTACTAAAACGTTTGGTAAGCGCTGCTCTACACTCCAATTAGACCGATACAAATTGGCGCAATTGCATTTTACATCTACTCGCACATACATATATACTCATCGATAAATAACAAGCGGACACAATAAGCGACATAAATGTTAATATTGTCGATGGGTTGTAAAGCGCGCGGCGCGGATAATTAACAGGTAGGGGTAGGCTTTACACGAACCAAACCCCTACTATTTCACATGTGGACAATAAAATTTCCAGCTTTTCCGACCCCTACCCCTCCACCCAATCCCACACCCCATCGTCACAGAAACTCGTTGCAGAGCCGTTGACAAAGGGCCATCCGGGGCGAGGGTTGTGAAAAGGGCAACGGTAAAGGGGGTGGCGTGGGGGCAGTGCGTATTTGGGGCAGCGCAGGTAACCCGTCGACAAACAATTGCCCCGTACGTAAATCTCCGCCCCTATTATCCCCTAATTGAAATATTGTTTCACCGCACAACAATTCGCCGTGATAAAGTGCCGAACGGTTATTGTTTAAGGCCCCGAACACTAGATATTGCTGGGGCCTCCGGTCACTGGGCGAAAGCTCCGCGTTTCAGCTACCTACTGGTGTACTTTTTTTTTCCTTTATTTTTGTTGTTGCGAGGTTAAGTCAAAAGGTAAAAGAACTTGTTTTCAATTTTTAATACAACAAAGTCACAATATTCACGAATGTGAAGTCGCGCGATCAAATGTCCTCATTGGCAATATCGACATAGACACCATTCCTATTGAAGTATTATTAAGTACTAGCTGACCCGGCATGCGTTGCAATGCCCGATACCGTTCCCGTTCCGGATTCCGATCCCGTTGCCGATCCCGTTCCCCCTTCCGTTTCCGTTCCCGTTCCAGATCCGTTCCGTTCCCGATCCCGGTCCCTATCCGTTCCCTAGTTCCAGCGTGAGCAGGCCCGTTCCTGTTCCCGTCCCTGTTTTTCCCGATTCCAGATGCCGGTCCTGTTCCCGATCCTGATCCCGTTCCCGATCCCGTTCCTAGTACGTTATCTGACGCGTGAGCAGGCCCGTTTCCGTTCCTGTTCCTGTTTTATCCCGATTTTTTTTCACAGGAACCATCCCCGGCATGATCACAATAAGTCCTGAAAGTTTCATCGCGATCGGTTGAGTGGTTTAGGAGCCTATAAGCGACAGACAGACAAACAGACAGACATTGATTTTTATATATGTACTAGCTGACCCGGCATGCGTTGCGATGCCCGATACCGTTCCTGTTCCAGATCCCGATGCCGTTCCTGTTCCTGTTCCCGATCCTGGTCCCGATCCCGTTCCTGTTCCTAGTACGTCATCTGACGCGTGAGCAGGCCCGTTCCTGTTCCTGTTCCCGTTTTTTCCCGATTCCAAATCCCGGTCCTGTTCCCGATCCTGTTCCTGTTCCCGATCCTGTTCCCGTTCCTAGTACGTTATCTGACGCGTGAGCAGGCCCGTTCCTGATACCGTTCCCGTTCCCGATCGGTTGAGTGGTTTAGGAGCCTATAAGAGACAGACAAACAAACAAACAAACAGACAGACAGACAGACATTCATTTTTATATATATAGATATAGATTAAGTATGAAGTATTGTTGTATGCTGATGACATGAAAATATTTAAAACCATTACTGAGCCAAGTGACTGTTTAATTCTCCAAGATAATCTTAATAAATTGTATGACTGGTGTATTCTCAATAAATTGTACCTTAATCCTGACAAGTGTCAATCCATTACATTTAAAAGAATTACTAATTCTTTTCAGTTTATTTATTCAATTGATGGATTGAATCTGCAGGTTGTTTCTAAAATAAAGGATCTGGGTGTGGTGTTTGATGTGTGCCTCACTTTTAATGAGCATATTAATTGTATCTCTGGAGAGGGGAATAGATTATTGGGTTTCATTTTTAGAGTTGCCAAATGTTTTAATAATATTAATACCTTAAAGTTATTATTTTGTTCTTTTGTCAGAAGTAAGTTGGAGTATAACTCTGTTGTTTGGTCTCCTTCTTATTCTTTAGAAAGAATCCAAAATAAATTCTTAAGATTTATTATGTATAAATTTTATGTATCTTTTTAATTATAACTGTTGTGACTCTCTTTTACATAGTTTAAATATGCACAAATTGTCTGATAGAAGAGTTATGAATGACTTGGTCTTTTTTTATAGAGTTGTAAATTCTTTTATTGATTGTCCTATTCTTGTTGAGTCGATTTTGCGACTAAAAGTTCCTACACGTTTTACACGATCTCAATTTTTGTTTGTGGATGAAGGTAATTCGTGTACCAATTATTATCGGCAGTCTCCTATTCTTAGGTTGATTGGGACTGGCAATAAGTATGGGAATTTATTGGACTATTTCTGTAATAACCTTAATTTAGTAAAGTATAAACTGTTGCTTTCTTTACGAAGTTCCTCTTCTTAGTTTAATTTAAATTATATGTATGTTTTACTCCTGTATTGATATCTTCTCTATTTGTATAAAAGCCTTTTTTAAGCGTGAAATAAGTAATAAATAAATAAATAAATAAATTCCTCCTAAATTATTCAATGCGGTGCTTGAATATTGAATATTTAGGTTGCTAGAATGGCACAAAACAGCTGTCAAAATTAACGGAAGACATTTGAGCCATCTAAGATTTGCTGACGACATAGTTAAAGTTGCATGTAACTCGGTAGATTTACAAAATTAATTTTTTTAATGAATTTTGCACGCAAAGCGTAGTCAGAGCAACAAAAAATCACGTTTTTTAAAACCCAGAACGAAAATTAGTTAATCTTTACTAAGTTTGACCCACTTAATTTGAATCTGATAATAATTTTTGTTGATATGCTCTCGTTTGTGAGATATTTGCGATTTAAAAAAATCTAAAAAATATTCATTTTTTTGGCTTTTGCGGTCTATAACTCAAAATATAGTATTGCTGTGCTGAAACTGAGTATTGACATCAATAGTCAGATATTTTTCCTATTAATTGTGATTTTTTTTTATTGCTTTGAAATACTTATAATTAATTATCTACCGAATTTTAAAAGTCAAAAATATATTTTTTTTTTACACATTAATTTTCCCGTGCTTTTGGCAAGTTTATTCTATTTCACCACATTGAATTTTTATTTCAATTTATTTTTATTTTATCTAAACGTACTAATTCGAGCGGTAAATGATTTTAAACTACGTTATGACATGTGAGATGAGATATTTTTTACATTTGTTAAATCGCAAATATCTCACAAACGAGAGCATATCAACAAAAATCATTATCGGATTCGAATTCAATGGGTCAAAATTAGTGTAGATTGACTAATCTCCGCTCTGGGTATTTTGTTTTGTTGCTCAGTGTAATCATATTGTAGAGATAGCTGATAGTTATTTATACCCAGGACAATCGGTGAATATGACTGGTTGTAAAGAAGAAGAAATAAAACGAAGGATGAAACTAGGATGGAGTGCTTTTGGAAGAATGAACATTCCGCTATGCTTAAAAAAGAAGGCATACTACCAGTTATGACGTATAACTTGGACGCTAAATTCAAGAATGCTACGAAAGATCCAGTGCACACAGAGAAGCATGGAAAGATGTATGCTCGGCATAACAAGAAGAGATCCTAAAATAAATACATGGGTATGAAGTATGACCAAAGTGGCAAATATATCAGAACGTGTGAAAAAGTTGAAGTGGACACATAGCGAGAAGAATGGATGGCATATGGACGCGAAAAGTACTGGAATGGTATTCGAGAGGATGTGAAAGAACGTAAGATAGAGCGAATGGGCTGATGAATTGAGAAGAATGTGTGGAGTCAAGTGGATGCAGATTGCTCAAGACAGACAGGAATGGAAGAGGATTGGAGAGGTCTTCATCCAGCAGTGGATGGCGAACGGCTGAAAATGATGATATGTATGTATATACATATGAATTTATTCAATAGGTTTACTAGCTACTCGCTACGAGCCGGTCAGTAACTCTAGCGCGATCGCAGCGAGTAAACTATCCCCGTGTAATACCCGCTTAAGTGTAACCGCATCGCATCGGAGACAAACCGGAACGTGTGAGTCGCTTTACTTTTTGACTTCACCTGGTATATTGTTTGCACGTGTATATTATTATTATTGCTATTATCACATCGGTATCATTTTCCATTTTGTTCTCGCGGGTTACAAAAGGCTCTAACCCCCCCACCCACCCCGTTTATTTATTGGGCTTATGTGTGCCCCGATGACGGCCCTGTAATAATTTACGAGTTTCCTTTTGTTTCACGTTCACATCAAATTTCAATATCTGCGAGCACCGGCCATTGTTTGTTTGGCCGAGTGTAACGTGTGCCCCTCTACCCCCCCCAACTCCCCCTCATCTCTGGGGGCCCCCGTTGTGCAAATTTTGGGGACCTTTACCTGAGAGACCCGTCGGAAAAACACAATGGCGGACTGGGTGGTCAAAAGACGCCGAATTTCATAATGATAATATGTAAAATCGACGATTTAATTAAATCGGTCGATTGTTCGAGGTTCACCTCGTCGCTTATTGTATTTATGCGTGTGTATAATTGTATGTAAATATTTAAAGGGGTTAAATTTAACTGGATAAGGTTTTATTTAATTTCTATATGTGTATTTTTTTAGCTTTATCCTGATCGTATTAAGTAAAATTTTTTACCTAGCTCATTGTGCTTGGATAGTATCATTGCTCAAGATGACCCCTCAAAATGTAATTTGTTTAATGACTATTTTAGTTCCGTTTTTGTTCATGATAATCTTATGTCCTCTTTAAATTCGTCAGTAAATTCTGATGCATCTAGTTCCATTCATAGCATTTTCCTCAATCCACAGATGATCCCTAAGTATCTCTCCAGCCTGGATATAAGTAAAGGAATGGGTCCCGATAAGATTCATCCTTCATTTATTAAATCTTGTGCTTCAGAACTTTCCTATCCTCTCTTTCTTTTGTTTAAATTATCCTTCCTCCAAGGCAAATTTCCTTCTTTGTGGAAAACTGCAATCATTATCCCTATCTTTAAATCTGGGGATAAGCATGATGTTCGGAACTATCGGCCCATTTCTAAATTGTCTGTTTTTGCTAAAATTTTTGAAAAGATCGTTACTGATCAACTTTCTTCACTCCTTCGTAAATATATCATTTCTGAACAACGTGGTTTCTTTCCTAAGAAGTCAGTTGAGACAAATCTACTTGAATTTACTGATTTCATTATAGGCACAATGGAGGACAAATGTCAGACTGATGCCATTTATGCTGATTTCTCTAAAGCTTTTGATAAGATTTCACATTACATTTTGCTCCATAAACTTGAAAATCTTGGGATCCACGGTAATCTTTTAAGATGGTTATCGTCTTATATTTCTAATCGACCCAAGCCGTTCTGATTAATGGACAAGTGTCCTGTTATAAAGTGCTACCTTCGGGAGTTCCCCAGGGTTCTCACCTAGGTCCACTCTTATTCCTCTTATATATTAATGATATTGGTTGCTGCTTCGCAAACTCATCTTTTCTCTTGTTCGCTGATGATATAAAAATTTATAGTAAAATTTCTTCCCTTGAAGACTGCCTTAAGCTTCAAAACGATCTTGACTCGTTTTCGAACTACTGTGATATTAATCAGTTGCTCGTTAATATAGATAAATGTTTTCATATCACTTTCTCCAGACTTGCTTCCCCTGTATTGTTTGATTTTTTTATTGGGCAAACGCGAGTATTGAGAGTTGACTCTGTGAGAGACCTAGGTGTCTTATTAGATAGTAAATTATCTTTTAATTCCCACATTGATGTGGCTGTCAATAAGGCTTATAGGAATTTAGGATTCATAATGAGAGTATCCAAACCCTTTAAGTCCTTTGATACAGTGTCTTTACTATATAATGTATTTGTGAGAAGTCACCTGAATTTGCTAGTACTATATGGAACCCGTTTTACCAAGATTCCATTAATAAATTGGAAAAAATTAATAAGAAGTTCCATACGTACTCCATTTCCAGGTTTTGTCTTTCTTCTGCAAATTCCCGTGATTACATCTCCCTGCTAACCAGGAGGACGGTCTCGGATGTCTGCTTTTATTTAAACTTTTAAATAATTTATTAGATAGCCCTTACCTACTAAGTAGGATACTTCTACATTGTCCCCCTAGGCCTGTCAGAAATCCTCCATTGTTTCATTTGAATCTTTGTTCCACAAATTATTCACTAAACTCCTTCATTTATAGATCCTGCTCGTCATTTAACGAAATCCCGGCACATATTGATCCTTTTCTCTATTCTTTGCCCTCCTTTAAATTATCTTTGCTTAAGTTCCTTTCCAGTCCTAACTCCGAAGTTCTTTTCTTATTTTAATCTGTTGTTCGTTTGCAACTATTTTGGCTGTAGTGTATTATGTGATATTAATATTATTTTGTATTTATATTTTATTGTACATATACTATAAGCTGTTTGTTGCATGATTAATTAAATAAATAAATAAATAAAGTATTGTGATCGTGCGAAAATTCGACCTCGAGATTTTGACTGATTTGACTGATTTTCATTATTTCTGGAAAATGTCTGTATGCTGTGTGTTGTGTACCTGTGTGTTTTCAGCAAAACTATCAAGTATATCAAGCTAAAATTTCATATGTATTATTTTCACGTAAGGTGTAAGAGGCGTAAGTCAATTTGGTCAACATCAATCAACCGGAAGTAAGGTTTTTTTCTTGTAGAAAAGTCAAAAATCCTGTTAAATATAAATCAAGTCGAAATTTCATATCTGTAGTTTTTACGTTAGCCGTAAGGCTGATATTACATTCAGCAACAAAACGGAACACCAGGTTTTTTTTGAACCTCGGCGACCAGATAGATATACAGGTTCCAATGGTAAGTATTACGATGTATTAGACGATGCGATTCTGGGTTACTTGAAAATTTCTTGGAAGTCAATGTTCGCCGAAAAAAATCTTCACCTAAAACCCTTTTCTGACCTTTTTTTTGCATCGTCGTACTCAATTGTCAACACAACGCAACGTCAACGCAATTGTTTCGAAAACAATGAAATTCATAAAGAAATACGAGAGGTTGAATTTTATATATTTTCTACGTCTACATAGAGTACCTAGTTTCGTATAGTATTTTTTTTTTGTATGAAGATTATGAGATGAGCAGGTAGCTTGGTAGCTTGAAAAGTGGTGCAATGTAATAAGATGCTCGCCACCGCCAAAAAAAATCTGGTGCTGGTTTTGTTGCTCAATGTAATATCGCTCTAAGAGATAATGTGATTTTGGTCAACATCTGACGAGCGGAAGTGGCAGTTTACTCTTGAACGATTTTTTGTTTTTAATTTTTTCGGCCTTTTAAATATTTAGTATTGTCATAATATAATCCTGAAGTAAATATCTAGTTATGAAAAAATAAATTTCTTGTGGAAAAGTCAAAAATCCTGTTACCACGAAATATTTCTGACACTATGTTCTTAACCGATCAAGCTGAAAATTTATATTTATAATTTCCATATAAAATTTAAGAGTAGATCAAAATCCGCCGACTGGAAGTGGTAGTTTTTCCTATTTGAATATATGCCGAAGATCGTATTTTATGTACATACGTACTTAAAAAATTAATTTCGTTACTCTGTATATTCCTCAAATACATATGTACATATGTATATGGATAAAGTCATGGGTTGGCCACACCCGAATTTTTTTAGCTCTTTTATTGTGACAAGCGTACCTATGTACATATGTATTGCTCGTTGGCGATAAATTGGATGTTTATTATTGACATGTGAGTGGGATTAACAATAAAGGCGCTCTCACACACCTTAGCGAAATCGCTGCGTCAAACTGACGCCCTCAATCGTCGTTGATTCGCAACCAATGCGAATTATATCAGTGCGAATGGGGCGAAAGTTTGACGCAGCGATTTCGCTAAGGTGTGTGAGCGCCTTAACGGTTGCCTTGGATTGCGTGAAAGGTGTTAAATGTAAAAAAAATAATGATTCAAAGTGTTTAATGAAACAAAAGAGTACGTCGACCATTCCCGATGTACAGACAAACCGATAGTCTGAAGGCTTTATAAAACAGAAAAATTGCTTTCAGTTTAAAATTGGCTAGATAAATAATTATGTGTATTTTGAAGCAATGAAATATTACAATCAATAGAAAAAAAACATTTGACTATTGATTCCAATACTCACTTTGAGCACAGAAATACTACATTTTGAATTAAAGGCCGCAAATGTTAAAAAATGTAAAAATTGTCAATTTTTTTAAACGGTCGTATCATATTAAATGTACATTAGTACAGTGCTTCCCAAACTTTTTAGTACCGCGACCCACGTTTTAGGAGGACAAACTTTCGTGACCCACCTAGTTTTAATGGACATGATGGGGGGGGTATTTAAATAATTTTTATATCTACTTAAATATATCCAGATTACTTATAATTAACGAAAATAAGCAGCTGGGATACACCTTGTACATCCGTGGACTCGTCCAGTTGCAATGAGAAATATGTTACTAACTCACTAACTCTTTGAATCAGCTCATCTTCTGCACAATTAATCGATTCTGCATGCAATCGTATTATAAGTGAAATCGTTTCGACTTCTATACTTCTTTCTTGCTCTTATCGTCAAACATAATTCCAACCGTGTCTTTTATTGGTGGTATAGCAAGCACTAAAGTCTTGCCAATTGTGTGCGGCTTACTAGCTTGCGCGATTTGCGAACTTATCAGGCGTGGAGAGATTTTTCATTAATGCTGGTATAATGCGAAAGCTTCGATTTCGACAACTTAAGTTGTTCCAGTTGTCTTTCAAAAAATTCTAGTGGCTTGTTTTTAAAGTCACAAAATGCCAACGCAATTTCCTCTGTTGTGCCGTCTTGCTTTTTTAAATTTTGTTGCATATTATTTTTACTTTCCCATTTTCTCACATTTTATTTTTAAATAATTAAAAAAAAAATCACATTCTTTGGAATGTGAATTTTGAACTTTGAATTTTTCGCGACCCACTAAATATCGGCTCGCGACCCACAGTTTGGGTAACGCTGCACTAGTACATTTATACAATTTTTTTCCTACATCAAACCCAAATCCACTAAATTCCTACACAAAAAAAAAAAAATGTACGTTCAACGATACACGCAGACAATAGACAACTTTAACGTTTCCTGTACTATTTGACGTCAATTGTAACAATGCTCGAATTTTTTGCATTTAAAATAGATGCATCGATTCCGATAAAATGTCGTACATACATACAATACAAATGATAAAATTTTACAACGCAACACTTCACAGCACGACTACAGAATCTGACACAAGTAAGTGTATAGGTCGCGCAGCCAGAGTTGAGTCGAACCACACACACACACACACACATATGCATTTTAGTATACAGGCTGATGCAATTTTTTTTTTAATATTTAATTTTAACTTAATAATAATACCCCACAGTAACTCTATAGGGTTTAGTTCTGGGTGGTAGGCGCAGTACACTGTCCGTGATCTTCCAGGAGTTTGTCAAGTACCTACAAATTTATGGTAATTTGGCTTATTCTTCAGTATTATCTATATCTATATACATATGTACATATATAAAAATCAATGTCTGTTTGTTTGTTTGTTTGTTTGTTTGTTTGTTTGTCTCTAATAGGCTCCTAAACCACTCAACCGATCGCGATGAAACTTTCAGGACTTAATATGATGATGCCGGGGATGGTTCCTGTGAAAAAAAATCGGGATAAAACGGGAACGGGAACGGGCCTGCTCACGCATCAGATAACGTACTAGGAACGGGAACGGGAACTAAATCGGGAACGGGATCGGGACCGGGATCGGGAACGGGAACGGGATCTGGAATGGGAACGGGAACGGGATCGGCAATAGGCCTGCTCACGCGTCAAATAACGTACTAGGAACGGGAACGGGCATTGCAACGCATGCCGGGTCAGCTAGTATCATATAAAATGGGTTTTGTTCTTTTTCTCTAGATACGGTATATTCTAACTAAACCGACAAACGATATAAAAATCGAAGACTGAATGATTGGACTGAAGGAACATGCTATATTTCACAAAACAATAGTGTCTCTGCTACACTCGTAACGTGTACGCGCGCGAAAGAGATAGAGCGTTTAGTAAAAATTCATATTATTCACCTATTCAGAGACACACAATTTGTGTGTGTGTGTGGTTCGCCTCAACTTTGGTTGCGCGACCTGTACATGGTGCTGTTTTCGTTCGGGGAAAAGGGATTTTTTTTTTTTTTTTGCGAAAAAGGTCACTTTTCCGCGGCAGAGAGACGTAGGTACTCGTTGTAAAAATTCAATATGTTACCGCGAATGTATAATAAAAAGGTTTTCGTACGTAGGTGACACGTGCGCGCACATACCGAGAAGGCCGGCATAATTAGGGTGTAGGCGTAATGGCGACAATGGGGTGGTAAAAGGGGGTGGTAAATTAGGGGGCCAGGCTTATACAGGGTCGGTCATAAAGCGCGCCCACACCACCGTAACAATGCTGGCCCGGAAAACACATGTTACATTTAGTTTAATAATTATGGCCGCATACCCACTTACGGCAGTTCTCCTCCACCTCATCCTCCCTCTCTCTCTCTCTCTCTGGGAAAAGCGATGTTGAATTTCACCATTTTCCTTTGGGCAAAGCGTAGGTACAGGCTACAGGGTGACCCCTAAAAGCGACATACAGTAGAACCTCGATTATCCGGATTTTCGATTATCCGGATTTTCAATTATCTCGAATTCCGGATTGGATTTAATATTTTTTTTTAGTGAAAAAATTTTAAAATTCAATAGATAAGAGTGGAAAAGTATTGTTATTACTCGACAATGCACCGTCGCATCCGTCAATAGAATGATGAAATGTTTGTGGTAAAGGCTTAAGGTATAAAGGTCAATAATAAGGCTTATAGCAGTTTGGGATTCATAATGAGAGTATCCAGACCCTTGAAGTCTTTTGACACACTATACAATGTATTTGTGAGAAGTCACCTGGAATTTGCTCGTACTATATGGAACCCGTTCTACCAAGATTCAATGAATAAATTGGAAAAAAATTAATAAGAAGTTCCATACGTACTCCATTTCCAGGTTTCGTCTTTCTTCTGCAAATTCCCGTGATTATATCTCCCTGCAAACCAGGAGGACGGTCTCGGACCTCTGCTTCATATTTAAACTTTTAAACAATTTATTAGATAGCCCTTACCTACTAAGTAGCCCTTACTCTACATTGTCCCCCTAGACCTGTCAGAAATCCTCCATTGTTTCATTGGAATCTTTGTTATTCACAAAACTCCTTCATTTATAGATCCTGCTCGTCATTTAACGAAATCCCGGCAAGTATTGATCCTTTTCTCCATTCTTTGCCCTCCTTTAGATTATCTTTACTTAAGTTCCTTTCCAGCCCTAACTCCCAAGTTCCTTTCTTGTTTTGATTTGTTGTTCGTTTGTAACTATTTTGGCTGCAGTGTATTGTGTGATATTAATATTATTTTGTATTTATATTTTATATTGTATACTATAAGCTGTTTGTTACATAAATAAATAAAATTTCTTCCAGCAAATGTCACGTCTTTAATAAAATCGATGGATCAGGGGGTAATAGAAACATTAACGCGCTTATATCGGAAACGGATCCTTTGAAAACTATTGTTAGCAGACGAAAATAATGAAGAGTCAATTATCAGTTTCCACAAGTAGATCAATTACATGGCAGTAGAGAGTTGGGATTCTGTAAATGTGTCAACATTAAAAAAATCATGGAACAAACTTTTGAAAAGACCGTTTGTTAGTTCCAGTAATGCAGATCTCGTTTATTCGGTTAATATAGGAGACATCTCGAATACAATAGCACAAATTTGAATATGGAACGAATACGATAAAGAAGATGTCATCGAGTGGTTAAAGTGTGATGCGAACGATCCTGGATTCCAAAATTTCAATAATGAAGAAATAATTAAGGAAATACCATTAGAAAAACAAGATCAAGAAGACAATGAGGAGATTGCCGACCAGGAAGAAAATATTGGTATTTAACATTCCGAAGCTTTTCAGTGTTTAGATGTCGCCATGAAATGGTATGAGAGACAGGAAGAATGTACATAACTCAAGACAAATTATGTCTCAAAAGTATACGTGATTTGGCGGCTTCTAAAAGGAAAGCTATTTATTATAAGAAAAAATCAATAATTGATTTTTTTAATTGTAAAAATAATTTTAAATTAAAGTTTACACATATGCATGTGTACATATGCATGTTATAAATATGTACACATATGCATGTGTACATATTTCAATAAAAACATCCAAAATAATATGTAGATATATTATTCTTTCTCCTCTTGATTATAATTTTTTTTTTCGATTATCCGGATTTTCGGTTATCCGGACTACCCTTATCCCCAATTAGTCCGGATAATCGAGGTTCTACTGTATATGATTGTACACAGATTATACACACTCGTACATATGTAGGTAGCTGTTCACCATCCACTGCTGGATGAAGGCCTTTCCAATCCTCTTCCACTCCTGTCTGTTTTGAGCAATCTGCATCCAGTTGACTCCACACATTCTTCTCAATTCATCAGCCCATCGTCCACTCGGTCTACCTTGCTATCTTTCATATCCTCTCAGATACCATTCCAGTATTTCCCGCGTCCATCTATGTACATACCATCAATTCTTCTCGCTGTGTGTCCAATCAAACTTTTTCACACGTTCTGCTATGTATATCATACTTCTTACCCATGTATTCCTCTTACGATCTCTTCTTGCTATACTGAGCATACATCTGTGTGCACTGGATCTTTCGCAGCATTCACGTTTCACATTCACATTGGTCGTATGCGCTTCTTTTTTACCTACAGTGACTAGGGTTTGCGTGCAAAATTCATTAAACATAATTTTAATTTTATTAAGCCTACTTTTTACGTATATATTTACTATAAATGTACGTACATTTTCTATAATTTAATTTACATTGTTCACTTTTCGTATTCGGTAAAGGATAAAGCTTTATTAAGTGGCTGTAGTCTGGTGAGTTACATAAATATTTTTAATTTCCACCCACAAAAATGAATATAATAAGTTGGTCAAACATCTTACCAACTGATGTCCAACGAGTGTATTAGCTCTTCGAATAAAAGAGCTAAATTAGATCATCAGATAAACTCAAAAAAAAAAAAAATACACAAAAATGTTCCGTCACAGAAATTCAAATCGATAATTTTGTAGATCATGATGGACTCAGACACAATTTGATCATTTTAAAATATTAATGAATGGTTAATTGTAGAAAATAAAAGTTTATTTATTAATTAAATACATATAAAACGAAATATAAAAAAAATTACAAAAATATATAAAAGTGTCCTGTCGAGGGTATCGGAAGGTGATAGATGTGACAAATTTATCGGGGCATTTAAAAATTTTATTTTTCTACTTTTCAGTTTTGTCATGTTTTGTAAATTCCGTGTTTATATACGATATATGCAAATTAGTTCGAATTGGATTCCGTCCGATTTTCCCATATACATACATACATACATACATACATATGTATTTCAAAATTCTTAAAAAATATATTAACATTTAATCAAAAACATAATATTTTATTATATACTAGCTGACCCGGCATGCGTTGTAATGCCCGATACCGTTCCCGTTCCAGATCCCGATCCGTTCCCGTTCCAGATCCCCCGATCCGTTGCCGATTCCGTTCCCGTTCCCGATCCCGTTCCCGTTCCCGTTCCTAGTACGTTATCTGACGCGTGAGCAGGCCCGTTCCTGTTCCCGTTCCCGTTTTTTCCCGATTCCAGATCCCGGTTCCGTTTCCAATCCTGATCCCGTTCCTGTTCCCGTTCCCATTTTTTCCCGATTTTTTTTCACACGAACCATCCCCGGCATGATCACAATAAGTCCTGAAAGTTTCATCGCGATCGGTTGAGTGGTTTAGGAGCCTATAAGAGACAGACAGACAGACAGACATTCATTTTTATATATATAGATATAGATGTAGGTATGCATATAAATAAAAGAAAGGTTTCTTTAACCACATAAAAAAATGTTAAATATTAAATGCTTATGCAATGTCAAGCCATAAAAAAATCATCGCAGTTAATTTAAATGCCCCGATAAATTTGTCACATCTACCACCGTCCGATACCCTCGACAGGATACTTTTATATATTTTTATAATTTTTTTTAATATTTTGTTTTATATGTATTTAATTAATAAATAGATACGACAAGATCGAGATACATACGAAAAAAAAAATATTTTTCCACTGTTTTGTTTTGTCATCGTTTTGTTATACATATTGTATATTTATATATTTTTATAATATTTATAATATTTTCTTTTATACATACATATGTATGTATGTGATTAATAAATAGATTCGACAAAAATAAATATTTTATTTTTCCACTCTTTTCTTTTGTCATGGAACCCATATGTATGTATAGGTAACATATAGTTAAAAAAAAAGGTCGTTTGATATTTTTTGAAAATTATCGATCGCTCCCATTCGTGAAAATTTCCATTTCTGATCATTTCCACTGATACAGATGATCTGGAATACAAATCAAACGACGAGTAAATAACTGGCGATTTATCGACTGGTGCACATCTTGGCTTTATAATTTTAATTTTGCAACGATACGACACAGCACCGGGGGTACGTAGGTACGTGTCGTTTTGGCACAGGCACACAGTGCTCTCGGTTCGATGTCGTAATGCAAAAGTAAGTGTAACGCGAATAACGAATGTGCGCCATGGCGGTTAGGCACATGCATGGAAACCGGCAATGGCGGCGGCCGCCTTCCGGTTTTTGTCAGTCCGCTTCGGTGGCGGTTTTCCCAACCCCTCTCACTCTTCACCCCTCTCATTTTCCCACCGAAAATTATCCCCATTTTCCCACCGAAACTCATCCCCATTTTCCGGCCAAAACTCATACCCGTAGTGCCGGCACTGCGCCCTCCACACGCTATTTCTAATTCGCTAATTATCATACACTCTCCCGTCGGACGCATTTCCATAATACGATAGATACACTCGTATCCGGATACTTTTTACAGGCAATTTATTCCGATTAATGTCGATGTTTACTGTAGTTTTTATTGGCCGAATGAATGTACGACCGTTTAAACTGTGTGATTTGATTGAACACTTCCAATGAGAAGCCCCCCCCCGTGAAAGTTTGTATGTATATTATACATAGAATACGTTGGCGAAGTACACGCATCTTTGGTTGTGAATAAAAATTAAACCGCACGGTTAAGTGAGACGAGAAGATTAAGAGGCGATCTAATAAATCTCAGAGGTCATACACTGAAACTACTAAAATTGTAAGAGAATCTTCCGTCTGCCAAGTCAGCTAGTAACTTTTGAAAGTACAAATCTCTGAACATGAATGGATCATTCTAAATCCTTCAAATATAAATAATTAAAAATTCATGTACAAATTATACAGACGTCTGGTCTCCATCGGCTATGCCCATGTACATATTTTAAATACATAAATAAGTCAGTAGTCTAAGTAAGGTTTTGCGCGAAACACACATCCAATTTTAAAAGATCAAAATTTATGACTTTCCGGCTTTAAATCACTTTTCAATGATATTTTTTTGTAATAAAATACGAAATATCACGAAGATAGCTTATTTCTTACTGCTATCCATTTCACAAGTGAGTAGCATTTAATTTAATTTTGAATATGAATTTTGCAAGGTTTTCCCTAATTTGGCTCTCAGCTCGAAAAAGGTTCCCGACCACTGGGTTAAGTGGATTAATATTATATCTACCATATAAAGTTGAATGTTTGTTTGTCCGCTATGCAAATTTACAGTTTTCAATTTAGAACCACCAAATTTGGTAGACTATCTCACGGTACTTTAACTTGGACCGTAGACGGTTTTTGGCAGGGGTCTGAATCTGGGGTTTTTGAATCAATTTTGTGTCGTCAGCGAATCTTAGATGGCTCAAATGTCGTAATAAAACTAAGAGTCAAGATTAACTCTTAGTATTATTAATCTAAAAAAATAATAATAACTATAAGAAAATATTTTAATGGAACAGTTTTCTATGAAAAGCAAAAATATCTGTTTTACATAATAAAAATATGAAATCAAATATGGAAAGTGTTCCAATCGAACGAGTTTTGTATTATGTATAATTGGTATCTGTCGATGCATTTTTCGGCGTGCATATGCATTGCGGAACTGATGTTCGTTTTGTGCATTTCCCCCCCCCCCCATCCCTTCTTTTCCCCTCTTCCTGTGAATGGGTTTCGTATGGATTCGCAGCAACGATTTGTCAGTCGTAATGACACGAGTGTATTTTAAATATGGTAATACGATCATGGGGTGAGCAAAGCAACGCAACGGCGAAACTAATCTCGCATGGGTCACGTGCCCGGCCCTGACGAATCTTCAACAAAAGAAAATCGCAGTAGTATGACGTGCATTCGTATTCGAATGCATCATCTCTTAACGAATGTGTGTATATTATGAACGGTGTTGCGATTTCCTGACATATTCATCTATAAAGAGTATATGGCTGTTTTGGTGTGAATATTTTTTTTTTTGTCGATTGCGGATGATGTATCGAACTATCGCACAGTGGATTAAAACACGATTCTAGGAGCTAGAAAGTCCGCGTGGCCAAGAACAAATACATTAATTGAAAATCAATGGATAATTAACAAAAACCTTTTTTTTGCCCCTCTAGAAGCCTCTGCACAGTGTTCAGACCTTTTTTTTTTTTTTTCAAATTTTTTTATATTACGACTAGAACTAATCCACTTTTGATTCAATTTGCTGGTAAAGTTTTGAATTTTTATTTTTATTTTTTCACGCTGTTCTTCGTTTACACCTTTATTAAGTCCCATATGATTGAAAACATAACTAAAAACTATTGCATTTTTGTTTGAGCTGGTTCATTCAGTGCGCCAAACTTCAAAGTGCAAAACTTACATGGTTTGTGAAGTCGCAAATACATAGTCGCAAATTATTTCATGCCCAATAGGAACCTTATAGGTGGTGCTCAATACTATAGTGAGGAATCTGCGAACGGGAGCGAACGGAATAGTTTTTAAGTCTATTTAAAATAAATAGTACAAAAATTCAAAGTCAGAAAACCCGAGGCAATTCAAAAATTAATTCTGGACAGAATAGTATTACTAGCAAATAGAAACTATAAAATAAGTACCTACCTTAACCTCCAATATTCACAAAAAAAAAAATTACGCGCTGCTTACAACAATAAAAACGATACGATGCTTTTACGTATACAAACAAATCACGACTGAACGTTTTCAAAACTGATAATTTCAACTTACCAATGTTTGACGAATTGTCACAAATTAACCCGTGCACTAATTCATTTTCTTTGAATTGTAAGTTACTCGGTGGTTATCTTATTACAATATCCAGTGTGATTTTTCAGAAATGGTGATGGTTATGATTATGATAGGTGATGGACTTTCTAGCTCCCAGATTCGTGATTTAATCCACAGTGTATCGGTTCAATACAGCTGAGTTTCAAAATTATTGACTTTTGTACAATTATTTTTATACTTATAGTAATTTTTTTACCACGACTAGGATGGGGTGCTTTTGGAAGAATGAACGTTGTTTTGAAATTCAACATTCGGCTATGTTTAAAAATGTAGGCATACGACCAATGCGTACTGCCAGTTATGACGTATGGATGTGAAACGTGGATCCAGTGCCAACGTGTGTTGATGAGTTCTACCCATGTATTTATTTTTGATCTCTTTTTTTTAAATTTGTTATGCCAATACATACATCTTTCCATGCTTTTCTCTGAATAGTGCACTGGATCTATCGTAACATTCTTTTCAAATTTAGCGTCCAAGTTTCAAAATCACTATCCAGATTATATTAATCATTTTCAGTCATAACTGGGATGAAGGCAGTAATCGCATTGGTCAGCATGCATCCACTTGACTTTTTCTCAATTCATCGGCCCAGGTCTAGCGAAATTCCATTCATCCATCTTCCAAAATTTTCACACGCATCTCCATCCTAGTTTTATTTTGTTCTTCTTTACATCCAGTCCAGTGCTCGAATTCAATTTAGCGGGAGCGGCAGGGCAGCGGGCGTTCATTCTTCCAAAAGAAATTTCATTTGTTCTTCTAAATTTAGCGCTCCCTTTCGTGAAAAACCAAAATTTCCGCGCTCTCTTTCAATAATTATTGCCGAAAAAATGTTAGAAGGTGAATTTTTTTTACATTTATGACTCCTAAATCACAATCTTTCACTGAAAGTTAAATTCTTTACATTTCAATTCCGACAAAGGCATCTTATCTGTAGCCAAAAGCCACTTAAAATATTATTATGTTTTGAAAAAGCTGGATGCACTTGTGTTACTCGAATATAACATTTATAATTCGAGGGTTTTTACGCGCAAAAAGTTTTATTGCTTTATGGTCGGCACTGTCCGTCACACTATGGTCGAACTGCAACGGGCCATCGGTCATTTCGATAATTTACGATATCTTTCTTTGAATTGTCGGCTTTCTTATTTTAACAAAATTTCTAAAGCAGCTGTACCGCTACCATTATACTAAAGGAACCAAAATTTCAAAATACTTCAGTCTTGCCTGTGTTTTGTGTTATAATATATGTATGTAATCCATGCACCAACTATTATGCTCAATCTCCTATTCCTAGATTGATTCGGACCGGCAATGAGTATGGGAATCTTTTGGATTATTTCTGCATGAGCATTCATTTGGTAAAGCTGCTTTCTTTAGGAAGTTTCTATTCTTAGTTCAATTAAATTTTACTGTTCTTATAGTCATTTTTTTTCTATTTATACATATGTACATTACTCTTGTATTCTTGTCTTTTTTGTTTATATTATTTCTTGTAAAAGCTTTTTTAGGCGTCAAATAAATAAATATGTATAGAAATGTACGTGTGTACATTTTCTATACAATATCCCTTAAAGCACTTTTTTTGATCCAGTCATATTCACCAATTGTCCTATGTATGTATGTATGTAGGTATAGATAACTATCTCTACAATATTATCACATTATCTACTGTGACTACGCTTTGCGTGTAAAATTAATTAAAATTCCTACATTCCTCAACAATAATAAATTAACGAGTTTGATTAGAATTATTGTCGTACGAGGAAATCGCACAGCATACGTACAACATTTGAAAAAAATTCGACACATTGGTCGTGAATTAATTCAGCTAAACAGCTTAGTTTTGTAATTTTGATCAAATTACAACACTGAGTACAATGTTTCTATATTGGGGACATTTTGACACGATTGAATCGGTCGATTCGCCGATAGTTTCCAGTTTGATTCGCCGCACGCGGTAGTTTCGCTACGCGCGCCCGTCAAATCACCATAAATAAGAGGATTACATGGGAAACGAGAGCGGACCTTTGGACACGGTGCGAGTTCACGCTTTGATACGAAGCACACGCTCCACAATGGGAAAGTCAAGACTTGTGACATATCTATTTAGCAGCGGGGAACCACCCCTCCATCCCCCCCATTAAACTTTTTCTAAAGTGGTGTGTATCGGTTGCGCGAAGCGATAGCCCTTGTTTATGGGGCAGGGGGCGGCTCACCCTTGCCTCGCCGCACGCCACTGTACGTATTGAAATTCGCGTGGCGAATTTCTCTACGACTCGGGTCAACCCCCCCCAACCCTCCTCGTTCTCTTCTCACCATCCCCTGTATAGAAAATATTGCATGTGCGAAAAAAATCGCAGTCTCGTTACCGAAAGTAATGCATAAATAACAGGGCCGTCTATTCTATTCCATATAGTAATACGTGTGTTTTTTATTTATTTATTTATTGTCTCTATCGAAAATATACACGTCAAAGAACCCCAAAGCAATATTCATATCTGTATAGGTTGATTGATTAGTTGAGTGGAAAATTGAGTTGTGTTGAAAATGTATTCAAAGATACAACGGACAATAGGTATATTGTATTCGGAGAACGTTTTATGTCTTTTCGTTTGGTTTGGTAGTAATTATTCATTCCAAACATAGTGACACTATTCGGCCAAATTTTGAGTTTTAATATTTATTAGTAGTACTATAGATTGACAGAATTAAACAACGAAAGTGTGAAAGCAGGCTCAACAATTAATTTTAATAAAATTAAAATTATGTTTAATGCATTTTGCACGCAAAGCGTAGTCACATTAGATAATCATATTGTAGAGAGAGTTGATAGTTATCTATACCTAGGACAATGATTAAAAAAAGAAGGCATACGACCAATGCGTACTGCCAGTTATGACCTATGGATGTGAAACGTGGATGCTAAATTCAAGAATGTTACGCAAGATCCAATGTACACAGAGAAGCATGGAAAGATGTATGCTCGGTATAACAAGAAGAGATCGCAAAAGAAGTAAGACCAAAGTGGCAGATATAGCAGAACGTGTGAAATAGTTGAAGTGGACACAGCGAGAGGAATGGATGGTAGATGGAATAGTATCCGAGAGGCTGTGAAAGAAAGCAAGGTAGATCGACTAGGACGATGGGCTGATGAATTGAGAAGAATGTGTGGAGTCAAGTGGGTGCAGATTGCTCAAGACAGACAGGAATGGAAGAGGATTGGAGAGGCCTTCATCCAACAGTGGATGGTGAACGGATGAAAATGATGATGATGTAGTAAAAAGGCGTTGTGCAGTTGCGAGTGTCCAAATTTTGTAATATTTTTAAATGAAAATAGCAAACCCGGTATCTGTATATTTGGTCAAAACTGTGATAAAAATGTATTCCGGTTCTTGGAATATTTTCACACAATACGTTATAGTACTTGGATTCTTTCTAAAACTAAGTTAAGTGACTAAAAAAATTATTGAAAATCTTGTTTTGTTCCAAAAAGCGGCAAAAACGACATGTGTTTGTTCCGAATCCAACCGGGTTTTGGAACTAGACGATTCAAATATCAACATTTACTTGAAAAAACATATTAAACATTTACAAATCTGCGAATTTTTTAAGATTTTACAAAATATTTTTGCATTTCGTAGGTCGTCAAATGTAGCTGATGATTCATTACTGTAATTTACTTGAACTTTGTATAGAAATTGTTTATGTAAAGATTTAATCAATAATACACATTAAAAATGTTATAGGTACTTACTTAACTCTTTAGTGGATTATTTCCTCCTTGTGAGAATATTTATGTAAAATCGTTAAAAAATGTACATTCGTATTACAATGCAATAATAACAGGAACAGGTGTAATAAAAGATTCAATAATTTTTCAATTGTATTTTTAATCTGTTTTAATTCGTTCACAAAAAACATACATAATACATTTTGACTAGAATACTTTTTTTTTTATATATCAAATATGTTTTATTATTATATTTTCATTTTCAGCGAAGGTTTTTTTTGTTTTATAAACACACATCTAACAGTCTAATAAATACGTAGGTAATATAATAATACATAATATCGGATGATATTCAATTTCAATTCAACAGTGTAATATTGCACGAAATAATTATAATACGTTGAATTGATTTTTTTTTATATATATATAAAATATACGAGTATTTTTTTTTTTTTGTACAGTAAAAATCAAACAAAATACATCTAAGACAGCCGTTCAAAAAGTTCAACATTAATAAATTCAAACTTAAAATAGTGTCAACATACGAACAAATAACAATATTTTATTTACACAGTTGCTTTTGCCTACGGGTGGTTTACTTTTGATGCAGACCGTTCGTATGCGCGTAATACGCTCTCGATTTTGATTTTGAATTACAATACGAGGAACTGTTGCCTTCCGTGCCGTCCATCTGATGATCCAGTATGTCACCTTCTTTATCCTGATGTGCGGTCATGTGTCTGGTGAGATGATGACGTTCCCTGAAACTTTCTGCGCATACGGGACACTTTAATTTATCCTCTCGTTTCCTTCGATTGCTGTCGTATGTCACTTCGCTCTTGTGATGCGACCTCATGTGATACACCAAATCTGACGTCATGCGAAAGCTGATGTTGCACTTGGCGCAAATGTTCTGAGCCGGCAGCGAAAGCGAAGCTAGGGTCGGCGGAAGTAGTGTGCTCAAAATCGCAGCGGCGGGATTTCGCATCAGCGGATTCATACTTTCACTCTGTTGAGGGAATTTCAAAAATTCAGCAGCACCCGGATGGTGAAAGTGTTGTATCGGAAATCCGTAAGGAGATGCGTTCGATTGTAAATACGGCGACATTTCCGGTCTGAAAGGTAACAAGTGGCGAATGTTGGCACTCGGCGGAAAGTGCTTTTCAGCGTCTGACTTCTCTTGCGCGTTGTAATTGCTATTATGCTGTGACGATTTTGAAAAGTGTGAAGCTTCCGGATTCATCACGCCGTTGTGCTCCTGCGCGAATTGATTCTGATATGTTTGCGATTTGAAGAACGCGTGCGACGACAAGAACGGATGATTCGCCGGTATCAGCGATTTAAACTGTTGCGATTTTGTAAATAGATTACTGAGCATCGGGGGACTTGACGTGTTCAACGGAGGACTCATTGAATTTTGATAGCTGAGATTATCGGGACTTTCCGAGTGTCCCGGTGATGGTGCCGATTGCACTGTCGGATTTTGATAAGCGTTGGTCACTTTTGTAAAAGCGCTCCTGGGCGTCAGGTCCGAAAATCTGTTATTGATGAATTTATCGTGGTGTTCGTAGTTGGAGCGAGCTTGCGGTATCAGCGAAGGATCGTCGAACACTTTGTTCCTGTACGGTGATTCGTGAATGACACGCACTGGTCTCGAAAAGCTCTCCGTCGAATCGGGACGACTTCTGGACATGTCCGAGACGTCGGAATCGCTTAGAACGCTTTTCGTCGCGAATTCGTCGGTGCCGACGTCGATGTTTAATTCTTGCCCGCTCGACGGGGATATGTTATTGTTTTGGCGAAACTTTTCGGCGTAACATGTGGCCGTTGACAGGTCGGTACCTTTCAGCTCGTCCGTGTAATTTTTTCTGTAATTTTCGGCGAATATTTCTTTAGATATGCGCAGTTGTTTTTCGACTTGTTTCTGTTTCATTTTTTCGTCGGGCATCATCAGGAATGCGACGTCGAACGAACGCTTGACGGATTTGCTCTGGTTGTGGTGCGTGTAGGGGTCTGATTTTGAATGATACTCTAATGATTTCGGCTCGTCTACGGGGTTCGGCAGTGGCATTTTCAAATCGGGCGTGGGTCGTGTCAACTTTTGAATGTCCATTGTCATGTTTTTTTTCCAAGCACTGATTTCACTAATCACCGGTTTGTTTACATGTTCACGTGTTTTTTTTTGTGTGCGCGCGAAGCGTTCGCCGTCGACATGTTGTATGAAACAGCACGCGTGCAAGTGCCGGTCCAGCTTTATATAGGTGGTAAGCTCCGCCCCCTGTGGGCGTGGCTTCGTGGACGAATGGCGGCTTTGAGGGGTGGGGGCTAGTGCGAGCGTTGACCAATCAGAGCGCGAGTTGACTCGTCCAAGTACAGTTTACCCTCGTAATAAAATAATAATGATATCGCGCGTCACGCGGATAGTATTGTGCTTTTTTGTATGCGCGAAAAGTTTCGCCGGAAAGCTCTTTTCGCACCTCGATCGGATGAATGACGAATTTCTGTCATTTTTTACATTGAAATATTGTTTTTCAAATAAAGTGTTGATTATTTATATTTATGTATATGTATATGAAATGTTCGCTCGAAATTTGAAGTGTTTGAAATTGTAATTATGCAAGTCGACGCGGTTCGTAGTTCGTAATTTCAGTTTGAATTTTATACTGTTTA
Source organism: Parapsyche elsis (assembly GCA_022651745.1). Taxonomy (NCBI): domain Eukaryota; kingdom Metazoa; phylum Arthropoda; class Insecta; order Trichoptera; family Hydropsychidae; genus Parapsyche; species Parapsyche elsis. The sequence goes on along the minus strand of JAGVSN010000076.1, from coordinate 798,916 downwards.
GTTAGAATCTGATTTCGCTTTCAGTTGACAAAGTGAATTAATTTTCATTAAAAATTTTTGCACTTGAAAGTAAAATAAAACTTACAATTTGTATATGAGCCAAGGTCACGCGTTAAAATATAAAGCATTGGAAACTATGTACATATGTACATACATATGTAGATAGTAGGCATATAATAGAATTTTAATGTGAACAATTATCAAACTGTGTATTTCTACTGAAGTGTTTCAAATTTTTTTTAGATGGAAGATGAATTGAGAAGAATGTGGGGATGCAGATTGCTCAAGATCCAGCAGTGGATGGTTAACCGCTGAAAATGATGATGATGATATGTTTAAAAAATAAGGCATACCCACGACCAATGCGTACTGCCGATTATGACGTATGAATGCTACGTAAGATCCAGTGCACACAAATGTATGCTCGGTATAACGAGAAGAGATCGCAAGAGGAATACATTGGTAAGAAGTATGATACAGCAGAACGTGTGAAAAAAGTAAAGTGGCAATGGATTGGACACACGGCGAGAAATATTGGAATGGTATCCGAGAGAGGATGTGAAAGAAAGCAAGGTAGACCGAGTGGAAGATGGGCTGATGAATTGAAAAGAATGTGTCGAGTGGTTACATTTCTATGTATACACATACGTACCTACCTTGAAATCAAATATGGAATAATATTTAGGCAGCTTCTTACAAATATTGAAGATTCTTTCATCCAGCAATGAATGATGAATGGTTGATTACGACGATGTTTATGATAGGTTGAGATTTTGCATTCCAATATTATTGTCACAATCCAAGACAATTAATTAAACTGATCCTTGTGTATGTACCTACGTATATACAAATATGCATAGATATAACATAGTAGTTTCAATGCAACATAAATAACTTGAAGAAATGAAAATATTTTATAAGATTTCCGGTGAAAAAAAAAAAAGGTTCCACCGCCTACACTGTACGTTATTCGGATGATAAATGGCCGGATTCTGCGGAGAAAAAGATGTGGCGAAAGCTCGCGGTGACATAAAAGTATTGTGGCGGTATCAAAATAATATGTAACCTCATGAAAGTAATATTTATTCTTTTTACGATCTTCCAGCACGTTTCTGGAAACGTAAGTAGTTACCACCAACCCACATTAGATTTATAATAACAATACTTAACATAACCACACTAAACAAGATTTAATTAATTTAAATTAAATTTCTTCCGTAAAGTATGTATGTATGTACATACATACATATATTCTATATTCGAATTATTGATGGTAGGAGAAGTCAGTATGCAAAGATGTGTGCGAAATTGATTTTTCCCGCGCTTATATGTAATGGTACGAGTGGGTTATATACACGAATAATAAATCCTACTTATTTTTGACGCGTTCGGGTGCTGGATTTAGCAATATAAGTGTGCGGCCATTATTATCTCGATACGTTTTTAAATGGCGAGCATAAGGGTGTGGATCCAGCCGTCTTATGGCGATAACTTTTTTCGCCACTCCAGTAACGAAAATCTAAAAGATTGGATGCCTTGTAGTTATTAGCCGAATTGTAAGGCCATCCCAAATGGAAGAGGGAGAAAATTTGTAATTCAATTAACCAAAAACATATTAAGTCAGAAGATATTTGTATAGAACTCAATTTGAGACATCTTAATGAAATTGTATGGTACCTACCTATGTACATATGTAGATACATGTGTATATGTGTAAAATGTACATCATTATTATCATTTTCAGCCGTTCACCATCCACTGCTGGATGAAGACCTCTCCAATCCTCTTCCATTCCTGTCTGTCTTGAGCAATCTGCATCCACTTGACTACACACATTCTTCTCAATTCATCAGCCCATCTTCCACTCGGTCCACCTTGCTTTCTTTCACATCCTCTCGTATACCATTCCAGTATTTCTCGCGTCCATCTGCCATACATTCGTCTCGCTATGTGTCCAATCAAACTTTTTCACACGTTCCGCTATATCTGCCACTTTGGTCATACTTCTCACCCATGTACCTATTCCTTCTTATTCCGAGCGTACATCTACTTGATCTGTGTCTTGCGTAACATTATACCGAGCATCCATCTACCTGTGTGCACTGTGTGGTTGCCTTAACATTCTTGGAATTTAGCATTTAAAATCAATATTCATTCTTCCAAAACGCATCCTGGTTTCATTATTCGTTTTATTTCTTCTTTTTAATCCAGTCATATTCGGAAATGTTAGGTATAAAAACTAATATTCATTCTTCCAAAAGCGTTTTGCCTAGTTTCATTATACATCATTTTGTTTTATTTCTTCTTTTAGGCCTACATCCATCATATTCAATTCTGTTAACCCATTTTGTCCTAAATCTACAAATAACTATCAACTATCTCTACAATATGATTATCTACTGTGACTACGTTTTGGCATTTATGTGCATATATTCTATAGTTAAAATCCATGAAATTGGAAGAGCTCTGTATAGATAAACATAAATATAACCACACTAGTGTAAGCCCGTTGAATATCAACGGACGTGTTTGACGTAATTGATTACGTAACATTTTATCAAAGTCGCGAACCTACTAATGATTAATATTTTAAAATTATATGAGGCATCCCATCACCGGTGTTGGGTGAACGCGTTAGCGCTAACTCACCCAACCTGGTGATCACGGTTCAAATCCCACTCGCGACGTTCGTGTTTATTTCATCTACAATATGCTATCTCTACAATATGCTTATCTACAGTGACTACGCAAAAATGTACCTACGCTTCATAAATTGAAATACAAATAGCATGTATGAAAAACTAATGTTCAAGAGTGACTGCACGAAATAAACTGATCTAATTGTTGTTCCGGATCAGCTGGTCAGATTTATCAGATAAAAAAATGATTCGGATAGTAAAATTAATTTTTTTCATACTTTACCAAAAACGTTTATGCATTGCGTAAAATGATGAAGCATTTTAATCAATGTGGGATTTCACACTTTGTAACATAAATAAATATATATGTTTGAATTTAACAAATTATTAAATTAGTATGCAGCAGTGGAAGAATCCGTTCACTTTCGTTTCGTTCGCGCGTACGGGATAATACTTTTACTACAGATTTCTTCTTTCCTTGTAATAAAGTGGGGGTTGGTCTGATTTATATTGGAAATTACCACCGAGTGAAAATAGAATAAGAGAGATAATGACACCCTCCGCCCGCTCCGACACCTCATCCATCCTAATGGATAGTGATTTGGAAATGATGACTTAGAATCCAATATTTTTATCACTTATCGGCATATTTGCAAATTATTATTCTCGCAATGCGGACCCGCGCGCAGACTCTTATTGAAATTAGATTTTTCCCTCGCGCACACATACAAACTTACAAAACTTAACTAAATATACCAATACCTACTAAACAACTTAACCTATTGAATCAAAAGACAACACCATATATGTATGTATACTCCATTCGATATCAAGTTTCAATACGAAAGTTCACCCATTGGAATCTATCCATAGATAAATATAAAATTGAATTCTTGTATGTGTGCTTCAAAAAGGCAACAGCCTCAGTTCGTCTCTTTGAAGACACGGAGCAATTCGGTATTGAGAGAGGTGTTAGGCAAGGAGACACCATTTCTCCTAAATTATTCAATTGAGGACATATTTAGGTCGCTGGAATGGCACAAAACAGGGGTTAAGATTAACGGAAGACATTTGAGCCATCTAAGATTCGCTGACGACATAGTTATAGTTGCATGTAACTCTGTAGATTTACAAAATGGGTTAACAGAATTAAGCAACGAGAGTATGAAAGTAGGCCTAAAAATTAATTTTAATAAAACCAAAATGATGTATAATGAATTTTGCACGCAAAACGTAGTCACAGTAGATAACCATATTGTAGAGATAGTTGATAGTTATTTATACCTAGGGCAGTTGGTGAATATGACTGGATGTAAAGAAGAAGAAATAAAACGAAGAATGAAACTAGGATGGAGTGCTTTTGGAAGAATGAACATAGTTTTTAAATCCAACATTCCGCTATGCTTAAAAAATAAGGCATACGACCAATGCGTACTGCCAGTTATGACGTATGGGTGTGAAACTTGGACGCTAAATTCAAGAATGCTACGAAAGATCCAGTGCACACAGAGAAGCATGGAAAGATGTATGCTTGGCATAACAAGAAGAGATCGCAAAATAAATACATGGGTAAGAAGTATGACCAAAGTGGCAGATATGGCAGTAAGGGTGAAAAAGTTGAAGTGGCAACGGGCTGGACACATAGCAAGAAGAATGGATGGCAGATGGACGCGAGAAGTACTGGAATGGTATCCGAGAGGATGTGAAAGAAAGCAAGGTAGACCGAGTGGAAGATGGGCTGATGAATTGAGAAGAATGTGTGGAGTCAAGTGGATGCAGATTGCCCAAGACAGACAAAAATTGGAAGAGGATTGGAGAGGCCTTCATCCAGCAGTGGATGGTGAACGGCTGAAAATCCTTATACTTAAATTCCTAAATCGTTTGACTAATCAGGGCCAAACTTTGCAGAGATTCTCGCAATGATCCTGCTGGTATTATAGACACTACATATACATAAAAAGGATATGTTGTACTGCTTATTTCGTTTATTGGTCTATATCAGTTCACGGGAACCTTTTTCGAGCTAAGAGCCAAATCAGGGAAAACCTTTCAAAATCTGCAAGCTATAGAGCCGCAACATATTATATATTCAAAATTAAATTAAATGTTACTCATTTATGAAATGGATAGCAGTAAGGAATAAGCCATCTTTTGTGATATTTCTTAATGTTCGTCAGTTTATTACTAAAAAGTATTATTGAAGCGTTTTATAGCCGTGAAGTTATGTATGTACATACATGTAGAAATAGGATACATTTTGATTTTGTGTAAATTGTGTGTCAACGTTTTGTGTTTCGCGCAAAACGTTGGATGACAGCGAAAAGCGCAGGTTTTCATACAAAGAGCCGCATATATCCATATTGTTTTATAGTTCCAATACAAATTCGACCCGCACCCAGGCGACGCCGTGTACTTTGGCTAATAGAATTAACTATACAGTGCAGATATGTTTATCAGTGACTTCCAACATAGGCGTCACAGATAAGGTCCCCGCCAAAGTCCCAATCGGGCAATCGCTATCTGCTTTGCGCGCACACACATAACTTAATTTGTCCCGATCTCCCCGAACGGCGCATAAAGTTTAAACTAAGCCAAGATATCTGAAACAATTTAGCGTATTAGTTACAGCTGCGGCGCGTGGCGGGGAGGTATTCTGCAACCCCAACCACACTAAAGGAAGTTTACAATACACGCGCCGGTTCCGGCGGGGTTACGCGCACCCCAATAGCACAGTGGATAAAGCACACAAATCCACGGAATTTTTCCATCAAACGTACACTGTTCAATTGCGATGATGCAAGCTCCACAATCGCATTTAAATTTATACAAATTTAATCGGGGATAACCTTGAAAATATTATCAAAAATTAAATGTTAAAATTAATGTGCATATAAATGGACTCGAGTTTGACCGTATACCGAGAGTGAACCGGTTGTGATATTTAATTTTTTATTGTTTTTTTTTTCGTGTGCGTATATGAGTAGTGATAGTTAGGGGTGGTTAGGGGTGAATGTCAGGGGTGTGCGCGGGTGGTAATGCGATAACAATACTGAGCGTCTGCGGTGAATGCGCAATTATTTACGGCGTCTAATGGGAGACGCGTGCGCCACCCCTGACAAATCACAGACACACATTCGCTTACCGTGCACAGCCCTGCTGCTAAACTCACAACAACAACATAATAGCCGATCTTATATGAATATATTTATCGCAAACCGTAATGTATTATCTGTAAAATAGTGACGGAATACCTATACGTTTTTTTTTTTTTTTTTTGTAGATTTTCACCCGCTGGATACGAATATGATGATGAAAAAAAATAGTTTGGAAGATAAAGGCATGTTGAAAAATGTTTCCAATTCATTGCGTTCTCAAGTCACTGTGTCATGATATAATTTCGGAATTAGTATTAGAATCTATAGTCAAGGGTTGATATATTTTACAGCACTTAAATCTTTCCCCGTTATTTTTATTATTATTATTGTGATTGTGCGAAAATTCGACCGCGAGATTTTGACTGATTTGGATCAAGTATCATCCCCCGATCACGCTTTCATGATTTCTGGAAAATGTCTGTATGTCTGTGTGTTTTCTCCGAAACTATCAAGTTTATCAAGCTGAAATTTCATATTTATTATTTTCACGTAAAGTGTAAGAGCCATAAGGAATTTGGTCAACACCAGTCAACCGGAAGTAGGGTTTTTTTCGTGTAGAAAATTCTAAAATTCTTTTAGCACAGAATATTTCCGATACTGCTCCGGCGATTTTGTCAAAATTTCATATCTATAGTTTTCGCGCTATTTTTTTTGCTATACAGTGAAATTATTATTTTTTAAATTGATTGCATGATCACCCTTTGAATATTTGACAAAATCTGTGTTCTGAAAAACATAATCCGGCGCATTTACGTTGACTTGGTAAATAAGAACAGAACAGCGGTCGGGAGCCGCATGCGGCTCTTTGTATTGAAACCTACGGCTCTCCCAGTCATCCAAAGTTTTGCGTGAAACATAAAAAGTTGACAGAAAATTAAAATTAATCCTATTTCCATAACTGCATGGCTTTAAAAAGCTATAAGATCGTTTTTTTTTTTTTTTTTTAGATTAAAGTTTGTAATACTTTTTTTTGTAAATCGGTGAAAAAATGAAATTTATTTTCGTCACACTGTAAAGTTGGGTTGTTTCGCTATTCTTGCCGGCGTGCGAATTACATATAATCCGAAAATAATATGTTGCGGCTACCAAACTTACCAATTTTGCAAGGTTTTCCCTAATTTGGCTCTCAGCTTGAAAAAGGTTCCCGACCGCTGAACTACAATATAGCAATGTGCCTTAGCGTAACGTTTGAAAAAAAAATCACAATAAATTACAACATTAATTTCTCTCAATCGAATTTCCTACGAAACGAAGCAAGATTGTTCGGTGGAATAAAAAAATTCGCCGAAAACAGATTTTAAAAAAGATGACTGTACAAAATTAAGCACTTTGCCTTGGCATCAAAAATAAAGTTATAATTTACTTTTATAGATATGTGTATGTATGTATCTATGTATAGGTTTACTTTTAGATGGAATTTATTTTCGTCAATAATGGACAGTGGCGTTTCGTAACGTAAGAATTCAATCAAAGCTTGTAACCCTGAAGCTTGGAGTCGCTCGTCCGTCACCATGCGTTCCCCGGGGAACCATGGTCCAATCTAAGTTTACAGATGCGGCCAAAGATCACCGACGAACGCAATCACTCATTGTGTTTCGTAACATACCGATATCCTTTGGGCGAAAACAGTTAATCTTACTCCCTGTCCATTTACACTGCTACGATGCATCAACCGGGGACGTCTTGAAAAATCCCCATAAAACACACACAAGTACATGTAAAATATTATCACCCTCGCCCATACACATACACACATATAAATCCATTTTAATTGAACATTCATGTTCATGAAAATGTGTTTAACAGATCGCATATGGAGGATTTTCGTCGTCGACAATTGTGCGTTCGCTTTCTAAGGGGGGGGCCATACTGTCGGCCATTGTCAATCGGGGCCGAAGGGCTTTTTCATACCATATGGTGTAAAAATTTTTTGGCATACGAAGCTGCTGCATAACCACTCTGATTATTGCAGTTAAACGACGTTATAATTCATCCGATGCATTAGCTACATACATACGTAGATACAAGCGTATAAATCATTCCGGCGATAGTTTCAATGATAAACTTTCGCTTACGGTTGAAGAAATCCTACGAAAGTGTTATCAAACCGGTACAATACACATTGATAATATAAATATATACGTCTAATTTGTACCGAAGAAATAACTTCAAGCGTTGAAAGATGAGTTTGCCTAAATACAAATGTATGTATGAATTTTATTTTAACGTATGTACGTATGTACATATTAATTAAGGAAGAATGAACATTGTTTTTGAATCCAACATTCCGCTATGGTTAAAAAAGAAGGCATACGACCAATGCGTACTGCCAGTTATGACGTATGGATGTGAAACTTGGACGCTAAATTCAAGAATGCTACGAAAGATCCAGTGCACACAGAGAAGCATGGAAAGATGTATGCTTGGCATAACAAGAAGAGATCGCAAAATAAATACATGGGTAAGAAGTATGACCAAAGTGGCAGATATAGCAGTACGGGTGAAAATGTTGAAGTGGACACAGCGAGAAGAATGGATGGCAGATGGAATAGTATCCGAGAGGCTGTAAAAGAAAGCAAGGTAGACCGAGTGGAAGATGGGCTGATGAATCGAGAAGAATGTGTGGAGTCAAGTGTATGCAGATTGCTCAAGACAGACAAGAATGGAAGAGGATTGGAGAGGCCTTCATCCAGCAGTGGATGGTGAACGGCTGAAAATGATGATGATGATGAATATTATTATGTTTAATGAATTTTGCACGCAAAACCTAGTCACTGTAGATAACCATATTGCAGCTATAGTTGATAGTTATTTAAACTAGTATGGAGTGCTTTTGGAAGAATGAACATTGTTTTTGTTAAAAAATAAGGCATACCACCAATGCGTACTGCCAGTTATGACGTACGGATGTGAAACGTGGATGATAAATTCATGAATGTTACGCACGATCCAGTGCACACTGGTGTATGCTCGGTATGCATAACGAGAAGAGATCGTAAGAGTAATTAATACATGGGTAAGAAGTATGAGCAAAGTGGCAGATATAGCGGAACGTGTGAAAAAGTTCGAGTTGACACATAGCGAGAAATACTGAAATGGTATCCGAGAGGATGTGAAAGAAAGCACGGTAGACCGAGTGGACGACGGGCTGATGAATTCAGCAGAATGTGTGGAGTCAAGTGGATGCAGATCGCTCAAGATAGACAGGAATGGAAGAGGATTGGACGGCAGAAAATGATGATGATTATGAATATAAATATCAGTCTAATTTGTATCAAAGAAGTAACTTGTCTAAATACAAAAATACTATTGAATTAATTGTATGTATGTAGGTACATATAACTGGGCTAAAATTTATGTATGGATCTTATTTTAACGTTTGTTATTAAAAAAACAATAGACTTGAGATGATATTATATGCAAATCCTCGAAGTTAAGTACCGATTTCCATATATTAAATCATTCACCTGTAAACATAAACATGTTACATTGCAACAGTGCAGCAAGCATATGAATCTTCAAGGTCAAATTATATACATAAAAACGATCGTTTTAAAAAATCTCGTTGCTTAATTTTAAAAAGGATACTTCCAAATATGTTTAAATCGAATAATACGAAAAATCGATTGAATTTTAAGTCTGCAAATCGCAATTTACAACAGTGTATTGGGGTGACGAGGTATATAATACGGCGCACTGAGCATTTCTAAACTTTTCATAGAAAACCAATGAAAAGTTTGAAGGGTGAGCCACTCGTGTGCAAGCTACGACCCATATGTCACCTTTCTCTTATTTTGCGGCTTAACTTTTGAATGTACAGCATACTGTACCCCCACAATGTGCGTTTGAATGGATGTTGATTGCAATTAATCGATTCGTATTGCAAAAATCAAAGAAGATAAAAATTTCGAATGTGAGCACACTTTGATTGAATTTACTTGACAAGTCTAGTATGGAGAAATCAATAAAAATATATATATATTGTACATACATAGGTGTATTCATTGGGGTGAACATCAGGTAGCATTGAATGTAAATCTAAATGGATATTATTTGAACTGATCCACCATGCAGGAGCATATGCACAAGTGGTATTGTAGTGAACAATGAACTTAATATTCTGGCACGCATGTACCCAGAATGGTAGTTGCGAGGGTTCCGAGCTAAACCAGCATCAGAATAGACAGGTCCCTCATGACCAGACCCTTTAGCTAACTATACGAAACCAATAAATAACATTATAATACACGTCCCCATACTTTTCTATAGTGTTATTAAAAAAATGGGTAACATTTGTATGACTTTCTTTTAAAAGTCCTATGAAAATTGAAATTTTGAGCTTTTGATTGGTTCAATGCGATAATAGTACTATTAGAAAAATGACGATGTTTCTTCGATTCAGATATGAAATATTTATTTTTATTTATTTATTTAATATCACGTAACAAACAGCTCATACAGTACTATATAAAATACAAAATAATATTAATTTCACATAATAACAGATCATAACAAGAAATTAACTTAGGAGTTAGGGCTGGAAATTAACTTAAGTAAAGATAATTATATATATATATATAATAGCCGAAATCCGTCTGTCTGTCTGTCTGTCTGTCTGCTGATAACGCTCGCTCAGGAAAAATTATTAAAAAACCACTAGAACGAGTGGGGGATCGAACCCACGACCTTAGGCTCAAGAGTCATCGCACTAATGCTATACTCTATCGCCCTCGGTCGATTTAGTCCTTTTAAACATTACCTATAGTTAAAATAAATAGGAAATGAGGAAAAATAAATAAAATACCAGAATGAGCGGGATTCGAACTTGGAACGACAAGTCGGTAGCTGAGCACGTAGACGCATGAGCCACGGCCGCTGCTAAGAGGGTCCTTTTTTACCCATATACATACAAGCGGTCTGGACTGCTACCTGCTACCTACCTACCTATAAAAACTAAAATTTTTTTTTGTTTTTTTACTTACAAAATTATAATTATTATATATAAAATAATTAATAAAGTAAATAGTAAAGTAAAAAAAAAATTTTTTTTTTTTTTTTTCGATTAATTAGTGGGGATCTCTATTAAAAAAGCGCTTTACGTAATTTAAAATTCAGCGGGCGTTGATATTCAACGGGCTTACACTAGTTATATATATAATAGCCGAAATCCATCTGTCTGTCTGCTGATAACGCTCGCTGAGGAAAAATTATTTTAAAAAACCAGAAAGAGTGGGGGAACTCGCACTAATGCTATTCGCTATCGCCCTTGGTCAATAGTCCTTTTTTTTTTAAACATTACCTATACGAGGGATCGTGACTACATAGATGACGCTATAAAAACTATTATTTTTTTTTGTTTTTTGATTTTTACAAAATCACTTACAAAATTATAATTATTATATATATAATAATTAATGATTATAATATTAAAGTAAAAAAAAAAAATCGATATTATCGATACTACGGGATTGCTATAATACATAGGTGGCGCTATAAAAACTATTTTTTTTTTGTCACTTACAACCGTGCGATCAATTAGTGGGGATCTCTATTAAAAAAGCGCTTTACGTAATTTAAAATTCAGCGGGCGTTGATATTCAACGGGCTTACACTAGTCTGAATATAATAATATAACTTTTTTATAGATTTATACCTGATCTGATAATGAAAATGCTGATTAGCCCGAGATTCTGGGATGTACATAAATATTTTATTAAGGCGCGTGATTTGTCTATTTCTTGGCATTGTGCTGCAAATTTTAAAAAACTGTTAATTTTCTGTTAAAAATAAATATATGTATCTATAGTCAAGAATTTTATTATTATTTGTTCAAATGAAACGTCGAAAATGTGTCTTTTGTTTATCTCTGAGCCGGTATGCTTAAAAAATAAGGCATACGACCAATGCGTACTGCCAGTTATGACGTATGAATGTGAAACGTGGATGCTAAATTCAAGAATGTTACGCAAGATCCAGTGCACACACATGGAGAGATGTATGCTCGGTGTAACGAGAAGAGATCGTAATAAGGAATACATGACCAAGGTGGCAGATATAGCGGAACGTGTGAAAAAATTGTAGTGGACGCGAGAAATACTGGAATGGTATCTGAGAGGATGTGAAAGAAAGCAAGCGTGGAGTCAAGTGGATGCCTTGAGAGACTGGAGACCTTCATCCAGCAGTGGATGGTCAACGGCTGAAAATTATAATGATCTCTGAGCCAATTTGCATTTTTATCATCAGTTTCGTGTTCATTGAGCATAAATCTACAAGAAAAAATACCTATAATCCATTACTGAACCATTTTTTGTATCGAAATAATATGTATAACCAAAGTTTGGAGGTTTTTTTTTTGTGCAAAGGAACATATTCGCACAGTGTTAGTTTTAGATTTTTTAATGACTATTTGAGAAGTTTCAAATTGGAAATATGTTCAAATTGGCATGTTCATATTTCAGCAGAATATGCGCTTATGTCAGTGCAGGACTCGTGACATATTAGCCAAGTATGCAATTCGGTGCATCCCGCTGGGACTTATACAATAGTCATTTACTCGCCATATGCACACACAATAGTCCACACTTTGGGGTTCGATTTGGAACACTATTGAGACACACACACGTGAAATATGTCCGTATAAAATACACGAATGTACTAGTGTGATTGTGAATTATCCTCAAAGTCCAATTCGCAAGTCGCAAAAGCGCTATGATTGGATTTGGTCTTCACTTAGCGTAGCAGATACTTAGACGACGGGAAGAGGATGTTGAATTTAATAAATAGCCCCTAAACGAAGCGAATTCAAACCCCAATATAAATTCAGGCGTGTCCTATGTATGTGAGTGAGTTGGAAATGTTGGTTGAAATTTATATGCGAGCGTTTAACAGACGAGAATTTTTAAAAGGGGATTTTTGAATGTGAGTAAGGGTGCTATGAATGCTGAGGGTAGGTATTGAATAATAACAAAAGTCGTACGTTGATGATGTGTGCAAAATCTAATAAAAATCCATCTAAAATATTTATTTATTTATTACACGCCTAAAAAAGGCTTTTATAAGAAAAAATACAAATAGAGAAGATAACAAATACAAGAGTAAAATACACATAAAATTTAATTAAACTAAGAAGAGGAACTTCTTAAAGAAAGCAACAGCTTGAACTTTACTAAATTAATGCTAATACAGAAATAATCCAATAAATTCCCATACTTATTGCCAGTCCTAATTAACCTACATAGGTAATTGGTGCACGAATTACATTCATCCACAAACAAAAATTGAGATCGTGTAAAACGTGCAGGAACTTTTAGTCGTAAAATCGACTCAACAAGAGTAGGACAATCAATTAAAGAATTTACAATTTTATAAAAAAAAGACCAAGTCATTCATAACTCTTCTATCAGATAATTTATGCATGTTTAAACTAAGTAAAAGAGAGTCATAACAGTTATTATCAATAAGATACACGAATTTATAAATAATGAATCTTAAGAATTTATTTTGTATCTTTCTAAATAATATGAATGAATACAATAAGAAGGAGACCAAACAATAGAGTTATACTCTAACTTACTTCTGACAAGTGAACAGAATAATAATTTTAAGGTATTATAATATTACAACATTTAGTAACTCTAAAAATGAAACCCAATAATCTATTCAATACAATATATGCAATAAATGCTATTTAGTTTAAAAAAATAAATATTATTTTGTACTTGAAATCGTGAAAATGCGATCAAATCGGTTAAAATGTATATCGGTGTGATTTTAAATATTTATATAAAATATTTTTTTATTTTTTTGTGCCACCCCTGAACGATAGCAGGTTACGCTAACTGCTTGCGGGTATTCAGTCGCATATGGTCATGTGTATGCCGTTTTAATCAGACCTAAATAAGCTTCGTATTGCGAACGTTGACAATGACCATTCTGTACAGTTTCTGACGGCATAAAACATCTAAAATAATTTATTTAAGTATTTCATAAAGCGTGCAAGTTTTGTTTATTAACACAAATGTTTAAATTAAAACAGTTAATGCGTCACAGTCAAATGAAATTTTAAAAAATGGTTTTTTGTCTCACCAATTTGACTAGCTGATCCCGAGGAATAATAATTTGAACCAGTTTTTTTCATGTGTTCTATCACAAACTTTACTTTTTCATGTGCGCTATTTCTGTTTCAATTTATGAAGTGTAGTAAATTTTTGGTATTTGGGTATACAATGCGGGATTTCACACTTTGCCTGTAACATATGTATATTTTGTAAACTGATACAGCTTAGGACTCATAGGATTAATGAGAAAGGTTATATAAAGCATAAAGCATCAACTAATAGACCAAATTACCATTCATCATCCACTGCTGGATGAAGACCTGTCCATTCCTGTCTGTCTTGAGCAATCTACACCCACTTGACTCCACATATTCTCCTCAATTCATCAGCCCATCGTCCACTCGGTCTACCTTGCTTTCTTTCACGTCCTCTCAGATACCATTCCATTCTTCTCGTCTCCACTCGAACTTTTTCACACGTTCCACTACATATATCTGCCACTTTGATCATGCTTCTTACCCATGTATTCCTTATTACGATCTCTTCTTGTTATACCGAGCATATGCATGTACATTTGTGTGCACTGGATCTTTCGTAACATTCTTAACACGTTTCACATCCATACGTCATAACTGGCAGTACGCATTGGTCGTATGCCTTATTTTTTAAGCATAGCGGAATGTTGGATTTAATGTTCATTCTTCCAAAAGCACTCCATCCTAGTTTTATTTCTTCTTCTTCACAACCAGTCATATTCACCAACTGTCAAAATTCATTAAACATGATAAATTACCAATAAACTCGATTAATCAGTAAATTTTTTAAGGAATGATTATAAAATATAATACTTTAAGGTTAAAATATAAAAAAAATATATATTTTCTAAATATAGAATGTATGCAGTGTACGTTTTGGCACCCCTTTTTGCAATAAACTTAAATGGAAACGAATATGTGAATGAAGTGTAACGCAAACCAAAAGCTTGTTGATGAGGCCAACCCCATACTCCAGGGTGCACCACTTTGACCATCTGTCGCATTACAATATACATATGTATGTATGTATGTATACCCACTTGCATATCGCATTCAATGCATTTCTTAAATATGGACCGAAACCACACACTTCGTTTATCCCCCATATCGATCAAGCGTCCATCAATTATTATTTATTAACAAAAAAAAAAAAAAAAATAACTCTATATACGACACTACTAACTTTAAGATTGTATTTTTTTACGGCTCATTCGTTTGCGTATACTAAATAGAAAAAATATGCATCAGGAAATCATAATAAAAACATGGCCCCGCACACGACCGGAACTCAAATATAAATATTGCGAAACAATGCTTTGATACACATTCAGGCGAAAAAAAAAAACTTTCCTGTTTTTGTTGTGTTTTTTTTTCACATTTTTTTTTTATGGGAGAAAACGAGGAAAACTTGAATAGAGGATGGGGAAACCGAGACACCTATTTCACTAAAGTACTAATGCCAACAAAAGAATAAGGTATGCTTTTGTCTACTTCTTATAAAAAATTTTAATCACCTTTTGTTTAAGTTTAGTATCAAGTAAGTTAATAAAATACATAATATTATGATTTTTTACGCACATAGTATATTATGGGCGAGTTGATATGTGTATCTTTTGACATTTTTATTCACCCCCTACTTTAGTGGGGAAATAACGGAATAAAAGAAAATATTTCTTCGCATTTTAAGTACAAAAGGAAGCTGTTAACTTTCGGTAGCAGAGAGTATTTTTTATGTATTTTAATTTATTATCGCGGCAGTAATTATGATCCGGTTCCATTTCTTCTATCTTGCAGAAACGCACGCGCGGCTCGTGACGACAATATAAAATACTTTCCCATTATACATAAATGCATTTAGTTTTACAGTAAGAAAATAAATAAATTTAGTTTCAAAATAAACGTGTAAATTGTTATGAAAAAGTTAAATGAATGAAATATAACTTTTCTTACAGATTGATGCTCACTGAATACGAACATATGTAGTTCTAGTTTTGGAGGTACGTATACTCGGGTTTTAAAGTTTTGTTTTTTGCAATCAATTTCTGAAAATTTGCTAATTCAATTTTCTAAATGAATATTGGTAACCATAAAAAAGTATTTTATTTTTCAATTGTAGGATTTTACGACTTTTAAATCATTTTAGGTTCAGTGCAACTCAAAAGCCATAAATATGCATTTTCACTATTATTATTTTATACGGAATGTTTCTTATTGAAATGTTTTCAGTGGATTTTTGTCCATGCCATACAATTTTCAAAGTATGCCAACAAAAATTGAAATTGAATACAAAAGGTTACGTTAAACATGAACATCTAACCAAAAATGAGACATACATATGTACATACATAGATACACATATCCCTCGATTTACACGGCCCCCGTAAGTACACAGATTAGCTTTAACACGGTTTCTGTTTTTTTTTTTTATTAATAAAATTCAGCTATTGTTTTACGCACAGCTGTGCGCATTTCCGAGAAATGTGCATATGATATGTACAGCTGTGTCCTTTTAATAAATTTTGACCATAACTAAAAAAAAAATTCGGGTGTGGCCAACCCATGACTTTATCCATATATTTGAGGAATACAAAGAGTAACGAAATTAATTTTTTAAGTACGTAAGTAGATAAAACGCATGCACACCACCACACCGACCAAAATACATACATACATAAATATCATGAAATTACTATGTTGAGTGTTGAGTGTGTATGTAAAATACGATCTTCGGCATATATTCAACTACCACTTCCGGTCGGCGGATTTTAATCAAAACCATATCAAATCTTAATTTTTATATGAAAATTATAAATATAAATTTTTGACAAGATCGCCGGAGCCGTTTCAGAAATATTCTGTGGTAAACTTTTCGACGAAAAAAAAAACCTACTTCCGGTTGACTAATTTTAATTATTTATTTATTTTTAAATATTAATTTCCTTTAGAATTACAATATTATAATATTGTGACGATACTACATATTTAAAAGGTCGAAAAAAATAAAAAAAAAAAAAATCGTTCAAGAGTAAACTGTTACTTTCGCTCGTCAGAAGTTGACTAAAATTACAGTATCTCTTACGGCTAACGTGAAAACTATAGATATGAAATTTTGACTTGATCGGTGAGGGAGTTTCGGAAATATTCTGTGGTAACAGGATTTTTGAATTTTCTACAAGATAAAAAGTCTACTTTCGGTTCACTGATGTTGACCAAATTCTTTAGAGCTCTTACACCTTATATAAAAATAACAGTTATTAAATTTCAACTTGATAGACGTGATAGTTTTGGAGAAAACACATACAAACACACACACACACACACACACACAGGTGGAAAGACACAAAGCCATACAGACATTTTCCAGAAATCATGAAAACGTTATCAGGGGGATGATGCTTGATACAAATCATTGAAAATCTCGAGATCGAATTTTCGCACGATCACAATACTTTATCCGATTAAGATAAAGTAAAAACCCTACTTCCGGTTGACTGATTTTATTGATTTATTGTTTCGTAATGAGGTATTTACCTCAGGATTACAACATTACAATATTGTGATGATACTACATACATACATATTTAAAAGGCCGAAAAATATAAAAAAAAAAAAAAAAATCGTTCATGATTAAACTGCCACTTCCGGTAGGCGGATGTTGACCAAAATCACAGTATCTCTTGGGTTTTACGTAAAAACTATAGATATTAAATTTCGACTTGATTGGTTCAGTTTTTTCGGAAATATTCCGTGGTAACAAGATTTTTGACTTTTCTACAAGAAAAAAATCCAACTTCCGGTTGACTGATTTTAATGATTTTTTTTTCAAATGGGTATTGATTTAAGGATTAAAATATTACAATATTATGAAGACAAAAAATACTTAAAAGGCCGAAAAAAATGAAAAACGAAATCGCGTTTAAGAGTAAACTGCCACTTCCGGTTGGCGGATGTTAATCAAAATCATAATATCTCTTACACCTTACGAGGAAATAATAGATATGAAATTTCAGCTTCATAGACTTGATAGTTTCGGAGAAAATGATAAAAACGATGAAAACCAAGGGTAAAAGTACTACTTCCGGTTAGAAAAAAAATGTTTAAAAATTATATTAGTTTGAAAATCGTTACACTTAGTAAATATGCAAAATTTGAGCTTAATATCTAGGATAGTTTTGCTGGAAAATCAAGTCTACACAAAAATTGGGTGGTTGTCCAAGGAAAGTACCACTTCCGGTTGACGAAAAATTTTGAAACCCATATCGATTGTAATGGCCGGCAAAAAACATATAAATATGAAGTTTCAGTTTAATAGGATAAACGGTTTTTGAGTTATTTGCGATTCTACACACAGATAAACCGACATTTTACAGAAATCGTGCAAACGTGATCAGGGAAATTCCTGGTACAAATCAGTCAAAATCTCGAGGTCGAATTTTCGCAAGATCACAATACTTTATCCCATTAGGATAAAGCAAAAACAAATGGTCAAATGGTGACAAAATTGAACTAAAATTCTTAATAAAATTGATTCAAATTCAAAAAAAAAAAAGGAATTTTGTTTAACTATTATAGTTTTGTTTCAGAGGTTTAATTGTACTTTTGCATGCAAATTTTATTTGATCGATTCGCGATTCCTAGACGATTTCTCGAATTCATAATCACAAATTATTCTAGTGTAATTATTTTATAAATTTTTAACTTATTTTCGCAATACGTGGATATGGAATTTCTAATTATAATTCGAATTTCGAACAAAGAGCGACGATATCTTTGAAGACGTGATAATTAGCGAAATTCTTAAATACTAGTTGTTTTCAATGTCTACCGAATCGTGGAAAATTCGAGAAAACTCGCTGTTTATTCTTCCAGTGCAAATAATGGAGAAATCATCTCGTCCACATCGAGACGGAAAATTTCATCAGACACATATGACAATATGGATACAGGTGGATTAAAAACAAATTAATAAAGGTATTATTTAAAAAGTAATTTATTTAGGCATTTTGATTTGACATATTTTGGATTTCACAGATTATTGTTTTTAAAATTGAACTAAAATATATGGCGTCGACTTAAGATTAGAAATATAGATATAATAAAACAATTCAGATAAAAGAGAGGGTCTAATTATATATTATTCAAGGTGGTGAAACTTTTGCACTTAATGGTATTAATATTGGATATCCAATTCTTCTTCCGATGCTAAGACTGGCGAGGGTCTTCCATTTTTTAGTTTTGACATCGTATTCTAAAACATCGTTCATATATTTATTTCCATCGTATCCACCTAAAACAATTTAAGGCAATTTGTTATACAGTACAGTTGAAACCAATATATATTACAATTGCCCTGGATTTGATGAAGTCGAATGAAAACTCACCAATGAAAAGAAATTTGTCCTGAAATAGACAAATACTAGTTCCGTCTCGAGGAGAAGGTAGATTGCAAAATACGGTCCATGATTTTGCATTGGGGTCGTACGATTCAACACTGCTCAATTCCCTATAAGGTGGAAAACTTCTACCACCAACTACAAAAAGCTTCCCGTTGATTGCAGCGCTCTAAAACATTTAACAATGATATTATTAAAATGCATCTGACATTAATTTTGTGGAAAATTCAACATTTATTGTACTATTCTGAATGGTAGCCAAAATATAAAATGTAATTTGATATTCACCATATGATAGCATCTGTCTTCAATCATCGGAGTGCAATACGACCAAGTGTTGAATTTCGGTGAATACATTTGGACTTCTCTAGTGGATTGATATTTGCCATCTTTAATAATTTCACCACCTGTCACATAGATTGTGCCGTCAATGACAGAAGCAGAATGTCTACACACAGCCAGCATCATTGGAGCAACGTCAGTTTCCCATTTCTTTCCTTTGCTGTTCCATCTATTCAAAATCCATTTATCGATTTAACAATATTTCTTAATAATATAATATTTTATTTTATTTTTTGTTTCAGGATTACCTTTCCACTGAATTCATCCTACCGCCATCATTCAATCCACCGATTGCGTAAACATCAGTGGATGACTCTTGAGTTATCGTTACGGCAGCGAAAGCGGAACGTTTCTGATTTAACGGTTGCAAGGAAGATAATTGCCCGTCTTTCAAATCTATGTAGTCCACCTGAAAATAATTAAATTTAGTATATTAAAATGACACTATGCAAATATTCCACTATTTCACCGATACGCTACTTGGGTCACTGGTTTGCTATATTCGCCACCACCAATCAGCATTATCCAGTTATCTACTAGAACCGGCACATATTTAACTCTATCAATCTTCAAGTTTTCCAATAAGGTCCATGTATTTTGTCCGCTATTATAAATATCGATGCTGTTCATCGCCTAAATATATTATAATATACAAAATTAAAATTAAAATTCATTTTTCAATCAAATTATAGTGAATTGAAACTCACGTCTGTATAATACGATCCGACGAGTGCTAATTTTTCAGCAGGTTTTTGGACAATATTGGTCGAGATTGATTGGAGGGCATGGCTAATGAGATCAGTGCATTCGGGACACCAACTGCAGTAAATCAAAACTTCCTTTGAGATAAACTGAAAAAATAAAATAAATCGTATTCAATGTTTCAATCAACAAATATTAGATGTTTTTAAGACTCAAATACCTCCAATGACAGACTCGTCAGTCTAATAGAACTCAAAAACATACGCAAGTGAGCTTTACGATTTACATCGTCAAAATTCACCCACAGCTTTACAGCTTTGAAAACATCTTCCTGAGAAGGCACTTTCAAGTCGTTTGATTTGATAATTTCGGCAACGGTGGAAGCTGACAGCCTAAGAAAATCCGGGGTCTTGTACAACTGAAACATAAATGAGAATGTAATGCTTTTCCACAATTACGTAACTGCATAGAAAACTTTTATGATCGGCATTCACGGTAGCGAAATGCTCGAGAGCGAATTCCATTGCAGCTTTTTTCCTTGCCGGATCATTTAATGAGAGTCTCAAAATCTTCATACAGCTCGACATATCAATTTTTTGGGTTATATATTCCTGTACGACTTTTTTTATGTTCTTGATTTTCAATATTGTTCCGAGCTCTTCAAATTTATTAACGATACCCATATCGAGACCTAAACGCGAATCAACAAAACAATAATAATATGATTAAATTCCAATAAAAGTAAATTTGATAATAACTATGTACATATGAAGGATTTACTTATGTCTCCCGTATAGCAGTACTTTAATATCCCGTCGATGACTTCGTCCTCAAAAGCGGAAAAGATGTCACTTAATCGGTGCGAATTATCCTTAAAAAAGTCACTACACGCTGTTAAAACGACCATGTGAGCGAATAAGCTGGAATCATATGGAGTGAAAACACAATTTAATTTAAAATAAACATTAAAGTGCCTTAAAATTAAAATATCTAACTAATTATTCATTTATATAACCTTTTGCCGCGAACCATAAAACCAACATCGGTGTCCTTTTTCTCTTTCATGCAGTTGTACAAATGATCAATTAGATTGATTGTAAACTTGGTCTCCACTCCACTCATTTTGCTTTCACAATATGATATTTCTCCTGAAAATAAAAGTAAACAATATTATTTAATCGTGTGTGTGTGTGTAAAATAAAATAAA
The DNA here is from genome assembly GCA_022651745.1 of Parapsyche elsis. Taxonomy (NCBI): domain Eukaryota; kingdom Metazoa; phylum Arthropoda; class Insecta; order Trichoptera; family Hydropsychidae; genus Parapsyche; species Parapsyche elsis. The sequence goes on along the minus strand of JAGVSN010000076.1, from coordinate 777,386 downwards.
AATATCCGTAATAAATATACATATTGTGTATGTACATAGATACGTATTGGGTATGCAGATACATACTTACAAGACGAAAATCGGGACTCGAATGATGCTTGCACTGAAAATAATCATACTTTTACGATTATGAACTTTGATACGAAATAGATAACACAACCGCAACAAAGTAAAAATAGATATGTATGTATGTCGTTCATTATGTTTTTTCCTGTTTTATTGTGTTATTTCTCGTGTTATTGTGCTATGTGTTATTGCTTATTTTTTAATACATTTGTGTATTAATTGTAAAATAAATATAAATTATTTTAAATTACCAGTTATCGCTATTGTGCAATCGAATATTTTATATACATATCTACATATGTAGAACGATTGTTATCTAATTTATATATATACATATATAGGTATATACATATATACACATATCAACATAGAACGATTTTATCTCATTTTCAACACGACCACAATAATATGATGATACTAAATTGAAAACCACACAAAATAATATGTTGTTTCAATTTATTGTTGAAATTTACGGAAATCTTTTTAACAATGATTTATATCGTGAAGCATCGTTTCGGATAGATTGATCTGAAACATATGTACATACATACATATGTCGATTGGGTACTTTTTGTACAATTTTAAAGAATTTCACTACTGACATGGTGAATCATGAAACCTTTTCTTTATATGCAGGTGGGTGGTTAACATATTACAAATTAAATAATATTGAAAAACTGGGCGCTGACCGAAAAAAGGTTGAAGACCACTGGTTTAGAAGAAGAAAACATTCAGTTGAAAAAACAACTCGTCGATCAAAAAACAGCTGTACTTGTAGTTTTAATTTTGTCGCTTTGAATAAAATAAAAATATTTACATCGCAATAATCTACGAGTATGTAATATGTAAATATGAAATTTTCTATTAAATATTGAATTAGTTTCAGCTCCGAAAGGAAATTCTCTTTTTGGCGAAGTCGACGATAAGCGTCAAGAAATGTTTAAAAAATGTGAGAAAGTTAACCAGGTATGTATTAATATACTATTTTTTCATTATATTATTGTATTATTATCTACTATTTAAAATTTGTTTCAGTTAAATAGGGAATTGTTGAGTAAACAATCAGAGTTGGATTTTCTACCTTGTGAAAAGAAAACACTATGGGAATATACATACTATACGCTGTTCTCAATAGATTAGACATGTATGTACATATGTATGTATATGAAGATTAGACATGTATTATTAAATTAAAAGTAATTCTTCCGCAATCGTGCATTGGGTTTCGGGAATTTTGGATTATTACAGATTGGAATTCTGCCACTTTTATATCTTTCTAATTAGGTGTAAGAAAATAAATTGAAATAAAAAAAAAAAAAAAGTAAATAAAAAAAATTGTTAACACATACGAAAATAGAACAGAAAAAAATAAACAAAAAACGAAAAGTCAGAAAGCTACAATACAATGCGAAAGTTTCTCAATCATCATAGCATAATAAATTATTTCCGAAATAAATTTAAGGACTATATACTCCGCTGAAATGTATTTAGCTCTTTCAAATGTGTTGCGACATATCTCCCAAATGTGTCTGGCGCACTTTCTGGTTCAGGTGACAATAGTTTTTTGACGCTATCTATAAGTACTTGCCGATTGTTTATTAAATTATTGCGAATTTTTTTCGTAGCCGTTGCTTTAAATACCGACGAATCCCTTTGATAGCTTTGTTAAGATGCCTACAATTGAATATAAATAAATGGAAAGAAACAGCTTTCGCTTTAAAAAAACAGAAAAACAGCTTTCGAAGCGATTTAGCAATTTAATAATTGTGTAGATGCTATAGATTCAATAAATAGATGAAGCCAAAAATAGCCATTGTCTTAAAACATCAATAAGTGCTCTGTTTTACACTCAAATCACCAAATCCATTATTCAATGAATAATATAATTATCCCAAAAGTAGCATTACAAATAAAATTACCTAAAATGCCGCCCGCCCATTATTTTAAATAAGAAAATGAATATGTAATCGTTATCTTATGTAATTCTCCGATAGTAAAACGAACTCGTCGAAGAATTTGTCTCGTCGCAGTCCAAGATGTCAAGAATCGATGTCAGCAAAGTCTGAAAACAATTAAAATTTTCTAATTTCAATTCAACGATAATGGACTATTGTATGTTAAGGTGACCAACTTTTTTACAATGAAAAGGGAGGACACAAATAAATTGAAGAAAAAAAATCGTAAATAAAAGAAACATTTTATTTATTGCAATAATACACTTTAATATGAAAAATGTCTAATAAAAACATTTGTAACATTTTATATTGTAATTATGCTTTCATTAATTAATTAATAATTATTATTATTTAAATGAGTACTTTTCCACAGAATGAATATTTTTTGTCAATGTATCATTTTCTAACAATGCTCCGTACTAATGATCCATAAATAATCCAAAGCACCAAATAACTCTGAAACGGCTTGCTAGCTCTTATAAACCCCAGCATTTTAGTTGTTCTTAAGCAGATAGCCTCAATGTGCTGACCAAAATTAAATTTGTTTGAAAAAATTACTCCCAGATCATTGAAGCTCTCCACCGAGTTCAAATCAGTACCACTGAGATGATATTGAGACACATAACGATTATGAGCTCTACCTGTACTAAAACTCAGCGAAAAACATCATCATCAAAATTCTGAGTGCTTTATAGCTTTAACTATATCATTGATGTAAATTAAAAAAATTCGGGTGTGGCCAACCCATGACTTTATCCATATATTTGAGCAATACAAAGAGCTACGAAATTATTTTTTTAAGTACGTAAGTAAATAAAACGCATGCACACCACCACACCAACCAAAATACATACATACATACATATCATAAAATTACTGTGTTGAGTGCGCGCGCGTATGTAAAATACGATCTTCGGCATATATTCAAATAAGAAAAACTACAACTTCCGGTCGGCGGATTGTAATCAAAACCTTATCAACTCTTAAATTTTATATTGAAATTATAAATATAAAATTTCGACTGGGGCAGTTTCTGAAATATTCTATGGTATTCTATCAGTCACTTTTCGACAAAAGTGACTGATTTTAATGATTTTTTTTTTTTAGCAATATATCTTAGAATTACAACATTACAATATTGTGACGATACAACATATTTAAAAGGTCGAAAAAAAAAAAACGAAAAATCGTTCAAGAGTAAACTGCCACTTGGATACACTTCCACTGCCACACATACTGGATTTTGACCAAAATCACAGTATCTCTTACGGCTAACGTGAAAACTATAGATATGAAATTTCAATTTGATCGATCGGGCAGTTTCGGAAATTTTCTGTGGTAAAAGAATTTTAGAATTTTCTACACGAAAAAAACCCTACTTCCGGTTGACTGATGTTGACCAAATTCCTTACCGCTTGTGAAACCTTACGTGAAAATAATAGATATGAAATTTCAGCTTGATAGACTTGATAGTTTCGGAGAAAACACACATACAGACACACACACACATAAGTACACAGCATCAGATCATACCTAACTCACAGGAAGTTAGTGGTTAACGTAAATACTGAAATATCCTCACCGAAATCAATCTCAGCAGGGGTCCCACAGGGAAGTCTGCTAGGCCCTCTCTTATTTGCCATATATATTAATGACATACCCATCCCAAAACACTGTCACATAGCTCTATATGCAGATGATACTGCTTGCTTCACAAGCAGTATCAAACCAGAGGCTATTCGCAGAAACCTTGAACTAGCCTTAAAGACACTGACGGACCACTTCACTAAGTGGAAAATTAAAATTAATCAAAACAAAACAGACGCGATTTTCTTTTAGTGTACGAAAACATAAACCAAATTCAGATCTGAAAATCCCATCTGGAGAAAGTCTGAAATGGCAAACACAAATAAAATACTTAGGAATTACATTCGATAAGAGAATGAGATGGGCCCCCCACATAGAGGCGGCGAAATGCAAAGCAATTCGCGCCATATCTTCAATATACCCTATATTCAATCGACATAGTGCCTTATCACTACATAATAAAATTAAAATATATTGCGCACTCATACTACCCTTACTAACGTACGCTGCTCCGTATGGAATAATGCCTCCAATACTAACCAATCAAAGCTTCAAGTAGTCCAAAATAAATCACTAAAAATCATTTATAACACGCCCATATATACTAACCTAAAAGACTACATTCCCAGTATAACATCCCATTAGTCGTAGATGTCACTAACAGATTAACCAGTAGATTCTATGATAGAATTACCAATAACCACACTAACAAATTAGTGAAAGGTCTCGGTGATTATAGCAAGATGTCTTTACCCTTTAGGTATAAACACAAATTACCTAAACATAATTTTCTTTAGATCGCCGACTCTAAAAAGTAAGTATTTAATTTAATTATGTAAAATATTATAAACATTTGATAAGAATTGTAAATAGGTTTTTGAGCTCTTTCTCATATTATTCTTTAAACACTAACATTAAAATAAAAGAATCCTTATAAATACTAACAAAATGAACAATGTGTAAAATAGATAATGGTCACTGGACCAGTAGCTATTAAAATAGAATTAAGATGTATTGTGAACATAGTATAAGAACAATAAAAAGCTTTTTTAAATAAATAAAAAATAAATAAGTACACAGACATACAGACATTAAGACATTTTTTAGAAATCATGAAAATATGATCAGGAGATGATACCTGATACAAATCAGTCAAAATCTCGAGGTCGAATTTTCGCACGATCACAATACTTTATCCGATTAGGATAAAGTAATAACCATATATTAATTTGTTAGTCTCGATTTAAACGGTGATTTTATGGAACCTATCTACCGTGGAAATTGAAGGATGGGTGTAGATAATACAACACATCCCCTTTATTCCTCCATACTCAGTAGATTTAACAAAATATATTAACAGAATTAAGCAACGAAAGTATGAAAGTGGGCTTAAATATTAATTTTAATAAAACTAAAATTATGTTTAATGAATTTTAGACGCAAAACGTAGTCACAGAAGATAATTTTTTTTTTTTTTTTTTATTAAACTTTTATTTATCCATATAATGTTCATAATACTTCTTATTTACTAAAAAAAAAAAAAATAATATGTGTGTCAGTAGTAATAGGAAAATAATCTTACTTTATCGTTAGTGTTTGTTTTTACAGTAGGAAAATTTAAGCTAAAAAACCTATTTACAAATTTTATTTTTATTCTTTTAAATACAATACATAATAAATAGGGTATGCATGCAGATACATTAAATTCTTATTTCTAGTGACTTACTGTAAACGGAGGTTTAAAACAGATTATGTTTCGGGAGCCTATGTTTATACCTGAATGGTAATGACACACTATCGTAATCACCGAGACTTTTTACTAATTTGTTAGCGTGGTTATTGGTAGTTTTTTTGGTAAAACTTCGTGGTTAATTTGTTAGTAATATCAGTTACAAGTGGGATGTTGTTTCGCGAGTGAAGCGTTTTGAGGTTAGTATACATGGGGGTGTTATATATGATTTTGATGGCTTTGTTTTGCACGATTTGCAGTTTAGTATGGTTAGTGGTGGAGGCATTGTTCCAAACAGGCGCAGCGTATGTTAATATTGGTAGTATTAGGGCGCGATACACTTTGATGCGATTGGATCGTGACAAAGCGCTACGACGGTTGAACAACGGATAGACCGCTGCCATCGCGCGCATCGCCTTGCACCTCGCTGACTCTAATTGTGGGGCCCAGCGCATTCTTCTATCAAATATTATTCCTAAATATTTCAACTGAGCTTGCCATTTCAGCCTTTCTCCTGATGGGATCTTCAGTTCTGAACTCGGCCTGTGCTTTCGAACACTAAAGAATATAGCGTCCGTTTTTGTATGGTTAATTTTTATTTTCCACTTTGTAAAATGGTCGTTTAATGATTTTAAAGCTAATTCAAGATTTTTACGAATTGCGTCAGGTTTGGTGCTGCTCGTAAAGCAAGCAGTATCGTCTGCATATAGTGCTAAGTGGCACTTTTTTTGAACGGGAATATCATTTATATATATGGCAAATAGGAGTGGCCCTAGCAAACTTCCCTGTGGAACTCCCGCCACGATCGGTTTCGGCATCGATGGTTCGTCTTTTACGTTAACTATTAGTTTTCTATCGGTTAGGTATGATCGGATGATATTAATAAGGTAGTTGGGTACTTTGTTATTGATTAGTTTGTGAATTAGTCCATCGTGCCAAACTGTGTCGAAGGCTTTTTCTATGTCGAGACACACCATCCCCGTACTTCTCTTCATATTAAAGTTCTTCGTCACGTGCTCAGTTAATCTGGTAAGCTGCTGGGTTGTGGAATGTCCCGAGCGGAAACCAAATTGTTCATTAATCAGATTTTTATCAACTATTTTTAGTAAGCGCGAGTAAATGATTTTTTCTAAGATTTTAGAGAGAGTGCAAAGTAAACTGATGGGTCGGTAATTGACTGGGTTTTTTGGGTCCTTACCTGGCTTCGGCAGTGGAATGACTTTTGCGACTTTCCAGTATTCTGGGAAATACCCAGTGAGTAAGCAGGCGTTAAATATTTTTGACAATAATACTAAGGTTCTGAACGGAAGTTGTTTTATGATTACATTATCTATTGCGTCACGGCCAGTAGCTTTTTTATTCTTTAAACTATGAATTATATTTTGAATTTCGCACGGATGGACTAGTTTCACAGAATTAGTATTGTTAATATCAGTTTTAATATGCTTTTTGATAGAATGGTTGACTTTGTTGTATGTCGGTGTGTGATGGTAGTGATGTGTGAGTGTGTGATGCTTTTGGAATGCGTTTGCTAAGAGTTCCGCCTTGTCACTGTCTCGTGTCACCATGTTCACGCACAGAAGATAATCATATTATAGAGATACATAGTTATTTATACCTAGGACAATTGGTGAATATGACCATGCCAACAAATGCTTAAAAAATAAGGCATACCACCAATGCGCATTGTCGGTTATGACGTATGGATGTTAAATTCAAGAATGTTACTTAAGATCCAGTGCACTGTATGGCCAAAATGGAAGATATAGCAGAACGTGTGAAAAAGTGGACACATAGAATGAATGGCAGATGGACCCGAGAAATACTGGAATGGTATCCGAGAGGATGTGAAAGAAAGCACGGTAGATGGGCTGATGAATGTGTGGAGTCAATTCGATGCAGATTTCTCGAGACAGACAGGAATGGAAGAGGATTGAAGAGGCCTTCATCGATGATGATGACCAGATGTAAAAAATAAGTTTTTAGATCCAAGCAATGCTTAAAAAAGGAGGCATACGACCAATACTGTCGGTAATGAAGTATGGATGCCAAATTCAAGAATGTTACATAAGATCCAGTGCACACAGATGTATGCCCGGTATAAAAAAAAGAGATAGTAAGAAGTATGACCAAAATGGCAGATATAGCAGAACGTGTGAAAAAGTGGACACATAGAATGGTTGGCAGATGGACCCGAGAAATACTGGAATGGTATCCGAGAGGATGTGAAAGAAAGTAGACGCTAGGTGGGCTGATGAATTGACAAGAATGTGCGGAGATCAATTTATTGGATGCAGATCGCTCAAGACAGACAGGAATGGAAGAGGCCGAAAAATTCAGATAGCGGTGAATTATCATAGCAAAAACTCTCTTAAATTAAATCCACGCGACTCCCCTGCATAGACGCATAAAAAAAAAGAGACATACACAATTTATACCCCAATTTTTGCACGATTCCGCGAGCGCGCCGACTAGGCTCGTAATGAGTTTCATATGCAAAGCACATCTTCGCAATTTTATTCACGAACATATTGCGTCGAGAGACCAAAACCCAAGAGATAACAGCGGCAAAGCTGGCTGACCCGCAGCGACAAGCCATATTCTTGGAATGCGACCACCAAGTAAAACCCGAAACTCTCGGGAAACTTTCAGTGTATGCCAAACCAACGAACCAACCCCTACATAAGTATTTTCGCACACATACCCGAAACCGCGAGATTTACAACAGTTGAATTTCCTTTCCGCGGAGCAATTTTCCCATCCATTATTACGCCAGAGCGTGTATAATTTGGCTGTGGATTTTTGGAGATTGTATACTTGTGTGTTTCCGTTGATTTACCACAACTATGTATGTATGTATGTAGTGTTGTTATCAGTGATTTTCACAGTCGACCGGATATAACACAGTGCCCAGAAATCCAGTTGAACAATCCCGCTACACGCGGCTAGAGAATTAGCATATTGAACACTAAATCACATTAATGCATACTTAGCTTGTTGTACCAGAGGACTTTGTAATAATAACGACACGCACACACATATATAAACATGCTCGAACACTGCCATTGTAATTCTGTAGCCTCGTTCCAAAAGGGACAGTGTCAAATTTTAAACGAATTTAGTCAACTTTCATATGTTAAAATCACATTCGAACATGCATATATGTACAATATAGTACGTTTTTCAACAAGATAGTATGCAGTTTAAGTTTGGGTATATTTTTCTTCTACATAGCTGTGTGTGTGTTGAAAGAAAAATAAAAAAAAAGACAAACGTTATACGTTTTTGTTGCATTTGGTGCGTCTCAAATGTTTGTTCCTTTTTAGCGCACGTATGTAGTTAGAAGAAACCAATACTCGAACTCAATCTGCATACTCTCTCGTTAAAAAAACAGACATAGAGGTGGTTACCACCTACTCAAAAATATTAATCGAACGTTTTAAATTCAAAATAAACTTCGATCAAACCTTCATATGTTAAAATTTACTTTTGAAATAATACCTAACTGAGATGTAAAATTCTGTCACATTCGAACATGCATATAGTACGTTTTTCAACAAGATAGTATGCAGTTTAAGTTTGGGTATATTTTTCTTCCACATACATAGCTGTGTGTGTTGAAAGAAAAAAAAAAAAAAAGACAAACGTTATACGTTTTTGTTGCATTTGGTGCATCTCGAATGTTTGTCCCCATTTTAGCGCACGTAGTTAGAATAATCCAATACTCGAACTCAATCTGCATACTCTCTCGTTAAAAAAACAGACATAGAGGTGGTTAAAATACCATCAACTAAAATATTAATCGAACTTCGAACAAACCTTCATATGTTAAAATTTACTTTTGAAATAATACTGAGATGTAAAATTCTGTCATATTCGAACATGCATATATAGTCCGTTATTCAACAAGATAGTATGCAGTTTAAGTTTGAGTAGCTTTTTATTCTAGCTGTGTGTGTTGAAAAGGGATAATAGTTCGTCTGCCTCAAAGGTAGAAAGACAAACGCTACACGTTTTTGTCGCATTTGGTGCATCTCGAATGTTTGTCCCTTTTTAGAAATAAAACAAGGATTGAGCGCTTTTGGAAGAGTGAACATTGTTTTTAAATCCAACATTCCGCTAAGGCATACGACCAATGCGTACTGCCAGTTATGATGTATGGATGTGCAACTTGATGCTAAATTCAAGAATGTTACACAGATGTTTGGTCGGTATAACAAGAAGAGATCGTAAGAGGAATACATGTGTAAAAAGCATGACCAAGGTGACAGATATAGCAGAACGCGTGAAAAAGTTGAAGTGGACACAGCGAGAAGAATGGATGGCAGATGGAATAGTATCCGAGAGGATGTGAAAGAAAGAAAGTGGATGCAGATTGCTCAAGACAGACAGGAATATAAGAGGATTGGAGAAGCCTTCATCCAGCAGTGATGATGAGTTAGAAGAAACCAATACTCATAGTTGTTAAAAAACAGACATAGAATCTAATTTTTTAACCCTAGTTTTGCAGCTTACGGTTGGTATTGAGGCATTTTAAAATTAAATCTTGCATTTTTAATGACAACAAGCACCATGTGCAAATTCAGCGTAATAGAGGTCTATATTATGTGGTGTTAATTCAACCGAAATATGTGGATAAGCTAGGTGCATATATTATATAATACAAGTTGTATTGAATGTGTATGTAACAAGTTGAACGTTGAAGCGAGTAAATCATCCGCTTTGCAAGATTTCCCAACGAGCTTTTCACATCGGTTTCCTCTAAAGCACAATGTGAAGAGCCACCACACGCGACTTTACAACAACGAAATTTCCTATTCGACGAAAACTTCTGACATGAATGAATATGTAGTTTAAATAATAACCATTCGAAAACAAACAATTCCGTGACACGAAACTTTTCGAACACCGCGCCCATGCCAAGGTACCGAACCTCTAACCGTCTATTATTACGTATTTGAACAAAAAGTTGTCTGCTTTGTGAACTGAAACAATATTTAAATGCGGGGGGGGGGAGACTGGGACTGGGGGGGGATGAAAAAGAGGGGTACAGACACACACACACACACACACACAGCCACCCACAAAGCCAAAGCTCCCGAACAAAAAGCTCGCTTGGGAACAATCAAATCTTAAACGTCATAAATTTTCATTTAACATTCACCGCACCCCCAGCCGTACCACTTCACCACTCGCCGACCTCACCTAATACATATATACAGGGTGCATCAATATATAACGTACCCATTTTATTATAATACTAGTCCGTTGAACGTCGACGGAGCCGGTTTCTCACCACCCGTACACTGAAAAATAATATTAAATTTAATAGTCGTTTATAGCGCCATCTATGGCGCGTTATAATACAACAACGTGACAATTGAGCAGAGTCGCAAACTTTCAACCGATTTGTATGTTCAAAATAAAAGGGATCTCGCACCGTGCGGTTTGGCTCACCGCGTAAACGCTCACTGATACCGAGTTCAAATCCCACCGGTGCTACGTTCTGGTTTTTTTTAATTATTTACGTCGGCGAGCGTTATCAGCAGACACACACACAGACACACAGACACACAGACGGAATAGGGATACTATATATGTACTAGTGTAAGCCCGTTGAATATCAACGGAGCGTTCTCATCAGCCGTACTGAAAAATAATATTAAATTTAATAGTTTTTATATGTAGTTGTTGCATCTACATGTGCGATAATGCACCATTTATGGCGCGTTATAATAACAACGACGTAACAATTTAGCAAAGTCGCGAACCCTTTAAGAATAAATATTGGCCAATTATTATAGCACGTCCGTCATCGCCTCCGTTTGGAAGATAGTGTAAGCACGATTCCTCTCAACCTGGCGATACTGGGTTCAAATCCCACTCGTGCGACGTTCTGGTTTTTTAATTATTTACCTCGGAGCGTTATCAGCAGACAGACGGACTTCGGCTATTATATATATAACTAGTGTAAGCCCGTTGAATATCAACGGAGCGCTTTCTCATCACCCGTACCGAAAAATAATATTAAATTTAATAGTTTTTATAGTTGTTGCATAGATGGCGCCTTATAATAACAACGTAACAATTTACCAAAGTTGCGAGCCTATTTTTTTTTTATATAAATAGTCAACAGACAGACAGACATAACACACACACACATTATATATAGTGCCATCTATGTTATATTAGCAGAGTCCCGATCCCTTTTATAAGTAAAGCAGAGTCACGATCCCTTGTATAGGTAATGTTTAAAAAAAAAGGACTAAATTGACAACTGGCGACAGCGGATAGCATAAGTGCGAGTCCTCTCGAGCTTGGGGTCCCGGGTTCGATCCCCCACTCTTCGGGTTTTTTAATTATTTTTCCTCAGCGAGCGTTATCAGCAGACAGACAGAGAGACAGACGGATTTCGGCTATTATTATATATATAATAATATATAATTTCAAAGCGTATCCCTGACTCATTCGTCGGCAGCTTGTTGCTAGTAAATAATTATACCTACATTTATAAATGCTTGAATGGTATCCAAGAGGATGTGAAAGAAACAATTGTATAATGTACCGTTGATTGAATGGGCGTATGGTCATAAAATCGCGTCTTCGACTTGAACCAGCTTTGACAAATAACGGCTCGTTGCCAAGACACCGTTTTTTATGTTGGCAATGCTAGCGTTTCTCAACGACCCAGCCAGGCAGACAGTATATAATACAATGCATACTGCCAGTTTTGACGAATGGATGTGAAACGTGGATGCCAAATTCGAGAATGTTACGCAAGATCCATTCATTGCACACAGAGAAGCATGGAAAGATATTTGAACATGTGCTCGGTATAACGGGAAGAGATCGTAAGAGGAATAAATCGGTAAGAAGCATGACCAAGGTGGCAGATATAGCGGAACGTGTGAAAAAGTTCGAAGTGGACACATGGTGAGAAATACTGTAATGATATCCGAGAGGATGTGAAAGAAAGCAAAGTAGACCAAGTGGAAGATGGGCTGATGAATTAAGAAGAATGTGTGGAGTCAACTGGATGCAGATTGCTCAAGACAGAGCAGGAATGGAAGAGGATTAGAAAGGCCTTCATCCAGCAGTGGATGGTTAACGGCTGAAAAGCATGAGGACCCATACATATACAAGTGTTTTCAATACCTTCTATAATAAAATAGAAGGCCTTACAAACTAAATACAATCCGCTTTAAAATTGACTGATGTATAATAAGAATCTTTTTAAAACAAAATGATAGAAAGTATATTAGTTTATTGATTAAAAGGGGAGTATTTATTTATTTATACTTTTAAGTGTATGATTACGGAATATTTCATATTCACGTTCAAAACAATTAATTTACTTAAAAATACTATACAGAGCGTACAATTTTAAAGCCAAAATTACGCACAAGTAATCTAAAAATAATCCACTATAAAAGTTGCTATGTACTGTTATTGCATAATACAATATTTAAACATTGTTTTTGTTTATTTATTTTATATAATATTAGCCGATCAGCTAATTTAACTTACATCTATTACATATTTATAACAACTACATAAATCTATTACACATTATACACTATACTAATACATAACTACTATCTCTCACAGAGGTGTCTCCTCACACTTTTCAAGAATACATCTATTGTCTTAGAAGACTTGATGCACTCCGGGAGGGCATTATACATTAATATACCCCTGTGAAAAACACCACCAGCTGTCTTTGATTTCCTTACTCTACCTACAACTAGTTGGTTCTTATTTCTAGTAGAATAACTATGAATATCACTATTTCTAATGATATAACTCTTAAAATAACTTGGCAATAACTTATGATCTAACTTATAAACAAAAGACAATGTGCTTAATTTTAAACAATTTCTAATGCTCATCCATCCCAATTCATCTAACATACTTCTAATACTTTTTAGCCTACCAACATTCAAAATACCTCTCATAGCTCTATTTTGCAACCTTTGAATTTTATCTAAATCTTGGCCACTGAACATATTAAGTACAGTGGCACAATAAACCAGATGTGGCAAGACAATTGTATTATAGACTAAAACCTTACTTTTTCTACTTAAAATATTTCTTAACCTACACAAAACACCATTGTTTGTTGAAAAAAATTGTCTCAAATGATTTCAAATCATAATGTATGTAGTATTTTATGAATATATGTACATACATATAAAACTGATTCGCAAGTAGCAGTGTTTCAAAAATTGATCATTCAAATTGATGCTAAAAAATTTTCATCAAATCCCAAGTAATTGCGACATTTGAAAGGCATACCTACTAAAAAATATCATACATTCGGATTATGTACCACTATAGCTGTCATTCGTGACGTTAAAAATAATTGCTTAATCCCTAGCCGGGCATTGGCACCGAGAGAGGAATGGGGAAAGGAGGGGGATGAAAGTACCCTTAATGGAAATTGTTATCTTAGACAGCCATTACACAAAATGGTTTTTGTCATTTTTATCTGGGCCGCGAGAGGGGGTGGGAGGGAGGGAGGGGTTTAAAAAATTACAATATGCCGTTAAAATTAAATGACAAATGGAACAAGAGACGGGGACAGTAGCCCTTATCTAGATTCTCGACTCTCTCACTCTCGACCCACTTGAAAACGTATCGATTTTGTATTAAAACGCGCTTGTTATAAATCAAATTTTGCCATTTGTAAAATTCCACAACCGCAACCGACAGTATTTTTAATAATATTTTATAAATATATTAAGTTTAAACTGATTGTTTTTATAACTAAATAGTAAGACTCGCCTCAGCTGTAGAGTACCCTCGGCTTCATTCGAAACAATATCACAATCTTGTTTCTGGCTCATTTACCTTAATTAGTTATACAAGTTCCCTTGAAAGAGTTAAACGTCAGTTGGGGGCGAGCGACACGGAAATATTTATGTTCCGACGGGGGAGCAAATCTCACGTGAATAAAACAATTGAATGAGGGACCCACCCCTACGGAAAATGTTTTTTTTTTTTGCAAATGCTCAACCGCTCAAGGACTTTCGCACATTAAATTCTAATTTTGCAAAGAAACAATCGAGGGAATGCTTGCGATTTGAATAATATCAAATAGAAGGCACTAAAGCCATGCGCAAAACAGGAAAAGTAAGTGCGCAGATTCATAGTATGCATATGAAACCTAGTGATTTATTACAGTGTAAAATGTATTCAAATTCAAAAGACATTGTATTATTTAAATATAAATTATATGGCAAAGTATTGAAAAGCCCTCTTTTTTCAATATTTTAAAATGATGATTGAAATACGAATGCTCAAACTATAGCGCTAAATATGTGTAACGAGAAGAATGTAATGTAACAAATTCTCAGAGAAATCAAAATAAGTTTATTAAACATTCCCGACGCACACAGACAAATGTTAGAATTTTATATACATACATATACATATATATGTTTATATTTATATTATATTTCGCAGTATCTTAAAATTAAAACAATATAACAAAAGAGATTAATGCAAATAAACAACGAAAGTAATTTAATTAATTTTGCACGAAAAACGTAATCATATTGTAGCGATAGTTGACAGTTATTTATACCTAGGACAATGAGTGAATATGACTGGTTGCAAAGAAGAATAAATAAAACGAAGAATGAAACTAGGATGGAGTGCTTTTGGAAGAATGGACATTGTTTTTAAATCCAGCATTCCGCTATGCTTAAACAAGAAGGCCGTACGACCAATGCGTACTGCCAGTTATGACGTATGGATGTGAAACTTGGATGCTAAATTCAAGAATGTCACGAAAGATCTAGTGCACACAGATGTTTGGTCGGTATAACAAGAAGAGATCGTAAGGGGAATACATGGGTTAAAAGTATGACCAAATTGGTATGTAGATATAGCAGAACGTGTGAAAAAGTTGGAGTGTCACATAGCGAGAAGAATGGATGGCAGATGAACGCGAGAAATACTGGAATGGTATCCGAGAGGATGTGAAAGAAAGCAAGGTAGACCGAGTGAAAGATGGGCTGACGAATTGAGAAGAATGTGTGGAGTCAAGTGGATGCAGATTGCACAAGACAGACAGGAATGGTAGTAGATTGGAGAAGCCTTCATCCAGCAGTGAAATGTGTAATTTAGATTTGGTACTAAATTCTTTCCAACACAGACGTACATATGTATAACAAAAATAGTTTCAACAAAATTTAACGTATAGGTCGCGCAACGAGAGTTGAGGCGAACCACACACACACATATGCATTTTTAGTATACTGGCTGATGCAACATTTTTTTTAATATTTAATTTTAACTCTACCCTTAATAATACCCCACAGTAACTCTATAGGATTTAGTTCTGGGTGGTAGGCAAAGTACACTATGTCCATGATCTTCCAGGATTTTGTCAAGTACTTGGCTTATTCTTCAGTATTATGTCATATAAAATGGGTTTGTGCTTTTCTCTGGATACGGTATTTTCTAACTAAACCGACAAACGATATAAAAATCGAAGACTGAATGATTGGACTGAAGGAACATGCCGTATTTCACAAAACAATAGTGTCTCTGTTACACTCGTAACGTGTAACGAGACAGAGCGTTTTTATTGTTGCATTTGGTGAAAATTCGTATTATTCACCTATTCACAGATACACAATTTATGTGTGTGTGTACTTTTCTATGAAAGCACATTCTCATATTTTAAAATCAACCAATCTATGTATGTATATACACATATAAAAATGAATGTCGGTCTATTTGTTTGTTTGTTTGGCTGTTTGTTTGTCTCTTATAGGCTCCTAAACCACTCAACCGATCGCGATGAAACTTTCAGGACTTATTGGGATCATGCCGGGGATGGTTCCTGTGAAAAAAATCGGGAAGAAAACGGGAACGGGTCTGCTCACGCGTCAGATAACGTACTAGGAACGGGAACGGGATCGGGACCAGGATCTGGAACGGGAACAGGAACGGGCCTGCTGACGCATCAGAAAACGTACTAAGAACGGGAACGGGAACGGAATCGGGCATTGCAACGCATGCCGGGTCAGCTGGTAACTAATGAAATTTAAAGTATTAAGGTATTGAATAACACCTACAAACCGATCAATACACAGGGCACATTAGAATTAGTTACGTTTGATTATTATTTTATCAAATTATTAATATACGCAGATTGTCCGTTTCCCCCATCCCACAACTACCCACCATGAGTACACACATACAACAAGATACAGGGTGATTATTATTAGTTTGATCGTTGTGTCTCGACCCCCCTCATACCATAGGTACGTGTTTTGCGGCATATTCATGCGGCATATGAATGCGTTTACGGGCACTCGCGGCTATCTCGAGTCCCGTACGTCCCGGGTTATTAAAACGGGATCGTAGTGTCCCTCTCCACACTCTCCAGTCTCTCGTCCCGATTTCGGGGATTAAATTAACTAGTTATCTATTTAAATCCGGCTCAGCGCGTGATAAGCCCGTGATTAATTGCCGCGGCTATTGTCACCGTGCCGTATAGTAGTAACGTATTCACACACACCCAAAACTCCCCCATTTTAACACTTTTTAACCCCATCGTCACCACTTATGGGGTAGTAGTGGTGTCCGAATTAAACTGTGCATATGACAGTCTTAGTTATTTATTTTATATAATACAGTAGCTAGAGCTAATTACATAATCCTTAACTAAGCACCTATACAGAGATATATTTTTTTTTAAGACTGCCAGGAACTTCTAATTATATTATATATTATATTATTATACTCCAAAACACCTGTGTACAAGATGCTTCTATTTATTCTAACATCCCGGTCCTGATCCCATGAACCCGATCCCGTTCCCGTTCCCGTTCCTAGTACGTTATCTGACGCCCCGAGCCGTTCCCGTTCCCTAGTTTTTTTTCTGACCGATTTTTTTTCACAGCAACCATTCCCGGCATGATCCCAATAAGTCCTGAAAGTTTCATCGCGATCGGTTGAATGGTTTAGGAGCCTATTCCTGAGACAAACAGACAGACAGACAAACAAACAAACAAACAAACAAACAGACAGACATTCATTTTTATATAGGTATATATAGATTATATTCTCATACATCCATTCCTCTCACAATAAATTTACTTAAAATAAGATGGTAACATATTATTATCTAATCCAACATACAAATCCTCAAAGTATCATTCACATTCAACCAATCTAATTTAATCGTCATTTTTTTTATACTAGCATACCTGTCCGCATTTAAAATACATCTCATACCTCTATTTTGTAATATTTGTAATCTACATATCTCTAGTTGACTTATCTAACATATTTAATAATGAACCACAATACGTAAGATGTGGTCTGACAATTACATTCTTTTGAAGATAATTTTCTTAGCCGACATAATATTCCTACTTTTTTTTTTTATTAAAAATTGACCGTGTAACTTAAAATCTAACTTGTCATTCAAATATTATACTCAAATATTTGATATGAATTATTAACTAGTTCAATATTACTGTCACCAACTTTTAACCTAAAATCAGTTTTATTATCATTCCACTTTAAAACAACTGTTTTGATGAGGAATGTCTACTTTTCTCGTTTCGTATTATGTATGTATGTACATATGTACATATCGCACACCTACGTATGTAAATCAACTCAAAAATTAAGATTTTTTTTTTAATAAATTATTCGGATTCTACAAACGAAGCTGCATGAACCAACCAAACAAAAAGAAATGTTTTAATATGAACTTTCTTTAACATGCTTGTTTTCGTAAAAAAAAAAAAAAAACAGTAAATTCCTATCACTTATAGCGACATGACAACAGGTTTTTTGTCGTTCCTGAAAAAAGTGTTTTGTTTTTTTTTAGTTGTTACTGTTTAGATCTAGGTGTGCGATTTGTATGTACATATGTATGTTGAGTCTTTATGTTTAAACTGTTCGGTTGTTATGTTATGTTTAAACTGATGGGACCTACATATTTCACTGTCATTTTTATGTAAAAACATATTTTTATGATTCCTATCAACTGTTCAGATGAGGTATGTAGGTACATGACCATAAGTATGTAGCTAACTCAATTTTTTATGATTTTGGAAATTAGAGTTATACCAGTTTTAAACGAAAATCTCATGCTATCAATGAAACGATAGCTTATCGTACACTCCCGCTCACTGAAAATATTACGATGGTTCAATTTTTTTGTAGCTTTCGAATCGAAAGTTTCGCTCGAAGGGGGGGGGAAAAAGCTGTCCCCTTTTCATACAGATAATATTGGCGTGTCCAGTAATGGAATTTAAAAATGTCATATATCGAAAGCGATACTCCGGGGATTTCCCCCTGCCTCCCCCTCCGTCAAAAAGAACCTTTTCATTTCGCCTCTGTAGCAGAACACATATCACCAAAAAAAAGCTACAATCGCATTTTGACAAATGTCCGTGGCGGCATTTGTAAGTGTGCTTTCATTTATTGTAGATATTAATGATTATTTAAGCTCAAATTCATAATCATTAAGATATACCTGTAATTAAGTTTAAGTTCTATGTACAGTGTTAAACATGCAACATAGGAAGTTGAGGCAACTCTAAAATTATTAATTGACAGAGCGGGATCAAATATAGGGGGGGGTCACTAAATGAATGGAGCAAATCACAATTTTGTATATAGTGAACCGTTCACCATTCACTGCTGGATGAAGGTCTCTCCAATCCACTTCCATTCCTGTCTCTCTTGAGCAATCTGCATCCACTTGACTCCATACATTCTTATCAATTCATCAATCCATCTTCCATTCGCTCTATCTTGCTGTCTTTCACATTCTTTCGGATAGCTGATTGCCACTTCAACTTTTTCACACATTCTGCAATATCTACAAATTTGGTCATACTTCTTACCCATGTATTCCTCTTACGATCTCTTTTTTTTATACCGGGCATACATCTGTATGCACTGGATCTTACGTAGAAATCTTGAATTTAGCATCCACGTTTCATATCCATACGTCATAACTGGCAGTACGCATTGGTCGTATGCCTTATTTATTGATTTAAAAACAATGTTCAACTATGTATCATCATCATTTTCAGCCGTTCACCATCCACTGATGAAGGCCTCTCCAATCCTTTTCCATTCCTGTCTGTCTTGAGCAATTTGCATCCACTTGACTCTACACATTCTTCTCAATTCATCATCCCATCGTCCACTCAGTCAACCTTGCTCTCTTTCACATCCTCTCGAATACCATTCCAGTATTTCTCGCGTCCATCTGTCATCCATTCTTCTCGCTTTGTGTCCACTCGCAACTTTTTCACACGTTCCGCTATTGGTCATGCTTCTTACCCATGTATTCCTCTTACGATCTCTTCTCGTTATCATCATCATTTTCAGCCGTTCACCATCCACTGCTGGATGAAGGCCTCTCCAATCCTCTTCCATTCCTGTCTGTCTTGAGCATCAGCCCATCTTCCACTCGGTCTACCTTGCTCTCGGATACCACTCCAATATTTCTCGCTATGTGTCCAATCCATTGCCACTTTAACTTTTTCACACGTTCTGCTATATCTGTCACTTTGGTCATACTTCTTACCCATGTATTTATTTTGCGATCTCTTCTTGTTATACCAAGCATACATCTCTGTATGCTTCTCTGTGTGCACTGGATCTGGCGTAACATTATTGAATCTATCATCCACGTTTCACATCCATACGTCATAACTGGGAGTACGCATTGGTCGTATGCCTTCTTTTTTAAGCATAGCGGAATGTCTGTCTGTCCTGAGCAATCTGCATCCACTTGACTCCACTCATACATACTTCTTAATTCATCAGCCTATCCTCCACTCGGTCTACAGAGCTTTCTTTCACATCTTCTCGGATACCATTCCAGTATTTCTCGCGTCCATCTGCCATTCATTCTTCCAAAGCACTACATATTAGTTTCATTCATCTTCTTTACATCCGGTCATATTCACCAATTGTCCTAGGTATAAATAACTATCAACTACCCCATATCATAAACAACCTAATCTAACCTAACCTGACCTATATTAAACGCAACGAACTATCATAACTAACGCCAAATTGAGCAGATTATTATTTTGATTATATTTTTTTGATCCGAGCCACGGAAATTACTTACGCGTTATTGATGCCGAGAAGTGGCATCGAGCAAGCAATAAAGTCCCGTTTCCTCGGGGGTGACACGAAATGTGAAAGGACAGATGATTTCGTTAAGGGATCTTATATTAGGTTAACCTGCCCATCAAATACAAAAAGCTACATTAAGGGTCACCCTAATGGCACTTGGCGGCAATCTGCAAGAGTCCTCGGTATCAATGGCGAACATCCACCGGATTTTCCGTTTTATGATAATCGCCAGCCGTAAAAACACACCGAGAACAGACATGAAAAATTTATGTCCAGAAGAAAAATCCACCATCCAACACGATAAATTAAACACCTATACGTATACCTATCAATCTATCTCTACAATATATTTTTTTTATTTACACGGTAGTCCCTAGAACGTATCCCCCGTGCAAAAAGGGAATCGAGTGTACATATATATGTAATGTACATATGAGTCGCCTAGTTCCAAATCCCGATAAGTCCATAAAACTCACTTGTTCGCAAACGCGGTTTTTCTGCTACAGACTTATTTGCTTGATGGTGTTTAAACTCATTTAAACTTAATTTTGTTGATATTAAACAAAATATTGAGATTAGAAACATGGACTTATCGTTGTTTGTTTCTAAATATGGCTTTTATCATAGTGCAATTGTCAGTTTTTGGAACTAACACTGATTTTCAATACTTTTTTACGGCACACTTGGCGGTATTTGGAATAATTCAAGTATAAGGCATCGTTTGAAAACATTCTTAGAACCAGAAAATATTTTAGCCTCGTTTTTTATATATTGTGGACTTATCGGGATTTGGAACTAGGCGACTCATATATAAAATTAATTTTTTTCTATCTATTAATTTGTTCCTATTTACATACATATGTATATTCGTATTAATACATTCCAATGACGTATGCCTAATCGATACCGAACTTTGTAGAGGTACGTGCTATAATCCTGCAGGTCTTTAAAGATACATACATATGTACATATGTATGTATGTACATGATTGCAAGGGACACTTTTCTTTCCGCTAACTGTCGCACAAAAGTTTGTTTCGATGAATATGGCTAATTTAAAATACTGAAGCTTAAACTATGCACATATTTCCTTTCAGGTAATGCTATGTAGGTATTTAAAACTAATCTTAGCCGTTCACAATCCACTGCTGGATGAAGGCCTCTCCAATCCTCTTCCATTCCTGTCTGTCTTGAGCAATCTGCATCCAGTTCTTATTTCTTTCACATTCCAGTATTTCTCGCTATGTGTCCAACCCATTGTCACTTCAACTTTTTCACACGTTCCGCTATATCTGCCACTTTGGTCATACTTTTCACCCATGTATTCCTATTACGATCTCTTATCGTTATACCGAGCATATGTACACCTTTCCATGCTTCTCTGTCTGCACTGGATCTTGCGTAACATTCATGAATTTAGCATTCACGTTTCACAGCCATACGTCATAACTGGCAGTACGCATTGTTTTTGGATTTAAAAACAATGTTCATTCATGTCATTAAATTCTTATCTATATGTGTCTTTTTGCCTATAGGTAAGTCTATTGTCTGCATGGATGTCTATCTGTATGAACGTCTGTCTATGCATCTGCATACTTGTCTGTTTTTTCTTCATTCACACACTATTTGACTAGCTGGATTAAACTTTGCAGACGTTCTTCGTATTATCGTGCGGGTGTTATGGTACACTTGAGCGCAATATGACATTTACTTTCGGGAATCTGCTATAGAGAGTTTTGTTTTAACGACACCACAATACCGAAAAATTAAATTTGTAGCCGGCCAACGACTAGTACTACAGCCAGTATATACATACATATGTACTAGTGTAAGCCCGTTGAATATCAACGGATGTGTGGGTCAGTATATGTGTATTAAATAGATGGCGCGTTATAATACAACACGTAACAATTTAGCAAAGTCGCGAGCCTATTAAGATATTAATATAGTCAAATCGTAGCAGGCCCGGTCATCGCCTCCGTTGCATGACAGTGTTAGCACGATTCTTTCCAACCTGGTGATCACGGGTTCAAATCCCACTCGCGCGCGGACGATTCGTGTCTTTTAATCATTTACCGAGGCAAGCGTTATCAGCAGACAGACAGACGGACAGACAGACAGACGGATTTCGGCTATTATATATATACTAGTGTAAGCCCGTTCTATATCAACGCCCGCTGAATTTTGTGACAACAAAAAAAAAAGTTTTTATAGCGCCATCTATGTATTATAGCAATCCCGTAGTATCGATTAATTATTATATGTATATATAATAATTATAATTTTGTAAAAATCAAAAAACAAAAAAAAAATAATAGTTTGCATATCGACATCTATGTATTATTAGCAGAGTTTTTATGTTATAGGTGAAGCAGAGCCGCGATCCCTTTTGTAGGTAATGTTTAAAAAAAAAAAAAAAAAGGACAAAATCGACCGACCGTGATAGAGTAAGCGTTAGCGTGATATCTCTGGAGCCTGAGGTCATGGGTTCGATCCCCACTCGTTCTGCCAAGTGTTTTCCCAATTTTTCCTCAGCGAGCGTTATCAGCAGACAGACAGACAGACGGATTTCGGATTATATATATAACTAGTGTAAGCCCGTTGAATATCAACGCCCGCTGAATTTTAAATTACGTAAAGCGCTTTTTTAATAGAGATCCCCACTAATTAATCGAAAAAACAAAAAAAAAAAAACTTTACTATTTATATTATAATTATTAATTATTTTATATAATAATATTCTGCTATTTTGTAAGTGAGTTGTAATAAAAAAAAAAAAATAGTTTATAAAGCGCCATCTAATTGATCCAACGGAAACGATAATTTAATTAATACCCAGTTTTATTTTTATTATATTATAATTATTAATTATTATATATATAATAATTATAATTTTGTAAGTAAAAAAATTATAGTTTTTATAGGTAGGTAGGTAGGTATGTAGGTAAAGCAGTCAAGTTCGCGTGTATATAGGTAAAAAAGGTCTCTCTTAGCGAGCACCCGTAGCTGATACGTTAGCGTTGTCAACTACCAACTTGTCGTTCCGAGTTCAAATCCCGCTCATTCTGGTATTTTAATTATTTTTCCTCATTTCCTATATATTTTAACTATAGGTAATGTTTAAAAGGACTAAACCCACCGAGGGTGATAGAGTATAACGTAAGCGTGATGACTCTCGAGCCTAAGGTCGTGGGTTCGATCCCCCACTCGTTCTAGTGGTTTTTTAATAATTTTTCCTGAGCGAGCGTTATCAGCAGACAGACAGACAGACAGACAGACAGACGGATTTCGGCTATTATATATATAATATAATAATGTACATACATACATATATGTATGTATACGCGTCAAGTTTCAATCTGCATGACGGGCAACAAGACAGGCAACCATTTAATTAGGATAATATTGTCTCGGACTAATCCTCTTATGTACACTATCCCATTGCAATGTATGTATATACATACAATACATACATATGTATGTATGTATGGAGAGAGAGACGATCCAACGTACACTTGTCATCGAAACACACACTCGTACCAACATACAAACTGTACATACATACATAGATAGATTACTCGAGGGAAATTAATTCAATTTAATTAAATCCAAGAGCGCGTGTATAAGCAAGTACGTGTTCAGTCGTGTCTGAAGCATCATGCTTTATTTAAAAGTACACAGATTATGTTATTTTATATTATTATTAAATAATAAAGCGGCCAAAAAACGCAATATCACTGTAATCCAGTGCGAAATCTCCCGCTGGCGGCAAATACAATTTTCCGGCATGTTGCCCTCTGAGCCGATTCAACTCGCCGTGACGTAGATCCAGGGGTGATCAAGCTTCGGTCTCCGCGAGCCGTTTTAATTCGCAATACGATCAAGACATACGATTTTAAGCCGATTAAGTGTACGACGTGGGTTAAGTTGGCACGTATTTCACATCAAATTTGTTTGTCGATTATTTTTTTATCGCTTACAAAAAGATAGGGTACCTATAGTTGATGCGTGTGAATTGTTTGGGCAGTTGAATAAAAAAAAAAAATTCCGGTTGTACACCCCTGTCTTACAAGAGACGTATCAGGAAAAGCTCGCAGCTGAACGTTGGAGGTTATGTTAGTTACCGCCAACAGGACGGCTTTGGTACGAAAACCACTGTTTTTTATTCCTGTACTTTTCTGTAACGTTTTCAGGCGCGCATCGGATATGAATTAATATTTAAAAAATAATATAAAATTAATCGATTTTAAAAAATATTGTTTTGTATCGAATTAAATGTTATGGCAAAATGTTGTGTCAATCAATTAAATCAAATAATTTTCAGCCGTTCACTATCCACTGCTGGATGAAGGCCTCTCCCATCTGCTTCAATTCCTATCTGTCTTAAGCAATCTGCATCCAGTTAACTCTCCTTTCACATCTTCCACTTTTTCACACGTTCCGCTATATTTGCCACTTTGGTCATACTTTTCGTTATACCGAGCATACATCTTACCATGCTTCACTATGTACACTGGATCTTACGTAGCATTCTTGAATATATAGAACTAAATTTGAGACATCTTAATGAAATTGTATGGTACCTACCTATGTACATATGTAGATACATGTGTACATGTGTAAAATGTACATCATTTTCAGCCGTTCACCATCCACTGCTGGATGAAGACCTCTCCAATCCTCTTCCATTCCTGTCTGTCTTGAGCAATCTGCATCCACTTGACTCCACACATTCTTCTCAATTCATCAGTCCATCTTCCACTCGGTCTACCTTGCTTTCTTTCACATTATCTCGTATACCATTCTAGTATTTCTCGCGTCCATCTGCCATCAATTATTCTCGCTATGTGTCCAATCAAACTTTTTCACACGTTCCGCTATATCTGCCACTTTGATCATACTTCTTACCCATGTACCTATTCCTCTTATGATCTTCTTATTATACCGAGCATAGATTTGTGTGCACTGGATCTTGCGTAACATTCTTGAATTTAGCATCCAAGATTCACATCCATACCTACGTCATAACTGGCAGTACGCATTGTTCGTATGCCTTATTTTTTGAGCATAGCGGAATGTTGGATCTAAAAACTATATTCATTCTTCCAAAAGCACTCCTTCGTATTATTGCTTCTTCTTAACATCCGGTCATATTCATCAATTGTCCTAGGTAGAAATAACTATCAACTATCTCTACAATATGATTATCAACTGTGACTACATACGATTATAGTATAGATTTTTAAATTTATTATGCTCAATTGTACAAAGTGTACCAAAATGATGTTACGTATATGATCCCATTTGAAATAATTGCACTTGGCTTATTATTTACTTGAAAGTAAAATATTTCTTATTATATTTTTACGTTTCCGATTCGTCCCTGTTGCAAAAAAATAATCAGATAAAGGTTTTAATGCCCGGGCCAAAAAATATTAACAAAATGGATTGTCACCATGGGAACGATAGCATTTGTTTCGACAGGGACATTAAAGCAACGGATTGCACAGGGTGTTCTTGTACACTTTTGAATATAATCAAACCATACATAGGATGTCCTTTTCGTGATATAAATTCGCACAAACATATGCATATGTGAAATATTGTATTAAATATCGACTTTTTTTTATATATTCCGTATTTGCTTTAGTTTATTTAAAATGTGATTTCATATCGGTATACATAAGTAATATTTCATATCAGCTTAATTTTTTTAATCAATTAATTAGTCTTCATATACATACATATGTACAATACTTGAATATTTAAATTGATAGACTGTTCTTACTGCTGTAATAATGCTTGTATTGATCGTGTGAAAAATGTCTTTTGGGGATTCCTATAATGCGTAGGGTCATTTTTTACGACTGTGGACAGATAGCTATTGAGTGTGTCAAATAATACACAATTCACAGAGTCGTTACAGATATTATCTTAATGATTTTATTTTATCATAAACCAATAATAATGCACGTAGAAAATATGTGCGCAGTGGGACCGGTGCGCGATTTGTGCAAAATTCCCACTTTTCACTCGAATTATCATCGGCGCGTGAAATAAGTGTGTACCGAACACTTTTTCCCCGATAGGTTATTATACATATAATGCACATTACAAGATGGCCGTATGATTGTTTAATTTCAAGTGTGGTATTCACGAGTGGGTTTTGTGACTTTTGGACAATGAAAGTCACCGGTTGGGCCACTCGAACGACAGCAGGCGCTCGATGACTTATTATTTTTTTCCATTTGACGAAGTTGATGATATCGATTGCCGTGGGATCGATTTTGTGAAATAAAAATAATTTAGACCAAACGTACTTAGTAACATCAGTTAATTAATAATTAAAATATTTTTTAAATTTAAAATCACATACAGACTATGAATCAAAACTTTTTATGTATGTATGTATTTTAACTCAGTAGATTTACAAAATCGATTAACACAATTAAGCAACGAAAGTATGAAAGTAGGGTTAAAAAATAATTTTAATAAAACTAAAATTATGTTTAATGAATTTTGCACGCAAAACGTAGTCACTGTAGATAATCATATTGTAGAGATAGTTGATAGTTATTTATACCTAGCACAATTGGTGAATATGACCGGATGTAAAGAAGAAGAAATAAAACTAGAATGGAGTGCTTTTGGAAGAATGAACATAGTTTTTAAATCCAATATTCCGCTATGCTTAAAAAAGAAGGCATACGACCAATGCGTACTGCCAGTTATGACGTATGGATGTGAAACTTGGATGCTTAGTTCAATAATGTTACGCAAGATCCAGTGCACACAGAGAAGCATGGAAAGGTATATGCTCGGTATAACGAGAAGAGATTGTAAGAGGAATACATGGGTAAGAAGCATGAACAAGGTGGCAGATATAGCGGAACGTGTGAAAAAGTTCGAGTGGACACACAGCGAGAAGAATGGATGGCAGATGGACGCGAGAAATACTGGAATGGTATCCGAGAGGATGTGAAAGAAAGCAAGGTAGACCAAGTGAACGATGAGCTTTTGAATTACAATGTATGTGTGGAGTCAACTGGATGCAGATATACATTACTGAAATCGGAATTGGAAGAGAGCTAAAATCGTTAAAAATTCACAAATCTTACACGTGTTTGTTTTTAAGCCTACCCAATTGTGTTTAAATTAACTTCAACATTTACATATACTGTGCTTAATTTTTAAACCCTTAAGTTTCATTCTAAAGTAATAAAATAAAGCATAATAATTAAGAGAAAAAAATTACAAGCATTTCAAGTGGAATGATTTATTTTGACACGCCCGCACCCCTACCTAGTAACTTCGCAACCGAACAAACTCACGATTTATATTGAGCTACTTGCTTTAATCTTAATTTTTATCAACCGTGCACCATCCACTGCTGGATGAAGGCCTCTCCAATCCTCTTCCATTACTTTTTTATCTTGAGCAATCTCTTGACACCATACATTCTTCTCAATTCATCAGCCCATCTTCCACTCAGTCTGCATTGCTTTCTTTCACATCCTCTCGGATACCATTCCAGTATTTCTCGCGTCCATCTGCCATCCATTCTTCTCGCTATGTGTCCACTTCAACTTTTTCGCACGTTCCGCTATATCTGCCACTTTTGTCACACTTCTTACCCATGTATTCCTCTTACGATCTCTTCTTGTTATACCGAGCATATATCTGTGTACACTGTATCGTATGGAGCATTCTTGAATTTATCATCCACGTTTCACATCCACACGTCATAACTGGCAGTTCGCATTTATTTATTGTTGTTACACGCCTAAAATAAGGCTTTTACATATGTACATATAATATGATAAAAATAATAACATAATATAATATAAATGTACAATCAAAAACAAAATTAATAATAAAATTCAAAGCGTAGTCACGGTAGATAATCATATTGTAGAGATAGTTGTCAGCTATCTATACCTAGGACAATTGGTGAATATGACTGGATGTAAAGAAGAATAAATAAAACGAAGAATGAAACTAGGATGGAGTGCTTTTGCAAGAATGAACATTGTTTTTAAATCCAACATTCCGCTATGCTTAAAAAATAAGGCATACGACCAATGCGTACTACCAGTTATGACGTATGGATGTGAAACTTGGATGCTAAATTCAAGAATGTTACACAAGATCCAGTGCACACAGAAAAGCATGGAAAGATATATGCTCAGTATTGTAAGAGGAATACATGGGTAAGAAGGATGACCAAAGTGGCAGATATAGCAGAACGTGTAAAAAAGTTTGAGTGGACACATAGCGAGAAGAATGGATGGCGGATGATCGCGAGACATACTGGAATGGTATCCGCGAGGATGTGAAAGAAAGCAAGGTAGACCGAGTGGACGATGGGCTGATGAATTAAAAAGTGGCAGATATAGCAGAATGTGTGAAATGGCAATGGGCTATCCGAGAGGATGTGACAGACAGCAAGATAGAGCGAATGGAAGATGTGTGGTTTCAAGTGGATGCAGATTGCTCAAGACAAACAGGAATCAAAGAGGATTGGAGAGGCTTTCATTCAGAAATGATGATGATGAATATATAAATATGTATATGTAACGCACATTTATTTTCCATTATTGTTATACAATTAAAATAAACAAATAATAACTAAAGAGTGATAGGAAAAAATGTGTAATATTTTTAAATAGGGTGATTATTTTTGGCCCACTTGAGCAATGTTTTTTTTTTTTTTTTTAAATGCGCACAAAATTGAATATTTTTAGTGGAGTTTGGCCCAACATTGATCCCGCCAACCGAGCTAAAAATCACACTTCTGCGTTTGGACGCTTATGCTAAATCGACAACGGCGCCCCAAGCAACGAGCAAAACATCTTTGGATTACACTTTTACCCCATCGAGTTTTATAGTGCGAAATGTGTGTGCGCGCGACGAAAGGACGAAACAAATCGTCCTTAGCGAAATCCAGCATATGACCGAAGAGGGGCGGTCGCTTTCGTCGCACGTCTCTCTCTCTAACGCTAGCAAATTCGCCTATATATAATATATATTTCCCTGGCCAAATCGGCTTTTTGTTATCTTTTCTTGCCATTCTGCTCGGAGTTCTTCCATAACATAATAACGTTGGCCCGTAATAAAATGGCAGTGGGGGGGGGGGGGTTGCTCACCAGGACTGAGACCCTCCTCATTTTGCCTCATTCCCCCTTTCATAGCCCTCTGTCTCATCCTCAACCCCCTCATCCTCCAAAGGGACGATGTGAGGATTTCTTATCATTGGAAATATTTTTACCCCTAAGTGGCGTCTGATATCATTGTCGATTTTGTTCCATTATTATTATATTATACTAGTGTAAGCCCGTTGAAAATCAACGCCCGCTGAATTTTAAATTACGTAAAGCGCTTTTTTAATAGAGATCCCTACTAATTGATCCCCACTAATAGTTGTTATGGCGTCATCTATGTATTATTAGCAGAGTCACGATCCCCTTTGTTGGTAAAGCAGAGTCACGATCCCTTGTATACATAGGTAGTGTTTAAAAAAAAAAAAAAAGGACCGAATCAACAACTGGCCGTGGCGTATGCGTATGGCGTATTACTCCCGACCTGGCGTCCCGGGTTCGATCCCCACTCGTTCTGGTTTTTTAATTATTTTTCCTCGGCGAGCGTTATCAGCAGACAGACAGACGGATTTCGGCTATTATACTGGTGTAAGCCCGTTGAAAATCAACGCCCGCTGAATTTTAAATTACGCAAAGCGCTTTTTTAATAGAGATCCCCACTAATTGATTGCACGGTTGTAAGTGACAAAAAAAAAAAAAAAAAAATTTTATAGCGCCATTTATGTATTATAGCAATCCCGTAGTATCGATAGTATCGATTTTTTTTAACTTTACTATTTATATTATTATATATGTAATAATTATAATTTTGTAAGTGATTTTGTAAAAAATCAAAAAAAAAAATGGTTTTATAGCGTCATCTATGTATTATTAGCAGTCACGATCCCTTTTGTAGGTAATGTTTAAAAAAAAAAAAAGGACTAAATTGACCAAGGGCGATAGCGAATAGCATTAGTGCGAGTTCTCTCGAGCCTGGGGTCCTGGGTTCGATCCCCCACTCTTTCTGGTTTTTTAATAATTTTTCCTCAGCGAGCGTTATCAGCAGACAGACTGTATATATAATAATAATAGCCGAAATCCGTCTGTGTGTCTTATTTTATGTATAATCGCCCCATTCCGCCTGTCTGTATGTGTGTGCGTGTGTCTGTCTGCTTATAACGCTCGCTGAGGTAAATACTTAAAAGGCACGAACCGTCGGCGCGCGAGTGGGATTTGAGCGCTTACGCAATGATCCAAACGGAGGCGGTGACGAGCCTGCTACAATTTGACAATATTAATTCTCAATAGGCTCGCGACTTTGCTAAATTGTTACGTTGTTGTATTATAACGCGCCATCTATGCAACAGCTATAAAAACTATTAAATACAGATATACTCACACACACACACATCCACACAACTCGAGATCACCAGGTTGGGAGGAATCGCGATTACACTTTCTTCCAATGGGGGCGAGTGCACCTTATTGTTGATTTTTAATAAGGTGCTTAATGTGTACTGATACTTATTTTTACGCAATAAATATTCGTATTAAAAAATATATAATTAAATTCAAAACCTTCTAATTACTTCATTACAAAATTATTTAAAAGCAAATTGAAGAAAGTTTCAAATCACTGCACTGCTCTATTCGTTGTATTCAATGACACACACACGTGAAACACACGCATTTGAGTGTTAAGGATGCATACACATACGAACTTTTCTTTTTGTGGACGAGTTTTAAGCTTGCTATTTTACCGATTTAAAATTCAGCACACTTAACCCTTTTAAACGAAAAAAAAAATAGTGTAGCCAGAACACTATCCCAATGAACATGTTTCAATAGAAAACACTCAATATAAAATAGTATTAAGAGTGGGAAAAAATCCCAAGTGAAAATACGTACTTTTGACTTTTGATTTTAACTGGACGACTATTTAGAAAGATCTGAAAGCTGAAAAGTACTGCAAATGAAACATAAAATACCCGACTATAGATTTCAATATTCATTTTGAACAAGAAGTTGACAGATTTTGAGACATCGAACGAACAACACCAAAAAATAGAAAAATCGCGTGATTTAAAAAACACATATATGTATCTCCAAATCACGAGCCAATCAACATTTTTTATTACCAGGTTCGTGTTCACTGGGCATAGATCTATAAGAAAAGTCATATCTCGTCTCTGAAGCAAAAAAAAAGTCGTCATTTGTCGAACAGTGTATTTGGAATGTTACTTTTATGGAAAAAATCAAAAATCATAAAATCATAAAAAATCAGGCGGGGCTCGAAAGGTTGGCGACCGCTGCACTAGAGGATTGCAATTATTCAATATTACAACAAGCTCATCCACTCATTCACGGATCCAACCTGCATAGTCGCACTTTGAAAACAGTTTTGATGACGAGCATGGGTTCGTAATCCAGTGCTGGCGTTTCAGAATACTCCTGGGGGGGCTTTTTCAGGCGAGCTTTCATGCACTATTGGTTTCAGATTCGATCCCGACAAACTATATATCGGTTTTTGCGGCCATTTGACCCACGATTAACTGCCTCGATAGGGGTGGCCAACGGGTCAGCACCCACTTCGACTACCATTACGTGGTAATTGGATGCGGTGTTTGTGGCCTGCGATACTTAAACGCGTTTAATTGCCACCCCATATCTAGCTGAAACATTCTAGGTGGTATTTTCAACGAGGGATGGAGAATAACCCCGTCACTTGTCCTCACTTGCCAAAGTGAATACGTGAGGGTTGTTCCAGATGTAATCACGGTTCGGTCCCGAGAACCTGTCTCCCTGTCTGGACCAACTTAACGTTTAAAACTAACCCGGTGAGATCGAAATGCGATTACGTTCTCGGCTAAGTCCAGAGGGACTTCAATTCTACCACATACATACAATAGTCATGGGTAGAGGTGTGCATTTTCAGCGTAATCGATGGGAATCGTGTGAGGGTGGCTCTGTTATTAAATGGTGCATAATTAAAATGGGACCTTTCCACATATTAGGTACATATATGTATTTCGAATGGATTGAATCACTTAGATCGGTGCTTCCGAAACTTTTTAGTACCGCGACCCACGTTTTAGAAGGACAAACTGTTAAGTTAAAAAGTTAACAGTTCTAATACTACCGTCCTAAGTCCACTTAACGTAACTGACAAAACAACAATATCGAGATAAATGGACTTGAAAGTTTTATTATAAATTTTTGTTTTCTTTCATATATTACTGACTAGATTTATTACCCGGCTTTGCCCGGGGTGTAATTAATATAATGTTTGTTTAGTAACTATGTTTAGTAATTTGTATGTACATAGTTATTTGTTTAGTAAAACTATGACGGCCCCTTACCACCCCCCAGACCCCCCTCCTATCCCGGCCACCCTTTTTTGGACTCCCGAAAAGCAATGCCGGCCCCTTACCAATCCCCAGACCCCCCGCAAGCCCCGGCGGCCCCTTTTATGGGCTCCATAAAAGCTATGCCGGCCCCTTACCAACCCCCAAACCCTCCTTCTTACCCCGGCGGTCCCTTTTTTGGAATCCCGAAAAGCAATGCCGGCCCCTTACCACCCTCCAGACCCCCGTCCTATCCTGGCGACCCTTTTTTGGACTCCCGAAAAGCAATGCCGGCCCCTTACCAACCCCCAAACCTTCTTCTTACCCCGGCGGCCCCTTTTTTGGACTCCCGAAAAGCAATGCCGGCCCCTTACCACCCCCCCCACCCCCCCCCAAGCCCCGGCGGCCCCTTTATGGGCTCCATAAAAGCTATGCCGGCCCCTTACCAACCCCCAAACCCTCCTTCTTACCCCGGCGGTCCCTATTTTGGACCCCGAAAAGCAATGCCGGCCCCTTACCAACCCCCAAACCCTCCTTCTTACCCCGGCGGTCCCTTTTTTGGAATCCCGAAAAGCAATGCCGGCCCCTTACCACCCCCCAGACCCCCCTACTATCCTGGCGACCCTTTTTTGGACTCCCGAAAAGCAATGCCGGCCCCTTACTACCCCTTAGACCCCCCCCTCCTGCCCCGGCGGCCCCTTTTTGGCCTCCCGAAACACTATCTGCTTAAATCTACTTAAATCTGCCGAAAACATCTACTATCGTGTGTACTTCGTCGTTTCTATTAATCGCGCCCGAGCAACGCCTGGTAATTGACGAATGACCCATACGTACATACATACATACATACAAACTTAAGCGTTTTATATATTAGATTTACGTCACTTCATTATTCATTATTAATGTACATATACATACATATGACTATTCCAACCTTCGACCACTCTATGTATTTGAAAATAATGGATCTCTAACAATCTTATTTGATTTTTCTTTTCGTAGTCTAAGTGTGTGACCTCTTAGGTGAGGGTTCTCATTGAACATGAGGTTGGTCATATCACATGTATAATGATTATTTATTATTTTGAATACTTCAATTAAATCACCTCTTAATCACCTCGTCTCCAATGTGGAGAGATTCAGTCTTTTCAATATTTCGTGATGATGTAGTGACCGAAGTAAATATTGGATACGTTATTTTCGCTAAGTATCGGTGATAATATTTCTCTGCGCGTGCAGATACGTTAGATTTAATAGCTTAAAAAAGTCACTTTTGGATGAAGATACATTCATTTTGATATTAAAAAATCGCAAGAATACACTCCCATAACCCCTAAAACACATCTAACTCATTTTCGTAATTTTTGTCAATTACGTTAAGTGGGCTTAGGACGGCAGCATACATATACATACACATATAGTAAACGAAATATATTAATATACTAGTGTAAGCCCGTTGAATATCAACGGATGTTTGTGTGGCCGAGTATATGTAAATCACATTCTTTGGAATGTGAATTTTCAACTTTGAATTTTTCACGACCCACTAAAAATCGGCTCGCGATCCACAGTTTAGGAAACGCTGACTTAGATTGTGTATGTATGTTAGTATTGCAATAAGACTAAAACGCATGTGTACTGGTTATAGTACATAAATTGAAATATAAATAGCACATATGAAAAACTGAACCTTTAGATCAGTGGTCTGGAACCTTTTTCGAGCTAAGGGCCAAATAAGGGATAAAATTGCAAAATTGGTAAGTTTGAGAGCCCCAACGTATTATTATCAGATTATATCGATGGGTTTGTGCACAGATATTGCATGTCCAGTTTTTACCAAAATTGAGTTATCATACACAAAACGGCCATCTGCTTCAAACCTTCATGTTTAAAAAGTATTGCATGTCCAAATAGTATATGTATGTATTTGAGAAGATATTGCCGTATTCAAATATATAATATGTCCATATTTTTCATGCAAAACGGATGTACGAGTAGGTATGTCACTTACAATATTTTAACACAAAACTGGACATATTTACATACATACAATAACTGTGCACTAACCCATCGATATATTCAAAATTAAATTAAATGTTGCTGTTTTTTAAAAATGGATAGCTGTAAGGAATAAGTATTAAAGTATTACAAATTTTAATCTGAATAAAACGATCATATAACTTTTTATAGCCATGAAGTTATGGAAATAGGATTTATGTTGATTTTGTGTAAATTAAAATTGTCTATCCACATTTTATGTTTCGTGCAAAATGTTGGATGAAAGGAAGAGCCGCAGGTTTCCATACAAAGAGCCGCATGCGGCTCCGGAGACGCCGGTTTCCAACCGCTGCTTTAGATGGAGTGGATTAAAAAAAAGGTGGTTGAAATTATTCTTCAGGATCAACTGATCGGATTGGTGAGATGAAAATGATTCGAACAGAAACATTTACATACTTTTATCAACGTCTAAAATGCTACTAAAAACTACTTACCTACTACAATACTAAATACATTTTCAGCCGTTCACCATCCAGTGCTGGATGAAGGCCTCTCCAATCCTCTTCCATTACTTTTTGTCTTGAGCAATCTCTTGACACCATACATTCTTCTCAATTCATCAGCCCATCTTCCACTCGGCCAACCTTGCTTTCTTTCGCATCCTCTCGGATACCATTCTAGTATTTCTCGCGTCCATATATAACTACATATTGTGATAAATTTAATCGAATGCGTATAAATTCAAATTAGTCCTTATTTTCAACTACTAAAGGATCATTGCATTAGCTTTTTCTTTCTTTGGCGTATTTTTACTTGTTTATTTGATCAGCTAAAATGATTCTATTTATTTTTTTCGTAATCTGTAGGTTGCTTTAAACACGCAAGGAAAAATATTGCGATACTTTGAATACATTTATAGTACTTTTATTTATATACATACATACATATGTAATACAACATAAATTTATACAAGAATATTTTCCCCGAGTCAAAAGTCACCGCGATTGTGTTGTAATATTTTCTGATATCAATATTTGCGTATTGATTTTGCTCCGCATTGCACAAAGTGAAAATATTGCACCCTCGAATGCATAAAATATACAAACGCATAGTTCTCTCGCTTGGTGCAACGTTGTCCATGCATTTATTCATGAGGATTCGCTCTTGCCGGAATTCATTGAGATTAATGACGTTACACTTAGGGTAGTATTTATCGTCAAATAATAATAATAATAAAACAACTTTTGTTAAATAAATACACTCAACACCTTTCAAACAACCCTCAAATTTTTTTACGAAAAACCATACATACCTAGTATATTTTCGTGATTAGTTTATATTTAGAGTTGGCACGAGAGTTTTTCGATGGGTTTTATTTAGCCATGTCCAAAGTCCGCAATAAGCCTCGGCTAAATAAAACCCGAATCCTCAAGCTTCCGGGTCACTTGCTAAGTCGATGAATTCTTCTTCGAATACCAATGAGCTACCCTTCAACTTATTACAGCTGCCCCCGTCGAACCATGTTGGGAAAAAAAAAGGAAACGTGGACAACAAACCAAACTTTCAGACATACTCGATCCAAGTACGGGTAATCAAAAAGTCCAGGAACTGATTCGATGCGAACTGTCCCACCGTGCACTGTTCAATTTTATTATTTTTTTTTGAATTCGAAAATAGGTAATTTGAAAAATATACATAGGTACCAGTGTCGAGACATGTTTAGCCTTTCGTAGCTTCATCGTTCCTAATATACCAATAAGTATAATATATACACACATCTTCAACGGTTTACCTATAATATTCATACAAACGATTCATAAAAAGTGATCAAAAAGTTAGAACAACTGGTGAATATGACTGGTTGTAAAGAAGAAGAAATAAAACGAAGGATGAAACTAGGATGGAGTTCTTTTGGAAGAATGAACATTCCGCTATGCTTAAAAAATAAGGCATACGATCAATCCGTACTGCCAGTTATGACGTATGGATGTGAAACGTGGATGATAGATTCAATAATGTTACGCAAGATCCAGTGCACACAGAGAAGCATAGAAAGATGTATGCTCGGTATAACAAGAAGATATCGCAAAATAAATACATGGGTAAGAAGTATGACCAAAGTGGCACATATAGCAGAACGTGTGAATTAAACAATATCTATTTACATACATACATACATATGTACATATATGTAGATAATTGGCTAAAAAAAAGGCAACTAATTAATCGGTCAGTATTTAAACAAATAAACAATCAGTAACTTTTCAAGAAAATGGTCAGTAAAAAATTAACGAATCGGTCAATAAACTTTAAATATCGATCGTTTATATAAATTTACTTACCGTTTAGTATTAATTGTTGGTCATTTAATATATTTAATTCGAGAATGTTACGTAAGATCCAGTGCACACAGAGAAGCATGGAAAGATGTATGCTTGTCATAACAAGAAGAGATCGCAAAATAAATACATGGGTAAGATGTATGACCAAAGTGGCAGATATACATAGCAGAACGTGTGAAAAAGTTAAAGTGGAAATGGATTGGACACATAGCGAGAAATATTGGAATGGTATCCGAGAGCAAGGTAGACCGAGTGGAAGATGGGCTGATGCTCAAGACAGACAGGAATGGAAGAGGATTGGAGAGGACTTCATCCAGCAGTGGATGGTGAACGGCTGAAAATGATGAGTTTTTTAGCGGTATTTAAAAGACAACTTGTTTAAACTACCATTCTGAAGATTGTCGCAATTCGTTCAGTTCAATTCCGATTTGATAAAATATAATAAAATCATTACACATACATAGATATTAATGAAATTTTAGTATCACACAATCAATATCGAATAGAGCTTCAGTTTAGTTTAATAAATCACTTATTTTAAACTACAAAACGTAGTCACAGTAGATGATCATATTGTTGAGATAGTTGATAGTTATTTATACCTAGGACAATTGGTGAATATGACTGGATGTAAAGAAGAAGAAATAAAACGAAGAATGAAACTAGGGTGGAGTGCTTTTCGAAGAATGAACATAGTTTTTAGATCCAACATTCCGCTATGCTTAAAAAAGAAGGCGTACGACCAATGCGTACTGCCAATTACGACGTATGGATGTGAAACGTGGTTGATAAATTCAATAATGTTACGCAAGATCCAGTGCACACAGAGAAGCATGGAAAGTATATGCTCGGTATAACGAGAAGAGATTGTAAGAGGAATACACGGGTAAGAAGCATGAACAAGGTGGCAGATATAGCGGAACGTTTGAAAAAGTTGAAGTGGACACATAGCAAGAAGAAAGGACGGCAGATAGACGCGAGAAATACTGGAATGGTATCCGAGAGGATGTGAAAGAAAGCGAGGTAGACCGAGTGGAAGATGGGCTGTTGAATTAAAATGTATGTGTGGAGTCAACTGGATGCAGATATACATTACTGAAGTCGGAATTGGAAGAGAGCTAATTCACAGTAAATGATCATATTGTAGAGATAGTTGATAGTTGTTTATACCTAGGACACTCGGTGAATATGACTGGATGTAAAGAAGAAGAAATAAAACGAAGAATGAAGAATGCTTAAAAAAGAAGGCGTACGACCAATGCGTACTGCCAATTACGACGTATGGATGTGAAACGTGGTTGATGAATTCAATAATGTTACGCAAGATCCAGTGCACACAGAGAAGCATGGAAAGATGTATGCTCGGTATAACAAGATGGCAGATGGACGCGAGAAGTACTGGAATGGTATCCGAGAGGATGTGAACGAAAGAAAGGTAGACCGAGTGGAAGATGGGCTGATGAATTGAGAAGAATGGTAAACGGCTGAAAATGATGATGATGAGAATCGTTGAATTGGTTTGTAACGCTCTTTCTCGATAGTCCGATTCTGTACGTTGTTTTTCTTTCACAATCTCGAATTTTCCGAGTGTTGGGTTTTTGTTTTTCGCTCGACAGGCAATCGGCCGGGCAATATTTCCACACTGTCGTATCAGTAAGTTATGCCGAGTGTCGCCCCGAATGAAGCCAACCCCAGCAATCAGGACAACCCCTCATTTGTGGACAATCCACCCACCCACCCACCCAACCAAAAGAATTCAGAGGAAAACAAGTGTAACTTTGATCGGCGGAAGGGCGATTTGCTCACCATTGGCATTCAATTTCCCGTCGGTGGTAGAAAATGTGGGGAGTGGAAAACCCTTACGACCGGGTCGCATACATATTTTCTTTTGGCATCAAAAGGGAATAGGCGTCTCGGGGAAAATTCGCATCGGGGGAAAAATCATAATTCAAATGTGAAATACGCTCAACGCTGGCTGGCTCCTTTTGTGCAATCAATAATGTTTGATTCGTGGCTCGTTTGCTTGCCGCTCTCTCACCGTCGACCTATTCGACTTTCAAATTCGAATCGGCAGTGGGTGTTTTTAGGGGGTTAGGTTATGTACATAGGTATATCTACTCGTCCGTAGAACAGCTTCTCCTTTTGTGGCGAGAGCTTTTATCGTTTGCAACGCTTCGACACGTACCGCTTGTGGTATTGCAAAGCTCGCCAGGAAATAATCCACTGATGTGAATTTCATTGAATAAATATTGGATTGCTAATGTGCACCTAAAGACAATTTCATTAAAAAAAGTATCCAATCAAACAGTCGAGATTTTTTTATTAAAAGTGTTTAATTTTACATTATTTTAATTATTTAATAAAACAATATGGGGATTTTTTACGCTTTGAATTAAATGTTTGCACCGGTAATTTTATCAACTGTAAATTTGGGACATCTATCGATCAAATTACACACTAATTAAAGTAAAATTTATTTTATCAAGAATATGTGCCTTTAATCGCACCGACAAGCAATTAATTATTTCAACGAGACATCTATGAAATTGTCTATAAACTATGTATGTATATGGCTAAATTAAATTAAATTTTTTTTTTCAAACAGATCAATTATTTTCAGTGGCTTGATCGCGTGTTTGCGCAAACACTTACGATTTCGCGCAATCTTGAAGGCTACGTTGCGCAAATAATATGATTTATTTGATTATATAAAGTCCATTATTATTATTATTATTATTATATATAGTGTAAACCCGTTGAATATCAACGCCCGCTGAATTTTAAATATCGTAAAGCGATTTTTTAATAGAGATCCCCACTAATTGATCGAAAAAACAAAAAAAAAATAATAGTTTCCATAGTGCCATCTATGTATTATTAGCGGAATCACGAGCCTTTTGTAGGCAAAGCCGAGTCACGATATGTTTAAAAATTAGGACTAAATCGACCAAGGGTGATAGAGTATAGCGTTAGCGTGATGCCTCTCGAGCTTGCGGTCGTGGGTTCGATCCCCCGCTCGTTCTGGTGGTTTTTTTAATAATTTTTCCTCAGCGAGCGTTATCAGCAGACAGAAACACAGACAAACACATGTACAATGGAGGCGATGACGTGCCTGGTACGATTTGACAATATTAATTATTGTCAATAGGCTCGCGACTTTGCTAAATTGTCACGTTGTTGTATTATAACGCGCCATCTATGCAACAACTATAAAAACTATTAAATGCACATATGTATACTCCGTTGATATTCAACGGGCTTACACTAGTATATATATATATATATATATATAATAGCCCAAATCCGTCTGTCTGTCTTTCTGTCTGTTGATAACGCTCGCCTCGGTAAATAATTGAAAAAACACGTCCAGACGGGCAGACGATATCGCTACATACGAGACGATGGGTTTTTATATTGTCTATAAATAACAATTTCGATGAATTACCCTCATAAACCTACCTTGGCTACGTAGATATGTATGTATGTATTATTATACATATATATATATATATATATATAAGCCCAATTCCGCCTGTCTGTCCATCTGCTGATAACGCTCGCCTGGGTAAAGGCTGAAATTCAAATTTAATTGAAAGAACACGAACGTCGCGAGTGGGATTTGAACCTGTAAACACCAGGTTGGGTGAGTTAGCGCTAATGCGTTTACTCAACACTGATAATAATTTGAAAATATTAATCCTTAGTAGGTTCGCGACCTTGCTAAATTGTTACGTAATCAATTTATTACGAAAACATTTGATCAATTTATTTAGTTAGCGCGTTGAAAACATTTTTCTATCTTTAAAATCACACGGGCTTACACTAGTTAAAACCAAGCTGCAGAATTTAATGATATACCAAAATACCACTCAATCATATAAATTCGCAGTAAGGAAAATAAATAATAAGAAATAAACAAGGAATGAGTGCGTCGAAGTGACCAGTATAAACACATTTATTTAGCGGTCCTATTCACACATGTACCTCGAAAACTCGTATCCTCAATACTAGATTAAAAAACTGGTTTACCCGTCTATCAACGCTTTGAAGCGCTCCAACGTATTAGCAGCCTTATAAAAGGATGTTTCCGCAAATTAATATAGATATTTGCATTAAGTTGATAGCACTACCCCTTATTCAGCCGAGCAATATTAAGTTGGCATAACTGCACGTCAAATGTTGTGACGTCAGTTAGCTGTCACTCAGCGTTTGCGATGGTGTTATGGTGTGCTGGCGGACGAGCTTCTTCACGACTACGACTGCAATTGCAACTGAAATTGCATCCTCAATATGGCAGACTGCATCGAATGCACTTGTTGGCGACCACTGCAGCCGTTACCAGGGTAATACTGAAACACATAATCACACCATTATCTCAAATGTCACCCACATATTGACATTTGACAATACCTCATCAATACTCGACGCTAATTGGTCAATGTCGTTTTTGTATCTCGCGCTCTGATTGGCCCTTGAAATTGCATAATTTATCCTAGTTATTACGTGTCATAAGACTACGATAATTGACCATAAACTGTTTATCAACTTGTTAACACACACTATCTATAATTAGCTCTTGGCTTTATTACCAGGCGTTGCTCGAGTGCAAATAAATTCAGATGAAAACTTTTATAGTAAAATATAAAATCCAACATCGTTTGTATTGTGATGAAAATATAATGGTAATGATTCATATGAGACCACTGTGACGTCATACGGCTTGATTTGTATGGAAATCATAATGTGGCCCTAAAAATCGCTGATACTTTCTAACATGTATTTTTATAAAATTTAAATTTCTGTTTCCGACTGGCAATACTTACTTATTCCGTAAATAACACTGTGCATCAAAAAAGCCCGAGCGGAGATCACTAATTTTGACCCACCGAATCCGAATATGATGATTAATTCTGTTGGTTTGCTCTCGTTTGTGAGATATGAGCGTTTAAAAAATTGCACAATTTTTACATTTTTTTGGCTTTTGCGGTCTGCAACTCAAAATTTAGTGCTTCCGTGTTCAAAATGAGTATTGAAAGCAATAGTCGGATGTTTTTCCTATTAACGAGAGCAAACTAAAGAATTAAATTATCATATTCGGATTCAGTGGGTTAAAATTAGTAAAGATTGATTAGTCTCCGCTCCAGTAGTTATTTTGTTGCACAGTGTAATTAGTCGGATTAATTGAAGCAAAACTATGTATGGCAGTTACCCTGAATTACCCAGTTACCCTATCGAGTTCCTCTATAAGACCGGCAGGATCATATGGAGTATCTCTGCATAGTTTGGTTTGACAAATATAATTATGTATTTATACCTGAAATAATATTGATTCGTATTTGTTTCTGTGTGTTTTCAGACATATTCTACCGGCACGTCGAATAAATCCCAAGTTAGGGACGTGAAAGGGAATAGTATACTTTCGATCGCTTTGAACAAAAGGAATAAACATATCAAACCACCTCAAGGTATCGTTGTTTGTTTTCGTCTTATCTTAACAAATTG
This sequence comes from Parapsyche elsis, assembly GCA_022651745.1. Lineage (NCBI taxonomy): Eukaryota > Metazoa > Arthropoda > Insecta > Trichoptera > Hydropsychidae > Parapsyche > Parapsyche elsis. The sequence goes on along the minus strand of JAGVSN010000076.1, from coordinate 734,655 downwards.
GTATTTGTAATCCTGATTTAAATTTCATCTACGACACTTTTCAGACATACATATTATTTATATCATTGGACTCTTAGAGAATGCTAAGCACGTATAGTGAAATCATTTCTTGGTCTTATCTCAAACGACCTAGTTATTGTAAATACTTAGTTTCTAATCATCGTGGTATATAAATCAGAACCTTTCGGAGAATGAGCCTGTAACTATAATTAAATAATAATTTATCTATTTATCTACATACATATGTATGTAAATAGATAAATGTATGTATGTACATATAGATAATTGACTAAAAAAAGGCATCTAATTAATCGGTTAGTATTTAAGAAAATCGTCAGTAAAAATAACGAATCGGTCAGTAAATTTTAAATATCGATCTTTTATATAAATTTATTTACCGTTTAGTATTAATTGCTGGTCGTTTAATATATTTAATTCGAGAATGTTACGTAAGATGCAGTGCACACAGAGAAGCATGGAGAGATGTATGCTCGGTATAACAAGAAGAGATCGTAAGAGGAATACATGGGTAAGAAGTATGACCAAAGTGGCAGATATAGCAGAATGTGAGAAAAAGTTTAAGTGACAATGGGCTGGACACAGCGAGAAATATTGGAATGGTATCCGAGAGGATGTGGATTGGACGATGGGCTGATGAATGGGAAGAATGTTGGAGTCAAGATGCAGACAAGACAGACAGGAATGGAAGAGGATTGAAGAGGCCTTCATCCAGCAGTGGATGGTGAACGGCTGAGAATGATGATGATGATGAATATATTTATTGAACTTTTATAAAACTTTTTGGCATAAAAAAAATGCCTGAAAATCGGAAAAGTTACTGACCCCAATAAATACAGGCTGAAAAAAAATTGCCAATTTAGCGATAGTATTTTAAATGAAATTTAACAGTGTCTATTATTGCTATTGTCAACACATTTTCATATATTTTCTTAGAACTTTGACTGCAGTCTGTCGACTATTATAATTAATTTTTTTTTTTCCTTGTACTTAACGCTTTTTTTGATTGTTTTTTTTTTTTGTTTGTACTATGTTTTAATAATGGATAATTGCAGTTTCGTTTTTTCTTTCCCTATCCGTTCACACGCTAGAGTCCCGCCCTTTTGCTTATGTTTTGTTATCTGTGCATCCCTCGACAGTGTCCATGTTTTTACTCCTCATCACATCACACCTTGTTCCACTGGTAAACCTCTCATGGAGTCGCTCTTCATGTTAGGTATCCAAAAGCGAGACTGCTTTCATCCAGGTGCTTCTATTTTGTCTCACGAAGATATCGACATACACAAAGATGCCAAACCGGTAACGTCGCGTGACATGATTCAGGGCATGATGGCGTACATATGGCCAAAGGTATTGGAAAAATAAACTTCACTTTAAAACGTAATCAAAACGCCGCTATGATCATATACTCCGAAAACTAGACTATTTTTATATTTTTTAGGTTTATTTCATTTCAGGACGACGAATACATCCGTTCGCGAGTCAAATTATCCCTATCGCTTTTGATCGGAGCCAAAGTTTTGAACGTTTCCGTACCGTTCATATTCAAGTACGCCGTTGACAGTGTAAATTCGACTGTGGCCGTAAACGGTGAAGCTCTTCTGGGTATGGCGACCGTACCTCAAGCTCTCGGTACCGCCGGATTCAGTTTGCTGATCGGGTGTAAGTCGTCAGAGTGCTTCAACGTGTTCAAAGCAATGAATCGTACATCGAGTTGAAGATTTTCGTTTGTTTTTTTTAGATGGTATAGCTCGTGCCGGGTCTGCCGGTTTGAACGAGTTGCGAAATGCCGTATTCGCACACGTCGCCCAACATTCTATACGTAAGCTCGCGTGCAACGTGTTCACGCATCTTCACAATTTGGATTTAAATTTTCATCTGACGAAGCAAACCGGAGCCCTATCGAAGGTACATATGCAAAAATGATCACATAAAACATAATTTGTCTGTCCGTCGAGGAATGCGCCACACGCTTAATTTTGTTTTTCATTGTGTCAGTCTATGGGGCCTTTTTGTTAGCCCACTCACATTTAAATGATAATCACCCGTCGATCGTCAACAAGGAATTGTCTAGTAATAAAAGCTTGAAAAGTATGTCCGTCGGAAATGCTCAACAAATTTCATTTGATTTCATTGAAAATTTATACAGCAGACTCCCGTATAACGCGAGTTCCTACAACGCGATTTCTTACAACGCGCTCAAGTTATTGGGGCAACTTTTTTTTATATAACGCGATTCTCGTACAACGCGCTATTGCGTGACTACATACATAAGTATCAATACTATGTACAAAAAGTGTTTCCAGGTTTGGTTTAACATAATTATACATAACTAATGAATTTGTAAAATTATATTTTTTGGATTTATGTACATATGTATGTACATACACATATGAAAGAAAAAAGTCAGTAGTATTTATTTTTTTCTAAATAAATTTCATACAGCGCGATTTCTTACAACGCGTAACGTAGTAACTGCGTTATACGGGAGTCTACTGTATTATGATTTTTTTATATTTTACTAGAATATCGCCCGTTGGGGATCTACGGCTATTTTTTAATTTCATACGAGTGGGATAACAATGTCAGTAGCAGGAAAACAATAACAACTAAACTAAACTAAAGAATAATAACTCCACTTTTCCAATTTGTTGTTGTTCCAATAACTCCACTTTTCCAATGTTTCCAACGAAACCGTTTTTGATACTAACTACAATTTTTAAATGCCTTTTTGTTCTTAGAGATATCTTTCATAATCGAAATGCCCGATAAAGTAAGTTTAATAGCAGAATGGAACTGCATCATTAGTTAAATTTTCACCAAACAGGGAATTTGCCGTTTTTGATTCTATACCCCTCACTTCTGAAACAAAATTTTAAGCGTTCTGGACGTATCAACAGATAAACTAACAGTTTTAAGTCCTTTACGTACATACGTATATAAAATTTCTAGATGGTCGTATTGTTGAGATTGTAGAGATGGTTGATAGTTACATATTTATACCTAGAGCAATTGGTGAATATGACCGGATGTAAAGAAGAAGAAATAAAACGAAGAATGAAACTAGGATGGAGTGCTTTTGGAAGAATGAACGTTTTATTTAAATCCAACATTCCGCTATGTTTACAAAAGAAGGCATACGACCAATGTGTACTGCCAGTTATGACGTATGGATGTGAAACGTGGATGCTAAATTCAAGAATGTTACGTAAGACCCAGGGCACACAGAGAAGCATGGAAAGATGTATGCATTGTATAACAAGGAGAGATTGAAGTGGCAGTGAGCTGGACATAGCGAGAAAAGTGGATGGACGCGAGAAATACGGGAATGGTATCCAAGAGGATGTGAAAGAAAGCAAGGTAGACCGAGTGGAAGATGGACTGATGAATTGAGAAGAATGTGTGGAGTCAAGTGGATGCAGATTGCTCAAGACAGACAGGAATGGAAGAGGATTGGAGGCTTTCATCCAGCAGTGGATGGTGAACGGCTGAAAATGATGATGATATATTTTTCCTGTAACTCCTGTAATATCCATTGATCGTCAACGGGCAATACTCAGTTGTATAATATCGTTGCAGACCATCGATCGAGGATCTCGTGCTATCAATTTCGTGCTAACGGCTATGCTTTTTAACGTCGTTCCAACTATATTTGAATTGGCGTTGGTTTCGAGTATTTTAGGGATCAAAGGAGGAATTGCTTTCGCTGGTCAGTATTTTTAAAACTGCATACTTATAAATAAATATTTTTTATCGTGTTTGAACGAAATTTTGTATATTTAAAGGCGTATCGTTTGGTTGTGTATCAATTTATGCCGCGTATACTCTTGCTGTTACCCAATGGAGGACCAAGTTCCGAATTCACATGAACCAAGCTGAAAACGAAGCCGGAAACAAAGCCATAGATTCACTAATCAACTTCGAAACCGTTAAAGTAAATAAATCAAACTATACAATGTTTTTAGTACATATAGTTGCATTTTAAAATGATCTATGCAATATTTTTTTTTGCAGTATTTTAATAATGAAAAATTTGAATTGGCACGCTACGATGAAAGTTTAAAAAAGTACGAAGCATCATCTCTCAAAACATCGTCCAGTTTAGCCGTTCTCAATTTAGGACAAAATGCAATATTCAGCGTCGCGCTTAGTACGATTATGGTTTTAGCCGCTAATGAAATTGTTAAAGGTGTGTATTATTACTACGTGTGAAAAGCTTTCTATGTAACTGTATCGACTAATTTACGATAAATATTATAGGAAATATGACAGTGGGAGATTTAGTAATGGTAAACGGATTATTGTTTCAACTGTCCATCCCGTTGGGATTCTTAGGATCTGTGTATAGAGAAATTCGACAAGCTTTGATCGACATGGAAACAATGTTTACACTTATGTCTGTAAATAGTGCCGTACAGGTTAGTTTTGATTTTTTTCGTGTTCTAATTTTGTTTTGGTTGCTTATTGGTACAGTCAAGTATTGAGTCATATTTATAATACAAAAGTTAACATAAATTTACAATACAATTGTTTCCAGTCTAAGCCCAAAGCACCTACTCTTAACATAGACAGAAATAATGCATCGATCACGTTCAAAAATGTAAATTTTTCATACGAACATGGCAAACCGATATTCAACAATTTAGATTTTGAAATCATACCGGGTAAAAAAACTGCTTTCGTCGGAGGCTCTGGATCTGGGTGAGTACAATTTTTTAATATTGAAACTTAAACTTTATAAAAAGTCTGTCTGTCCATCAAGAACATTCGATGTTTTCACAGTAAATTTAAATTTTTGTACATCGTCAACAGGCAATTCTCTAACAACATCAATAAATGCTAATATATTGAATATTTTCAGCAAATCCTCGATGGTACGACTGCTGTTCAGATTTTACGAACCGCAAATGGGTGAAATATTAATAAACAATCAAAATATAAAAGACGTAGACATCCACAGTTTGAGAAAAGCAATAGCCATAGTTCCTCAGGTAAAATAATAAAATCAACGTAAATCATTTAAGTATCGGTATACATATGTATGTACATATATATATAATATTCTTGTATTTAGGATTCCGTTCTATTTCACGATACGATATATCACAATTTGAACTATGGCGATTTGACAAAGTCCGAAGAAGAAGTGTTCGAAGCGGCCAAAATGGCCGAATTGCACGACGCCATACTGAAATGGCCGCAAGGCTACGACACTCGAGTCGGCGAACGTGGATTGAAATTGTCCGGTGGGGAAAAACAAAGAGTCGCCATAGCTCGTGCCATTTTGAAGAATTCCCCCATATTGATCTTCGACGAAGCTACTTCTAGTCTCGATTCGCTCACTGAACACGTTAGTAAAAAAATTACAATGTTGCATTATTTTACACTCTGTCCAACTTAAGAACTGTCGACCGATTTTAAATCACGCGCATGAAAGACAGCGGTTCAATCGATGGGCTTCGTCAGCATCTCGGGTTCTTGAAATAAACATTGACGAGAACCAACCAAAGTCGTAAATCAATTTGGTCAGCCACTACCCTCTTTTTTATAGTTACGCGAGAACTCGGTCCTTTTTAAATTGGACAGAGGATAGATGTGTAGGAATCACCAATCTCGTCAATACACAAAAAACGCGTGACTTAAAATGGGAAATCCCCTTATTCAAACCACATAAAGAGCGCGTGTCACCACAAACTAGAGAGAAAACACGAAAAACGCGTGTCTTAAGACGGGACTTCCCTCAATATCAACGCCGATACCTCCCCTTAATACAAACATATCCTCAAATTACTCCAAGTACTACAAAACAAATTTCTGGGTGTTGCTGGGAATTACGACTGGTACACCAGGAACAGTATAAATTATAGTGACCTACACATGCACAGACTAGCTACTTCAAGTCTCTCCAGAGTAGACAATCCGCTCATCAAAGCACTCGGTGAGACAAAAATCACCCTTTGTACGAGGCCAATACACGTACTCCACACAAGCACAGATACGGTTACTAGTAATAAGTAGCTCATAAGGTAGTTAAGTCTACTAACATACTAAAAAATAATATAGATAAAATATTCTAACAAATAACAAAGGTTAAAAGACTAGAACAACAAAGAACTGCTCATACATATTAAGTCACAACGTCTTTCTTAGTGTTTCAGATAATATACATTTAAGAGTTCGCAGTAGCCAGCGCACACTAAACCCCATCACCGGGAGTAAGATCCGATTTAATTCGTTAGATAGATAGGCATAGGGAGTTTCTCCATGGAACTATCGGAAAATATGTTGCACGCTACTACTACACACAGTCAGTTCCCTCAGTTCGCTCACACCATCTGAACCATCTCCATAGATGACCAACACCATCGCCTACTACTACAATAACCATCAACGAATAGCAGTTCTCTCCAGCTTTTAGAACCATCTACGTCGAGCGTACCACTGGAAGCGGCACCCGGGACCACCGGCCTAGGACCCGAAACACGTCATCACACCAACCATAGTGTACTCACCCATCGTTCACTCACACTTCTTTATAAATGTAATTTGGTGTGCTCCAAAAAATAAATAAACAAAAATTCCACATTGTATAAGATATGAACGTTACACACCCTCGTAAACCTGCGTTCCTATAACTGGTAACCAAAACAATGTATTTTTATTGTTAATTTTGCGTTTTTATTTTCCTTCTAGAATATATTACAAGCTTTGCAGAGAGCGACGCAAGGTAGAACTTCAATATGCATAGCTCACCGACTTTCGACCGTAATGGATGCTGATGAAATATTCGTCTTAGAAGACGGTGTTGTAAGCGAGCGTGGAAATCATCAGTCGTTGTTAGCAAATAAAAATTCTCTCTATTCAAAATTATGGAGAAGACAAAACCAAAGTGATAATTTTAATAGTAGTTAATGATTAATGTATATATTATACTGTTAAAAATTGTTATTTATGATAAATACATAATTTATTTTTTAATTGCGTATTTTTTTATGATTTTGGTATTTTTAGTTTTATATGATATGGCATAGTATGTAAATAGTGTGTTAGAACCATTTTGTAAGATGGTTGCTATGGAACCATATTCGAACAACAAATGGCTGATGTACCTGTTTGGACGAGGAAAGTTTTAATTGAAATTATCTTATAAATATTACATATGCGTTATCAAAAATTATGTCAAAGCTGAGTTTGATACCAGAAGAAAATAAGTGTGTCAAAAGGTAGTCTCAAAACTGATTTTATAACATAAACATAATTAACCTCAAGATTGATCAAATTTTTAATTTCTATCCTATTTTGAGACTCGGTACAATAAATAATTGCATAAAAGTTAATTGTTTGTTAAAGTAAGCATCGATAAAATTGAATTATTTTATCTTTACATGTGTATTTTTTTGCATTACTAGATATGTTGGTATGATATTTTGCACAAATTTTCCCATCGGTATTAACATTATTTAGATTAGATAAGATTCTCATAATTGGAACTAAAGATAAAATCTGATTGTGAAGTGAAATGTTCTCTTCCGGGAAGGTGATGTCGATTTTATCATGATATTTAGAGGAAATTTTATTAGTCATTTTAAAATTATTTCAAAAATTTAAGCTAGTATGAATGTTATTCTTATTTCAGTAAAGAAAATAAAAACGAAACGGTGAAATATCTTTGCGCGTTGAATAAAAAAAAGATCCTTCATCCATTACTGAGCACAACTATGTCTATAACTTCTCACGGTAATAATAGAAATGGTGGAGGAGATAGAAATATCTCTAAACGAATTCTTTCAGCAAAAGATCATCGAATGAAACAATTGCAGAATCAATTAGCTGATGCTCACTATCATTTGAATGTATGTTGTTTTTTTTTTAATTGAAATTTTTAGAATATTTTCTCTGGAAAAATCTTTAGATGTTTTATTTGATATCTTTCAGGAATTGACTAATGAAAATCGGCTTCTTCGCAATCTGCAGAAACGAATGGATTCTGCACTTCAACGGTAACAATTTATTTGATTTAATTGAAGGTGTAATGTGTCGATGAGTTTCTTTTACTATTCATACTTCAAAAAATTACAGATACATGGGCGTAAACGGTGATATACCCAAAATTTTCAACAGTCACAATGAAGAAGTGAGATCGTGGCAAGTCAGATTCAAACAGTTGAAACTTCAAATAAAAGAAACTGAGCAAAAACTTAAAGATAAAGATGTAGAATTTCAAAAGTTGAGCGATGAGCATCGTCATCTGTTGACTCTTAGTAAAGATGCGTAAGTATTTTTAATATTTTGTACTAATTCTAATCCCTTTTTGTCACTTTAAATGAATATATATATTTAGGAAATTGTGCGAAAGAGAAAAGCTTCAACATCAAGTGAGTGACTTGACTGATAAACAGATCAAACAAACTGAAACAATCGGTATGTTGCAAAAGAAGTTGAATCTTGAAGCTAAAAGTTATAAACATCAGATTAATGTTGAAGTTCAAAAGCACAAAGAGACACAAAGTCAATTGAATAATGCTTTGAACGAATGTGATAGATTGAATTCTGTACTTGAGGTAATATACATATGTAGTATGTGTAATATACTTTCGAGGTCAAATTTTATTTTGGTTTATTTTATTTTATTTAAATTATTTGTAGAAGAAAGATAAAATTATGGCATCAACGTTTCCTAAAAAAAGTCCAAAGATGATTTATTCTAACTCTGAAAGAAACCAAAGTAAAGAGACCAAAAAGAACAATTCTTCTTGTGATTTTAATATATTAGTCAATGGAAAATCGGTTTTGGATAATCAGGTGATGATTTTTTATTATAAAAATTGTTAAGAAATAAAAAAAATATCAATTATATTGTAATAGTTTTGTTTTTTACTGTGTATGTAGATATCTACAGGATCATCGTCCAAAGCAGATCATCATACTGGCTCTACTTTTACGGTAGCCGATAGCAAAATTATAAATGAAAATATCCTCAAACGGAATAAGGAATATTTTACAAATGATAACGAATCATCGAGTGATTCGAACACGTTAACAAAAGAGTTCGAATTGTCAAAAGTCATATTGGAAAAAGGTGATGATGTACAAACTAATGCCAACGTCAAAGATAGAGTTGATGCGTTGAAGAACCAAATGTCTAAAAAGTTAAATCAAACGAAAATTTCCAGTATTCCGATGAGATCGAAACGCATTCCCAAGACGAAAGTTTCGGCAAAGTCTTCTAAATATTCCAAGTCAAGTTCGGATTCTTCCCAGGAAGAGGTGATAAATTTGCCATTTGAATCCACCGAAAGTGTTCGCTCGAAGAAAGATACAAATATGCACATTCCACTGTTAAATTTAGATGTGGAAGTTATCGAAAACGATGATGAATTCATCAACAGTATCAAAGCGGGACGGGGTTTCAATTTTGAGATCTTAGATGCCAAGTGTCAGGAGTTGGAAGAGAAAGCCTCTCAGGAAAGGTTCATGGTTGAAGATGTGTTGGAAAAGATCACCGATGATGTATTTGTCAATCGTTCTGAGCAGAGTTTTGATGATTCCGAATCGAGTATTGTTAGTAAAAAGAATTTTGCAGATGAAGATGATGTCGCCAGTGTGAAAAAAGAGTATAAATTCTTGGAAGTCAACAATAATGGGAATAATAGTAGAAAGGTTTCGTCAGATTTGGACGAAGAGAAGAAGCAGAAGTTGTTGGCTACTTTGAAAGCTATTGATCGTGGTGATGATGATGGTTTGTGCTTTGAAGGTATTCCGAAGGTGAAGAGTCGGGGAAAACTTCCACAGAATTAGCGAAAAATTTCTCTTCACAGGACCAGTATTATTAGATCAATGTTTCATAAAATCGAAATTTATCTTGATGTACCTATTTGTTTTTGTGTTTGATTATTATACATATAATTACATTTAAAAAAAATTGTTCCACACAATATAATATCATACTATTGTAAATAAAAATCAATATTTGATTATTCGTTTAATTTTATTCCTTGTCAATGTGTATGATTTTTTTATGAATGCATCATTTTAGATTACATTGTTAATTCAAATATGTACATACATATAGAGATTTCAAGAGAATCCAAGTATGACAGCATACAGTAATATAAATAATAGATAAGCATAATCTGAAACTACTCGATTTATTATCATATATCGATTGGAATGATAATATTGTCTCTCTTAACATTTATAATAATGCGTGTAGAAATCTTTAATGCAGTTTTCACAAAACTTTCGGATGAGTGATTACAGTGGATCAGTGTGAATCAAAAGTACAATGAAGCTTTTTAAAAACAACAATTTCACTAGCAAGGAACTATTAATTAATAATAAGCTTTTGTTGGAAGAACTAAAGTGCACTTCTTGCAATAAATATATGGCGCCACCTATTCTTCAATGCATTTCCGGTATGGCTTATATATTTTTTTTAATATTTTAATTTACATTCTTATCAATGATTCTCGGGGAAATCTAACATAACCTACTCCTACTACTAAAACATTTTTAAAACAACAATTTCAGGTCACAGTTTGTGCGAACCGTGCGCAAAGAAAAACGCCTGCTTGATATGCAAAGGCATTACGTCGCAAGTACGAAACAGACATTTGGAAAACATAGTTTTAAAAGTCAAATATCCATGCAAGAATCTAGAAGGGGGATGCAAATGTAAGTCAATTATAATATAACTAGTGTAAGCCCGTTGAATATCAACGGAGCGGTTTCTCATCACACGTACTGTGAGTGTTGTGTGGGTGAGTATTATACTGCCGTCCTAAGTCCACTTAACGTAACTGACAAAACAACAATATCGAGATAAATGAACTTGAAAGTTTTATTCTAAATTTGTGTTTTTCTTCATATATTACTGATTTATTTAAACTTTTTTTTTTAGTGCATGAGGTTATTTTCTATTGTGTTTTGATAATTCTAAGGAAAAATTAAAAAAAAAATGAATACTTTAGCAGTTACGTCACTTCATTATTCATTATTAATGTATACATATGACTATTCCAAACTTCAACCACACTATTTGAAAAGAATGAATCTCTAACAATCTTATTTGATTTTTCTTTTCGGAGTCTTAAGAGTATGACCTCTTAGATGAGGGTTCTCATTGAACATAATGAGGTTGGTCATTTCACATGAATAATGATTATTTATTATTTTGAATACTTCAATTAAATCACCTCTTAATCACCTCGTCTCCAATGTGGAGAGATTCAGTATTTTCAATCTTTCGTGATGATGTAGTGACCGAAGTAAATATTGGATACGTTATTTTCACCAAGTATTGGTGATACTACATATTTCTCCGCGCATGCAGATACGTTAAATTTAATAGCTTAAAAAAGTCACTTGGATGAAGATACATTAATTTTGATATGAAAAATCGCAAGAATACACTCCCACACATCTAACTCATTTTCGTAATTTTTGTCAGTTACGTTGAGTGGGCTTAGGACGGCAGTATATGTGTACGTGCAGTATGTATGCGAGCGATCCGCGGCTATCCAGACAGATAGACCCTTGCGCTACTATATATAGTAATGCATACTTCAAACTTGTCAAATGAATTAAGTACTGAGCTTAGTATTCATGTATTATTAAAAAAGTAATATTCAATTTAATAGTTTATGCATAGATGGCGCGTTATAATACAACAACGTAACAATTTAGCATAGTCGCGAACCTACAGACGATTAATATTGTCAAATTGTAGCAGGCTCGTCATCACCTAGTTTGGATGAATGCGTAAGCGCACCCTCTTCCGACCTGGTGATCTCGGGTTCAAATCCCACTCGCGCGACGTTCTGGTTTTTTAAATTATTTACCTAGGCGAGCGTTATCAGCAGACACAGACAGATGGAATAGGGCTATTGTATATATGATGATTTAATACACAGAACTACATATATAAAGAAACCTGAGCGGTATCGCTGCGTCAATTTGACGTCCTCTATCGTGGTTGATTCGCACCAATGCGAATAAATTGTATCGGTGCGAATATCGGGCGTCAGTTTGACGCAGCGATACCGCTCAGGTTTGTGAGGGTCTTTAGGGGCGTACGATAATTTATTTCTGAATATTTCCAGCAATTTTCACCCACTCGGAACTTGAAGAGCACGAAGAGCGTTGCTGTCACCGTTTACACGTGTGTATTCTAAACGACGAAAATTGCAGATGGACCGGAAGAATAGCCAATCTGAAGTCGCACGTCCTTTCATCACATTCCAGAGAAATAGTCATGTCTAAAAAGTCCCTGTTTAAATGCAGTAACTTCAAAGATATCACGCATTACGTGCGCTTGATCAGCGCTTACAAAGAGAATTTTTGGTTTTTCCATGCGAAAACACAAAACACGGCATATTGGGCAGTTCAATACTTGGGACCAGATATTAACTGTGCAAATTTCACATTCGATCTGAAGATTCACGCGGATGAAGATAAGGAGAAGTATGTTGGTTTCACGAAGGTCCAGTGCTTCAAAGACAGCGAGGATGTGAGGAGGTGTATTTTTGCATCAAACGTCACTATAAAAATGGACGCAATGGAGAACTATTTAACACATGATAACAAAGGCATATTCAGTGTTAAAATTAACAAGTCTATGATGAAACCAAAAGTTAATAAAGAGAAGTAATTTCAATGAGGCTTTTTTTAATTGAGTCAAATGTGTAATGTTTGTTTAATTCAGTCGATACGATTGCTTACTACTCTGTCATGAGCAATTTGCATCCACTTGACTCCACACATCCTTCTTAATTCATCAACCCATCGTCCAATTGTTCTTCCTTACTTTCTTTCACATCCTCTCGGATACCATTCCAATATTTCTCGCTGTGTGTCCAGCCCATTGTCACTTTAACTTTTTCACACGTTCCGCTATATCAGCCACTTTGTTCATAGTTCTTACCCATGTATTCCTCTTGCGATCTCTTCTCGTTATACCGAGCATACATCTTTCCATACTTCTCTGTGTGCACTGGATCTTGCGTAACATTCTCGAATTTAGTATCCACGTTTCACATCCATACGTCATAACTGGCAGTACGCATTGGTCGTATGTCTTCTTTTTTAAGCATAGCGGAATGTTCAACTATATAGCATCATCATTTTCAGCCGATCACCATCCACTAATGAAGGCCTCTCCAATCCTTTTCCATTCCTGTCTGTCTTGAGCAATTTGCACCCACTTGACTCCACACATACTTCTTAATTCATCAGCCCATCGTCAATTTGTTCTTTTTTACTTTCTTTCACATCCTCTCGGATACCATTCCAGTATTTCTTGCGTCCATCCACTTTTCTCGCTATGTCCAGCTCATTGTCACTTCAACTTTTTCACACGTTCCGCTATATCTCTGCCACTTTGGCCATACTTCTTACCCATGTATTCCTCTTACGATCTCTTCTCGTTATACCGAGCATACACTTTTCCATGCTTCTCTGTGTGCACTGAATTTTTTCGTAATATTCTCGAATTTAGTATCCACGTTTCACATCCATACGTCATAACTGGCAGTACGCATTGGTCGTATGTCTTCTTTTTTAAGCATAGCGGAATGTTCAACTATATAGCATCATCATTTTCAGCCGATCACCATCCACTAATGAAGGCCTCTCCAATCCTTTTCCATTCATGTCTGTCTTGAGCAATTTGCATCCACTTGACTCCACACATACTTCTTAATTCATCAGCCCATCGTCAATTTGTTCTTTTTTTGCTTTCTTTCACATCCTCTCGGATACCATTCCAGTATTTATCGCGTCCATCCACTTTTCTCGCTATGTCCAGCTCATTGTCACTTCAACTTTTTCACACGTTCCGCTATATCTCTGCCACTTTGGTCATACTTCTTACCCATGTATTCCTCTTACGATCTATTCTTGTTATAACCAAGCATACATCGTTCCATGTTTCTCTATGTGCACTGGATCTTACGTATAAAAACAGTAATTATACTTGACCGTTGCCTGCGGAGCGATAAATAGCTCAGGTCACGCTGCCTCATCGGTTATGATACATAGAAAACGCTGCACTGGCATTACTGTACTGTACATCCGTTGCTTCACAACGGACACTTCGCTATATCTTAATACTGTCGAAATAAAAAAATCGTAACATATTTACGCATTCGTTTTATTCATGATGCAATTTTCAATTTTACAAATTCACTTTTTGCAAGGCTTGCAATCGCACTTCTTAATGCACTTTCCGTAAGTGACGTCACGCACGTATCCTGGATTGCAGGCGCATCCTGGTCTGCACTCTTTACAAATGGGTTTACCCAAAGTTGCGCAAGTTTCTTGAACATTGGGACAGCATTTAATGTAAGTCTCGTAAAGTCCACAAGCTGGAGCTGTAAAATAAAATCAATACACATTCAAATACAAAGGGACTTGGGAACGCCCTAACTGAAGGCTATTAATATTATAAGTATGCATATAAATTGAATTTGAATATTAAGAAATGATGCTTGTGACTGACTTGGTACAGCACACTCTTCCGGTTTGACGCATTTTCCGTTTTTGCGAACAAAACCAGCTTTGCAGAAGCATCCTGACACACACCTTTCAATGCATGCCATTTTTGAATCTTTATTTTCACATGTTAAAGGGCATGCAGTTCCACAATCCGAATACTCTTCGTTTTGTCCTGTGCATTGATTGTTTGCTGAAATTTATTTATGTACGAATTATTACAAAAAATCAATCATATCTATGTATGTATATGTAAAAAATGATATTTATAATAAAAAATTACATAACCTCAAAGCCCGCGTTCAGTATTTTCTGCAACTCACACAACACATCAATTCACACATATGAATAAATTAGTAAATATAAGCTCTCAGTATACATACCAATAGGAACAAAGAAAAAAAAAATCACTGCATGAAAATTTTGTCATTCAATCGATAAACAATTTGATTTGTTATCGATTACTTACGTGTTATTTGAATGCCATACTTATTAGTCTTATATGTACATAGTTGATAGCGTAGAGATTATTATCTGCGGCTTATAAGCGTGTTAAAAGTTACTTTTTCTTCAGAAGGTAGTGTTCTTGATATCCAGCGTTGTCTCTTCAACATGTAAGGCCCTCACTAACCAGAGCGAATAATTTGACGCATGGTGTCTGCGACTGACGCCCCCTATCGACGTTGATTCGCACCAATGCGAATTATATCGGTGCGAATGGGACGTCAGTTTGACGCAGCGATACCGCTTGGGTTTGAGAGGGCCTTTGTAATTTAATACACACAACTATAAAGACCCTCACAAACCTGAGCGGTATCGCTGCGTCAATTTAACGTGCTCTATCGTCGTTGATTCGCACCAATGCGAATTATATCGGTGTGAATGGGACGACGATAGGGCGTCAGTTTGACGCAGCGATACCGCTCAGGTTTGAGAAGGCCTTTGTAATTTAATACACACAACTATAAAGACCCTCACAAACCTGAGCGGTATCGCTGCGTCAATTTAACGTGCTCTATCGTCGTTGATTCGCACCAATGCGAATTATATCGGTGTGAATGGGACGACGATAGGGGCGTCAGTTTGACGCAGCGATACCGCTCAGGTTTGAGAAGGCCTTTGTAATTTAATACACACAACTATAAAGACCCTCACAAACCTGAGCGGTATCGCTGCGTCAATTTAACGTGCTCTATCGTCGTTGATTCGCACCAATGCGAATTATATCGGTGCGAATGGGACGTCAGTTTGACGCAGCGATACCGCTTAGGTTTGAGAGGGCCTTTGTAATTTAATACACACAACTATAAAGACCCTCACAAACCTGAGCGGTATCGCTCGGTCAATTTAACGTGCTCTATCGTCGTTGATTCGCACCAATGCGAATTATATCGGTGCGAATGGGACGTCAGTTTGACGCAGCGATACCGCTCAGGTTTGAGACGGCCTTTGTAATTTAATACACACAACTATAAAGACCCTCACAAACCTGAGCGGTATCGCTGCGTCAATTTAACGTGCTCTATCGTCGTTGATTCGCACCAATGCGAATTATATCGGTGCGAATGGGACGACAGTAGAGGCGTCAGTCGCAGACGCCAAGCGTCAAATTATTCGCTCGGGTTAGTGTGGGCCTACAACCGTCTGTCATAGAGATGTGACTTACGAAAGATACTCTTCAGAAAGGGAGTGAAGGAACAGACTATGATTTGGAATCTTTTTGGTTGCTGCCAATTTTGTGTAGAACTTCCTTGCAACTACACAAGTTTCACAAAAAAAACACAAAATATGGATTGAGAAATGTCCAGAACTTGCTAAATGATGATAGTGACGGTCGAGAAAATCATTAGACATGCGGGGATCAAATGCCGGACCTTCACTCATGAGACTAACGTTCTACATACTACATACTACTAACCACTGAGCTATCGCCTGGCCTCTACTCAAAGTTACAACAAGGAAAAATTATGTTGTCGTGAAGAAAAATCAATATGTAAAAAAAACTTCAGTGGTGCATAGTATAATTAAAAAGTAACGAATTTTAATTATTGACATTAAAACATTTATTGTTAAAAGCGATTAAATCCATACATAATGCAATTGTTAAATTAAAATTATATGTCACTCTTTGCATCAGGTATGTGTATATGAATATAGGTTATTACATAGGCAAAACTCACAAGTTTAACACGTTAAGCACCAACACGTCAATACTTACGACACTTGGAAAGCAGAATACACTTTCCGTCTTTATCCTTTACGTATCCATTTTTGCACTGGCAACCTCTAATTTTGCAAGGAGCTTTACAATTGGCAAATGTGGGTGCTTCGCAAGTTCCTCCTGGACATGGATTTGGACAGCTGACCACTTCTGCGTTCGGATCGCTACAACCTAAAATTCAAATTCATTATCTACACACAACATATTGTATTTGATTGTATCGCGAATTGATGACTCACATTGTTCTCGTTTGACACAATCTCCATTCAAAACTTTTCTGATGAAACCTGGTAGACATTCGCATCTAGGTGTGCATACTCTAGCTTCTGCACCGTTTGGTGGACAATCGACTACTATTCCGGATAAATAGGATTCGCACGTTTCTTGCGGTGGACAAATTGGAGGACATGCATTATATTTTTGATTCTTTCCACATTGCATTTTTGCTGAAAATGTAATCGTATATTATATATTTACTAGCTTTATTACCCGGCTTTGCCCGGGGTGTAATAAATATAATGTAATATAGTGTTTGTTTAGTAAATTATTTCGGGAGCCCAAAAAAAGGGCCGCCGGGGCAGGAGGGGGGTCTGGGGGGTAGTAAGGGGCCGGCATAGATTTTAGGGAGTATAGTAACGCTATATTAACGCTATGACGTCACTATAGGATTTTTCGAGTTTTTTTCGGTTTTTTGTATTTTTTCAACTTTTTTTTGGACTTTTTTTGGAACTTTTTTTGAACTTTTTTTGAATTTTTTTTTTTTTTTTTTTTCAACTTTTGATACCCCCCCTAAAGCCATTCCGGCCCTCAACCCCCCCAGACGTCCCACAAGCCCCGGCGGCCCCCCCTTTGGACTCCCTCAAGCCATGCCAGCCTCCTACTACCCCCCCCAGACCCCCCTCAAGTCCCGGCGGCCCCTTTATGGGCTCCCTAAAGCTATGCCGGCTTCTTACCACCCCCAGACTCCCCCCTCCTATCCCGGCGACCCTTTTTTGGACTCCCGAAAAGCAATGCTGGCCCCTTACCAAGCCCCAAACCCTCCTTCTTACCCCGGCGGCCCTTTCTTTGGACTCCCGAAAAGCAATGCCGGCCCCTTACTACCCCCCCCCCCCCCCTCATGCCCCGGAGGCCCCTTTTTGGGCTCCCGAAACACTATCTGCTTAAATCTACTTAAATCTGCCGAAAACATCTACTATCGTGTGTACTTCGTCGTTTCTATTAATCGCACCCGAGCAACGCCTGGTAATTGACGAATGACCTAAGTTAAGACCTCCTAGTTAAATCAGTGGTATGCAACCCTTGATTAGTGTGCATTTTACAACAAATGAACGATCCATCTATTGTTGTTTTCACAAGTTTAAGAACTCACCTAATGCCGATACATATTTGCAAAACCCAAAATAGAAGTTTTAGAGAAATAAAAAGAAATTTTATCGATTTAAAAACGAAGACTACTAATAATATAGGTTATTTTATTATTATTTTGCTAAATTCGATGCTTGTGAAAGTTTACACAAATTAAAGTTTCCTACTGGTATACATTTCTATATGTTTTGTTTCTGAAATGTTTTATAATTAATTTTAAAATATCATGAACTGAAAAGGTTTACGATCAGTGGGTAGATCTGAGCGATGGCATTGTAGTGAATTTTTGGCTTAAAAGTTGCATACTCATAAACGAAACTAAAGTTTACCATAAAAACCAGGAATACATATATATATGCGACCAGTGCAACACAAAAATCTTTTTTGAAAACCGTGTTAAAGCAAAATAATCAGTGTAAAAAAAGTAATTGGTCCGTTATCTTGAACCGTGTTATTTCAAAACCGTGTAAAAAAAAAACCGTGCAAAAAGAGAATCGGGTGTATATACATTGCGGGGACTTAACACTTTGCCTGTGATCTAAAAAGTTTGCTAAACTCTGTTTTTTGAATTGACCAACATGAAACATCTGTCTGACCGATGCAAAACCACTTGCGAGCAAATTTGACCCACAGGCAAATCACACGCATATTTTGATTAAAAGAAAATTCCATAACCCATAGTAATCAATAATAAATATCCGTTCATTTTCAATCGGCATTATACTAGTATTACTATCAAATCAAAAATTGTTGTTAATTACTAAATGGCGATACTTACGAGGACACTCTTTGATTGGTATGCAAACATTTTGAGCATTTCTAGCGTATCCATCAATGCAGTAGCACTTTTCGTTGCACATAATATTTACAATGGGACACGTTTCTCCTAACGTAGCACAAGTTGTGTCGCAAGCTGATCCGCAGGCGAATACTTCATTAGGCCCGCAGTTTGCTAAAAAAAAAAAAAAAATCAGCGCTCAAATTATGCACGATCCTCTAAAGCTGCGTACACATCGACGAATCGAACAGCGAACGACGGAGGGTCGCTATTGCGCACAATTAACGTCCGATGATGCTATTGTGAACGTTCACACAATAGCAACCGTTCGTCGTTCGCTGTTCGGTTTGTCGGTGTGTACGCAGCTTTACTGTATGGTTTCAACGTGCAATGACAATACTAACGGCATTTTTCCGGTGGAATGCACACTCCTTTATAATTTTCCACGAATCCTGGTTTGCATACGCAACCGCCTTTATCCATGCATATTTGAGGACACATTCTAGGTGTTCTGTCTTTGTTTGAGCACGTTATGGGACACACGTTTCCACATCTGGTGAATATGGCATTTGGATCGGAGCAATATTCAGCTGTAATTCAAATTGAGATATTAAAAACATCTAAATCAATCTGTCTGTCTGTCTGTCTGTGTGTGTGTGTGTGTCTGTCTGCTGATAACGCTCGCCTCGGTAAATAATTAGAAAACCAGAACGTCGCGCGAGTGGGTTTTGAACCTGGTATCACTGATTCGGAACAGAGCGCTTAAGCGGTGAGCCAAACCAGATAATAATGGGCTGTCTTCAACTTGACTATTTATATAAAAAAAATAGGCCGCGACTTTGCTAAATTGTTACGTTGTTGTATTATAACGCGCCATAGATGGCGCATTGTTGTATAGGCAACAGCTATAAAATCTATTAAATTTAATATTATTTTTCAGTACGGGTGATGAGAAAGCGCTCCGTTGATATTCAACGGGCTTACACTAGTCATATGTATACATATGTATATAGCATATATATATTCCGCCTGTCTGTCTGCTGATAACGCTCGCCTCGGTAAATGATTAAAAGACACGAAATCGTCGCACGCGAGTGGTATTTGAACGCGAGATCACCAGTTCGGAAGAGGGTGATCCAAACTAGGTAATGACGGGCCTGCTGCAATTTTACAATATTAATCTTCGGTAGGTTCGCGACTTTGCTAAATTGTTACGTTGTTGTATTATAACGCGCCATCTATATATGCAAAAACTATAAAAACTATTAAATTTCATATTACAAGAAATAAATACTAAGCTCAGTACTTAATTCATTTGTCAAGTTTGAAGTATGCATTACTGTATATATGTAGTAGCGCAAGGGTCTGCCTGGCCGGCTGTCCACCTGGATAGCCGCGGATCGCTCGCATACATACTGCACGTACATATATATATAATAGCCGAAATCCGTCTGCCTGTCTGTTTGCTGATAACGCTCGCTGAGGAAAAATAAATAAAAAACCAGAACGAGTGGGGATCGAATCCAGGACCCCAGGCTCGAGAGGACTCACACTTATGCTATCCGCTATCGCCCTTGGCCGATTTAGTGCTTTTTTTTTTAAATTACCTATACAAGGGATCGTGACTCTGCTAATAATACATAGATGACGCCATAAAAACGATTATTATTTTTTTTTTTTTACAAAATCACTTACAAAATTATAATTATTATATAGGTATATATAATAATTAATAATTATAATATAAATAGTAAAGTAAAAAAAATACATTTTATCAATTTGGGATTCGTTGCATTATAACGCGCCATAGATGGCGCATTGTTGCATAGATGCTACACTATTAAATTGAATATATAATTTTCCAGTACGGGTGATGAGAACGCTCCGTTGATATTCAACGTGCTTAGGCTTACACTAGTGTATGTATACTCACCCACACAAACACTCACAGCACGGGTGATGAGAAACCGCTCCGTTGATATTCAACGGGCTTTACACTGGTGATGTTATATTCAATGAGGGTAACCGCGTTCGGTTTTGATATGTTTAAACTTACAGCACTGAGTTTTTGGAATGCATTTTCCTTCGGTATTGCGAAGATAGTCATCTTTGCACACGCACGATGGTGCACACTCTCTCACTTCAGCAGTGCACATTAATGGATCAACCAAACTTCTACAGCTTTCGTCTAAGCATTGCGGTGGGCAAGCTTTGTAAATTTCATTCTCTCCGGTACAAGTTAGAGGAGCTATAAGTAAGGAAACAGCTTAAAAAAACCAAAATTCCCATTGACTTACTAAGCCCACCATGTATAGATATGTATTTTGAACTTACGACACTTTTCAATTGGAACGCAAACACCATCTGAATTTCTGCGATAGTTGAATTTACATTTGCAAGCAGGTCTACAGTTGTTTGGATCAGGTGCTGCACACTTGAACATCTTACCAATTGCGTCACAAGTACGAGGTGGACAATTACTATGACACAAGTCCAATTCTTCATTAGCGGCACAGTCTACAATTACAATCTAATATATAAAACACTAAAGTTTGTATGTACATATGTACATATGTACGTATGGGTCATTCGTCAATTACCAGGCGTTGCTCGGGTGCGATTAATAGAAACGACGAAGTACACACGATAGTAGATGTTTTCGGATTTAAGTTTTTCGGCAGATTAAAAGTAGATTTAAGCAGATAGTGTTTTTCGGGAGCCCAAAAGGGGGGGCAGGGGGGGGGGGCCGCCGGGGTAAGAAGGAGGGTTTGGGGGGGTAAGGGGCCGGCATTGCTTTTCGGGAGTCCAAAAAAAAGGGTCGCCGGGATAGGAGGGGAGTCTGGGGGGTGGTTAGGGGCCGGCATTGCTTTTCGGGAGTCCAAAAAAGGGACCGTCGGGGTAAGAAGGAGGGTTTGGGGGTTGATAAGGAGCCGGCATAGTTTTTCGGGAGTCCAAAAAAAAAAAAGGCCGCCGGGGTAAAAAGGAGGGTTTTGGGGGGGGGTAGGGGCCGGCATGGCTTGAGGGAGTCCAAAAGGGGGCCGCCGGGGCTTGAGGGACGTCTGGGGGGGGGTAGTTTGAGGGCCAGAATGGCTTTAGGGGGTATCAAAAGTTGAAAAAATCCAAAAAACCGAAAAAAACTCGAAAAATCCTATATTGACGTCATAGCGTTACTATACTCCACAAAATCTATGCCGGCCCCTTTACCACCCCCCAGACCCCCCTCCTGCCCCAGCGGCCCCTTTTTTGGGCTCCCGAAATAATTTACTAAACAAACACTATATTACATTATATTAATTACACCCCGGGCAAAGCCGGGTAATAAAGCTAGTTTATTATAACTGTGGTCAAATTAATAATACTAATGACCGAATAAAAAAGCACATACCGCATTCTGCCGGTGGAACACATTCATTTTTGGAATTTCTGAAGAATCCTGGTTTACAATCACAACCGGGATTGCATACAAGGAAATTGCACACAATGTCCTGTCCCAAATTCGAGCACCTTTCACCGCACGGTGACACGCAAAGCGAATAAACTTGATTCTTGCCGGTGCATTGTCTGTTTACTGTAAAAACATGGTTACGTAAGTGAAAATCATCAGTTTTGATCCATCTGTTTTGTATAAAATACTCACCGCATTGATCGGGAGTGACGCAAATTCCTCGTTGATTCCTTATGTAACCCTTTTCGCAGATACATCCTGGATTACAGCTGGGTCTACAAGCGAGATCCGTCCTGTCATATGTATCACAATTTTTCTGACATGAATCGTTTCCGCACTCGGAATACACTTCGTGAACCCCGGTGCATTTTTTAGCTAAAGGAACAACATTACCATCAACATACGGAAAACAAAACTTTAGTTCGCTTCGTTATTATTGCAAAAACTTACGGCAATCCTTAACCAAGATGCACTCTCCATTATCTTGATTTCTTACGTATCCTGACGCGCAGAAACAACCTGGTTCTAAAGTATTAGGATTTGGATCGCATCTCGTATGCAAGTCAGGCACTGCACACGTACTCTCGCAAACAAAACATCCTTTATCCTTGAAAACTTGATTTACCTTGCAATTATCTGAAAAAATGATCAGTATACACTAAACACTATACTAAAACAATTTATGTTGTGTACACAATCTCCGATTCTTACAACATTTGCTTTGTGGTACGCAAACTCCACTTTCGTCCCTCAAGAATCCAGGTTTGCAAATGCAACCGGGATAGCAACCAGCTGCGTAGCTGCATCTGGTTATTAGGTCTGGTTCTTTGCAGGTGTTTTGACAACCGTGATTATTGCATTCGCTGAAAATTTCGTTAGCTCCAGTGCAATCTGTATAAGAAATTAAAATAGTGTAAATTCTTGTATGTACATAGACCTAAGCGAGTGCGGTAAAATAATAACCTACCGCAGTTTTTCAACAAAACGCAAGCTCCTTTTGAATTTCTGATAAATCCTTCTGCACATACACAACCTGGTGTGCATATTGCTCTGCATACCATTGAGTTTTGTGGTCTCTGGCATGTATTTTGGCAACCGTTTGCTCCACACTCGGAAAATAATTCGTTCAATCCGCATTCTATTGTACAAATAATAGTATGTAGTAAAATATCAATATATTTTTTTATACCTATAGGTATAATACTTGAAAATATTCAGTGACATCATATTATAGACAAATACATGGAGAAGGAAAATTTCTAATTTACCACGAGTTGTCTGTGTGAAACATTATAATTCAAGACAAAAATATGCATCCGTAAATTTTGCTTAAACTCGTTTTATGTAGTAACTTATACCAAATTAGTGTTAGGCGAGGAAACGCATGTACATATGTACGTATTTACAAGATCGCTGGATTTGCACAAAATAGATGTTAATATTAACAGACTGCACTTGAGACATTCGTGGACCACATAGTTATACATATGTATGTAGTTGCATGCGACTTAGTAGATTTACAAAATCACAATTGAGCAATGAAAGTTTAAAAATTAATTTTAATAAAACTAAAATTATGTTTAACGAATTTTGCACGCAAAACGTAGTCACTGTAGGACTCACAATCACAATGTGATTTTTTTAGATATTTAAATCAATTTTTTTATTATTTTATAATAAAAATGGTATAAAAAAATAAATCAAAATAAAAAAATTTTAGAAGAAAAACATACAAATAATTAAAAATAAGAGTGTTGTGGTGTTATTGCAATTTTTTTGCCAATTTAGTAAAATCAACGTGGTGCTAACTCGAACCAATACGAAAATGACCATCTGTAATTCTAGTCCGATGTTTATTTTTTGTATACATTTTTTATATTCATTCGAAAAATTGTTTGTTCACAAGCATATGTATGTATGTGCTGGAAAATATAGTTTATATGTAGTTATAACATTTCTTCAAAGCAGGGAATAAAGAATAATAAACATCATCACTTTAAAAGTGTCTTTTAATCCGTCATTGGTTTGTAAATCAATTACTTCCAGTTGTAAATAATCAGGAATATCTTCAATATCGGGAGCGAAAGGATTTGAAGTGTTTATGGAAATCTGAAAATCGCCGCGTTTTGCATTTTAGCATTTTGAAGAGATTCAATGTATTCTAAAAATAAATTTTTTGGCAATTCTAAAGTGTTTTTATCTTTTTCAAAAAAATAACTTAAAAAATGGCAAATTATGAAGTTTTTTTACTTTATCCTAATCGGATAAAGTATTGTGATCGTGCAAAAATTTGACTTTGAGATTTGCATCAGGTATCATCCCCTGATCACGTTTTCATGATTTCTGGAAAATGTCTGTGTCTGTGTGTAGAATCACTAATAACTCAAAAAACGTTTATCCTATTACACCGAAATTTCATATTTATATGTTTTTTTGTCGGCCATTACAATCCATAAAGTTTTCAAAAATTTTCGTCAACCGAAAATGGTACTTCCCTTGTAAAGTCACCTAATTTTTGTGTAATCTTTGGAAGGTTTTTCCAGCAAAACTATGATACACATTAAGCTGAAATTTTGCATATGTAGTATTTGTAACAACCTTCAAAATAATATAATTTTTTAACATTTTTTTTTCCAATCGGAAGTAGTACTTTTACTCTTGGTTTTTAGAATTTTTAACTTTTTCTCCTAAGATATCAAGTCTATCTAGTTGAAATTTCATATCTATTATTTTCACGTAAGGTGTAAGAGGTATAATGATTTTGGTCAACATCCGCCAACCGGAAGTGGCAGTTTACTCTTGAACGAGATTTCGTTTTTTTATTTTTTTCGGCCTTTTACATATTTGGTATCTTCATAATATTGTAATATTATAATCCTCAAAGCAATACCTAGTTATGAAAAAATAAATCAATAAAATCAGTCAACCGGAAGTTGGTGTTTTATATTGTAGAAAAGTCAAAAATCCACGCAATATTTCCGAAAAAACTTTGTCGATCAAGTTGAAATTTCATATCTATAATTTTCATATAAAATTTAAGAGTTGATAGGTTTTGATCAAAATCCGCCCACCAGAAGTGGTAGTTTATTCTTCCATGATTTTTCGTTTTTTTTTTTTTTTTTTTCGACCTTTTATATATTTTGAATCTTCATAATATTATAAAATTAGAATTTAGATAGCAATGGTGAGTTTAATAAAAAAACTCACCAAAATCGGTATAGTAGAAGTGACGGTTTATCGTCATTCAGTATGCGTTGAAAAATTGATTGTTTCATATTATGATGCGTTCGTTCGTTGCTCGCTACCTTTGAGGCAATATTTTCCGGCTCGAGCAAAATTTGATTTTTGACTTTTCAAGTTTAAAAATTTTTTGACGTGAATACGTCTATACCAGAATACCAGCTCGGAAACGGCGGTGTTACGTTTGGATGGGCATACATTCCGACACTACAACTTCGTTACTAATAACACGATTGACATGAATGTTATTTTATTCGCTCGGGTATACGTCTACGATGCATTGCATGCGTGAGTGCATGCGTGAGGCGCGTAGGAGAGAGCGTATCTTCTAACGGCTATTTTGGAAATTTCCAAGCAGTATATCTCACGACTCTGACATGCTAGCGCAGTGATTTTGCTACTAAACAAAATATCTCTTCAAGATCAGTTGATTTTTAGCCATAAAAAAGTGAACGGTGTAAATTATTTGTTGGTGAAAAATCAAAAACAAGTCGAAAAAAAATCTAAAATTTCACTATATCGGCTTATATTCACCAAAAAGCCAATAGGAAATACAAAAAAACGTATATCATCAGAAAGAGGGTCCAATCATCTATCGATCAGTACCAAAATGTCTGTGACAGAACGAGTGAGACGGTATTGGGAACATCAGAAATTCGACGCGGCGCGCAGGGACAACAACGCGGCCACTGTTTACCACAGGCCAAAGAAAAATAAAATTGTAATCGATTACCAATTAAGACTTTATTCTTTATGCTAAATAAAAATATATTAATGTGTCCATTTCGACGCTTTCATTAATTTCATTCTCATATGTCAAATAAAAAATTAGCCGCTAACGCAGACGTATTCACGAAAACTATAAATATACTATGTATATTATAATGGAACGATTTATGAAATGTGTAATTTCTACGGAATTATTATCTATGTTTATGTAGAAAGTGACGTAACCCAGAACGAGGAAAAATATATTCTATTTAACAATCTGACTTTGTTTTCAAGTATGTAACTCTTGGAATGATGTATTAACAAGCATCAGGTTTTATTAAATTAATTGAAATATAAATTTTATTTAAAAAAAAAATCACATTTAAGTAAAAAAAAAAAAAAAAATTTCATACTCGTATGTGGCCCCCTAACAAATCCCAATATCTCAATGTATAAAGCAACCAAAAGAGCATAATAATCCATATGCACTGATCCGGGAAACGCTCTCCCATAGGTTGCGTTACAATTTGAATACTCTGTGGTGTACTCACTTGGTCCACCGGGTGGTGATTTGGTTGGATAAGTACAATGTGGATCAACAACGGGAACCACAGTGGCTTCAACGAACCAAACAGCGAAGAGGAGTACCACAAAGCGATACATGATGTTGGCCATCCTAGCAGACAGCAGACCAGTGAATGAACAGAAGGTCGTAACGACCGAACACCACACTTGATCAGTGACGACAGAGTAAACAAAACTGTTTTTCAACGAACTGTCATTCAAATTGAATGCTATTAGAACGGGGATTCCCCGACCAGTCACGTAATCAAGGCTATTAAAAAAAATTTACTATCGACATACATATGTATGTATGTATGTATATGCCCATCAAAACTAAATCACGATTCGTAATGCATGAAAAAGTGTTAAAACGCTATCGGATGGATCGATTGAAGTAAAATATAACATTGACGTACATAGGTAGACAGAAGTGTAATTATGTACATACATATGTTGGCCGTTGCTTATTCTCGATGATTTACAGCTGTCATTATCAAGTGTCATTTTGTTTAAACGCGATTCTCGTCAACGTCAATACAACAGCAAACAGATGTCACGTTTGTGTGATGTAATTAATATGTACGTTGACATGTGGTTTTTGTGTGAATTTTGTTGACACTTCTTACCTTCAAAAAGTTTAAAATGCATGACAACTATGTACGTACATACATAGAGTCACGATGCAATAATGTTTATATAAATGAGACTTATGTATGTATTCAAAAAATAAATAAATAAATTTAATGATTTAATTATTTTAAGATGTTTATTGTTTTATATACATACATAGGTATTGATATAGTGTTTGTTTCGGAGAATCAATGAGGATAAACAAGTTCAAGTTTTTATCGCATCGCTCCAAGTATTGATATTGTTTTTTTTCATCTTATGTATGAATGTTATAATGGGCATGAGGCAAAACGTAGTCACTGTAGATAAGCATATTGTAGAGATAGTTGATAGTTATTTATATCTAGGATAATTGGTGAATATGTATGACTGGCTTTAAAGAAGAAGGGATGGAGGGCTTTTGAAAGAATGAACATTGTTTTTAAATCCAACATTCCGCTATGCTTAAAAAATAAGGCATGCGACCAATGCGCACTGCCAGTTATGACGTATGTATGTGAAATGTGGATGCTAAATTCAAGAATGTTACGCAAGATCCAGTGCACACAAAGATGTATGTTCGGTATAACGAGAAGAGATCGTAAAAGGAATACATACCTACATAGTGGCACGTGTGAAAAATTTGAAGTGGACACAGCGAGAAATATGGATGCGAAAAATACTGGAATGGTATCAGAGAGGATGTGAAAGAAAGCAAGTTAAACCGAGTGGACGATGGGCTGATGAATTGAGAAGAATGTTTATTGCTCAAGATTATTATTATCTATTTTGCACATGAAACGAGGCGAAAACCAATATGTGAGCAAACCGATATCAATCTGTATCAACATGCATATACGTATGTATAACAATTAAAAGCGCAAAAGAAACTCGCGTTTGAACAAGTGATAGAATAATGATCGATATCTTTTTTTTTTTGATTAAAAAGTAATAAAATTCCTTCATTAAACATTTTCGTTTCATTTAATGTAAAAATAACCCCAAACATATAATATGGGTACAATCGGAATTGAAAATTTTAAAAATGTTCACATTCGTTATACTTTAATGCAATTTTAAATTTGACGAATTTATTTTTTTCTGTACTTTTTGCATTCACTCTTCTTGATGCACTTTCCGTTGGTGAAGATTCGCACGTATCCTGGATCGCACATGCATCCTGGCTTGCAACCCATGGAAATGGATTTACCCAAAGTTGCGCAAGTTTCTTGAACATAAGGAGAACATGTAACGTAGGTCTCGTAAGGTCCACATTTCTTAGCTGAAATATATTGAAAAAACATAGTTTGAAATATGTACATACAAAGGACATTGAAGTAATCTCACTCGAAGACATGAAATATTATTAGTGTTATATATAAATCTAACCAAATTAAAATTTCACACATCAAGAACCACTCAATTCAATACTAACGACAGTTTGATAGCAAAATACACTTTCCGTCCTTGTCCTTTACGTATCCTTTTTTGCATTGGCAACCCCTGACACTACAATCATCTCGACAAGGAGTAAATTCGGGAGCATCGCAAGTACCACCTGGGCATGGGTTTGGACATCTGACTACTTCCGCATTTGGATCACTACAAGCTAAGATTCAAATTGATTATCCTAGAACTATACAGAGTGTTTTAAATATACCGCTTCATTTCAACTTACGACATTGAGTGTCCGGAATGCATTTTCCTTGATCGTCACTAAGATAATTTTCCTTGCACATGCACCCTGGTGAACATTCTCTCACGTGAAGAGAGCAAAATCGTGGTTCACTTAAATTTCTACATGTGTCTTCCGAACATTGCGGTCGACAAACTTTGTAAATTTCATTTACTCCCGTGCATGTTAAAGGAGCTATAAAGAAGAGAAAAACACTTAAAAACCAAATTCCCATTGACTAACTAAGCTCACTATGTATATTTTGAACTTACGACATTCTTCAATTGGAACGCAAACACCATCTGAATTTCTGAAATAGTTGAATATACATTTGCAAGCAGGTCTACATTTGTTTGGATCAGGTGCTGCACACTTGAACATCTTACCAATTGCGTCACAAGTACGAGGTGGACAATTACTATGACACAAGTCCAATTCTTCATTAGCGGCACAGTCTACAATTACAATTTATTATAACTGTGTTCAAATTAATAATACTAATGACTTTATAAAAAAGCACATACCACATTCTGCCGGTGGAACACATTCATTTTTGGAATTTCTAAAGAATCCTGGTTTACAATCACAACCGGGATTGCATACAAGGAAATTGCACACAATGTCCTGTCCCAAATTTGAGCACCTTTCACCGCACGGTGATACGCAAAGCGAATAAACTTGATTCTTGCCAGTGCATTGTCTGTTTACTGTAAAGATATGTTTACGTAAGTGAAAATCATCAGTTTTGATCCATCTGTTTTGTATAAAATACTCACCGCATTGATCGGGAGTGACGCAAATTCCTTGTTGATTCCTTATGTAACCCTTTTCGCAGATACATCCTGGATTACAGCTGGGTCTACAAGCGAGATCCTTCCTGTCATATGTATCACAATTTTTCTGACATGAATCGTTTCCACACTCGGAATACACTTCGTGAATGCCTGTACATTTGTTATCTAAAAGTACAGCATTACCATTAATATACATTAACTTTAGTTCGTTAAAGTTCACCACATTCGATGAAAAATTTGTCAACTCCAGTGCAATCTACATTGTACATATATAATAAGCATTTTTTTTTTTAAATATATGATTCAAAATAAGTCAAAATTATAGTTTACCGCAATTTTTAATCAAAACGCAAACTCCTTTTGAGTTTCTCAAAAACCCATCAGCGCATATGCAACCTGGTTTACATGGTGCCTTGCAAACAAGTGAGTTTTGTGGTCTCGCACACGTGTTTTGGCATACCGCACAATCGGAAAATACTTCGTTTAGTCCGCATTCTAATAAAAATATTATATTATTTTTAAGATTGTACATATTAAAAGTTGGCATTTAAAATTTTTTATTTCTGTGTAATTTCTGTGCATTCCAATTCGATTTAATAATTGTTTTTAAATATTAAAAAAAAATTATACATATGTAAATTAACATCCATTTTGTAAGCAAAAATATTACGAGGCTTATTTTATTTTAATATTGAAGACATCGATAGATTTTTAAAAGGTTCAATGGTTCATACAATAATTAGAATTTAGGGCTTTCCTACAATCTTACATGTACTATCGCTATCTCGCATCCCAAACACAATATACCCAGAATGGCGAAACTGAATCTCTAAACACGAATTATCTACCGTCATCTACAGCTCGAATTAGCACTTTTAGATGAAAAAACCAATGAAATAAAAAAAAAAACTGGCCAAATAAAAGCAAAATAACACGGGGGAAAAAATCCGTAAAAAAAGTTCACTAGATAATTATTTATACGTATTTTAAAGCAATAAAATATCAAAATCAATGGTAAAAATGTATGACTATTGATTCCAATACTCACTTTGAGCACAGCATAACTAGATTTTGAGTTAAGACCGCAAAAGCCAAAATCCTACTCATATTCAGACTGAGCGGGTAAGAATTCATAATAATTCTTGGGATTTTAAATAAAAAGGGATTAAGGATTCGACTTGAACCAAACAGCGAACGACGAAGGGTTGATATTGTGTGGACGTTCATAAATCATCGAACGTTATTGTGTAGAGCGGTTCACACAATAACAACCCTTCGTCGTTCGCTGTTCGGTTCGCCAATGTGTACGCACCATTACACGAACGTTATTACTCAATTTTTAGTTTGCGTTACTTTCTGAACATTCGTGTAAATTTGCATAAATAGACATTCGTTCACACTTTTGAGTACCGATCAATTTTTGAAATTAGATTATATTTACTTGGTGCTTTTGTTGGATAAGTATTTTGTGGATCAGTAGCAACCACAGTGGCTTCAATGAGCCACGCAGCAAAGAAAATAGCCACAAGACGATACATAGTGCTGGCCATCGCAGTGGATGTGACAGAACAGAAAATGTATGGAAGGTTATAAAGACCGAAAACGAAAGAGTAATCAAACTGTACATACATGTTTTAATGACATTCACTAATAAGTCACGCAAACAAAATATCGACACGTGTACATACATATAGCTGCATAAATCACGACAGGTGCTTAGGCATTTACATATTATGCACCAGAAAGTGTTAAATATACCTAATATTATCGTGTGGTAATAAAATATTAATATTCAAAGAGGTGTAATTGATATTGTTCGGTGTTTATTTTCGATAATTTACAGCTGTTATAGCTCTCTAATGTAATCGCAAATGTTTTTGAGCTGTAATTAACGGAGATGCACATTTCAATGATGGTTCTTTTAAATTAAGGTTTTTGTTAGTTTAAAATAATTATTGTCATTTGATTAAATATTATTTTCGTCGAACTGAACCACCAACGTGTTGTTTTTCACTGGTTTTGGTTCTGGTTCTATGTAAATTACATAAGTTCATTGATTTTTATTGTTGGGTTCAAAACCGATTTGCATCTGTGATAATAAATTACACAAAGAAAAAATTTTCACTATCTAAATTCTAAATCTAAAAGTCTAAGATTAAATATTAAAAACGACTCTTACAATGGTCAATTGTTCATTCAAACTAAATCAATCTGTATCAACAATATATTCATTTCCAATAATTAAAAGCGCAAAGCAAACACGAGTGCGTGAACAAGTGCTTATTATTTAAATTATGTGAATATTATTTAAACTGGAATACATTCATTAATATTCCATTTATGTTGAGGAGTGAATATACGTTTTCGGAATCTATGTATGAACGATTCCGTTTTTAATGATTTGTTTCAACACCTTAAATGCCATTATTTAACGAACTATACACTCGTGAAATATATGTACATACATATGTATGTATGTACAGTATTATTGTAACTGGCTCTTACGTGAAAATAGCAATATTTTGCCGAATTCTTGAAATTAAGATAATTAAGCGGTATTATTCACGAAATCGGCAAAATATCTGCTGATTACGTGTAATTGCAGCTGTCAAATATATAATTAATTTCAAACAGCAAAATCCTATAGAAACTGTCATTTTGACAGTTTCGTTAAAATGATGGTTAACAAAAAATAAAAATTATTATTATTTTTTTTTTTTTTCCAAATAAAACGAACAGGAAATGAAGCAAAAAAAAAAAAAAGTCATTTGTCGAACAGTTTATTAAGCGAAATTCTTAAATATTGATTGTTTTCAAAGTCCACCAACTCGGGGAAAATTCGAGAAAACTCGCTGTAAATTCTTCCAGCGCAAATAATGAAGAAATCGACTCATCCCCATTGAAACGGAAAATTTCATAAACATATGAAAATATGGATACAGGTGGATTAAAAACAAATTAATAAAAGTACGATATAAATAATTTATTTAGAATTTTGATTTGACATATTTTGGATTACACAGATTATTGTTTTTAAAATTGAACTAAAATATATGGCGTCGACTAAAGTTTAAAAATGTAGATATAATAAAACAATTCAGATAAAAGAGAGGGTATTATTAATATTCAAAATTTTACACTATATGGTATTAATATTGGATATCCCATAGATCTTGCGATGCTAAGGCTGGCGAGGGTCTTCCATTCATTACTATCGATATCGCATTCTAAAACATCGGTCAGATTTTTCCCTTTATCGTCTCCACCTAAAATAATTTAAGGTTATTTGTTATACAGTACAGTTAAACCACCAGGAATTTCCCTGAATGAAAAGTCACCAATGAAAATAAATTTGTTTTGGAAAACCCAAATACTAGTTCCGTTTCGAGGAGAAGGTAGATTGCAAAATACGATCCATGATTTTGCATTGGGGTCGTACTATTCAACACTGCTCAATTTCCTATCATGTGAACTTAGTAAATAAGTTATACCACCAACCACAAAAAGCTTCCTGTTGATTGCAGCGCTCTAAAACATTTAACGATGATATTAAAATGCATCTGACATTAATTTTGTTTAAAATTCAACAGTTATTGTACTATTCTGAATGGTAACCTAAAAATGAAATGTAGTTTGATATTCACCATATGATTGCATCTGTCCTTAATCATCGGAGTACAATATGACCAAGTGTTGGATTTTGGTGAATACATTTGGACTTCTCTAGTGGACTGAATCTTGCCATCTTTAGTAATTACACCACCTGTCACATACATAGATTGTGCCGTCAATGACAGAAGCAGAATGTAAATTCATAGCCAGCAGCATTAGAGCAACGTTAGTTTCCCATTTCTGTCCTTTGCTGTTCCATCTATTCAAAATCCATTTATCGATTAACAATATTTCTCAATAATATAATATTTTATTTTATTTTTTGTTTTAGGATCACCTTTTCACTGAATTCATCCGATTGTCACCATTGTATCCACCGATTGCGTAAACATCAGTGTATGTATCTTGAGCTATCGTCACGGCAGCGAAAGTGGAACGTTTCTGATTTAATGGTTGCAAGGAAGATACATGCCCGTCTTTTAAATCGTTGTAGTCTACCTGAAAATAATTAAATTTGCTATTTTAAAATGACACTATGCAAATATTTCACTATTTCACCGATACGTTACATGGGTCACTGCTTTGGCACTGTCACCACCATTGCTACCACCAATCAGCATAATTCAGTTATCTAGTAGAATTGGCACACAGTGAATTCTATTTATTTTCAAATTCTTCAATAAGGTCCATGTATTTTGTCCGATATTATAAATATCGATGATGTTCATCGGCTAAACATACGAAATAAACAAAATTAAGAAATAAAATTCATTTTTCAATAAAATTCTAGTGAAACGAAACTCACGCTTTCAAAATACGATCCGACGAGTGCTAAGTTTTCAGAAGGTTTTTGTTGATTGTTTAGATTGGATTGGATTGGATTGCATTTGATTGTTTGACTGGACAAGATTGATTGGAAGGCTTTGTTAACGAGAACAACGCATTCGGGACACCAATAGCAGTAAGTCAAAACTTCCTTTGAGATAAACTGAAAAAAATAATATAAATCGTATTCAATGTTTCAATCAACAAATATTAGATGTTTTTAAGACTCAAATACCTCCAATGACAGACTCGTCACTCTAATAGAACTCAAAAACATAATCAAGTGAGTTTTACGGCTTACATCGTCAAAATTCACCCACAGTTTTACAGCTTTGAAGACATCTTCCTGAGAAGGCACTTTCAAGTCAGCTGATTTGATAACTTCGGCAACGGTGGAAGCTGACAGCTTAAGAAAATCCGGGGTCTCGTACAACTGAAACATAAATGAGTATGTAATGCTTTTCCATAATTACGTGACTGAATACATAGGAAACTTTAATGATCGGTATTCACGGTAGCGAAGTGTTTGAGAGCGAAATCCATTGCAGCTTTTTTCCTCTCTGGATCATTTATTGAGAGTCTCAAAATCTTCATACAGCTCGACTTATCGATCTTTTGGGTTTTATATTCCTCTACGGCTCTTTTTATGTCCTTGATTTTCGATATTGTTCCGAGTTCTTCATATTTATTAATGATACCCGAATCCACACCTAAACGCGAATCAAGAAAATAATATCAATATGATTAAAGTCCAATAAAAGTAAATCTGATAATTACTATTTACATATAAAGGACTTACTTATGTCTCCTGTATAGCAGTAATTCAATATCCCGTCGATGACATCGTCGTCAAAAGTGGATAAGATGTCACTTAATTGGTGCGAATTATTCTCAAAAAAGTCACTAGACGCTGTTAAAACGACCACGTGAGCAAATATCCTGGAATCATATCGAGTGAAAATACAATTTAATTTATAATAAACATTTAAGTGCTCTAAAATTAAAATATTTAACTAATTATTCATTTATATAACCTTTTACCGCGAACCATAATAAAAACATCAGGGTGCTTTTTTCTATCATGCATTTGTACAAATGATCAATTAGATTGCTCGTAAACTGGGTCTCCACTCCACTCATTTTGCCTTCACAAATTGATATTTCCTCCTGAAACTAAAAAATAAACAATTATTTAACCGTGTGTGTGTAAAATAAAATAAAAATATCCGTAATAAATACACTTAAACTTTTTTTTTTGCGGTAGATGCGTTCCGTGGAAAATCGCACAAAAAAAGCAAAAAAAAAATATGTATGTATGTACATACAAAGAAAAAGTGAAGATGCGTTCTATGGATTTTAAAAACCGCATAACTTTGAAACAGCTATATAAAATATACCAAAAATCGCACAAAAAAAGTTAATTAAAAATCAGGAAAACAATAAGGCATAAAATAAATAATTTAAAATCTTTATTTACTTTATCTTATTAAAAAATAACATTTTTGGTAACATTGAACAAGGATGTCTGGCATCTGGCATCTCTAATGCCAGACATCCACTAGAGAAATATTAATTATTTTAATTACAAACTATCATCGCTGTATGATAATAAATTTTCGTTGCGATTTGCGATATGGCTCAAAATCGCTCTCTTCTTCGGAAGAAATACATATATGTATAGTATGCGCAGTTGTAAAATCAGCTTCAATTTCATCATTGTTCTGTGTAGATTTTCTCTTTCTAACAATATTATTAGTGATCAAAGTTTGTTCGGATTTTCTTGTTTTGATGACTAATTGTTTATGCAGTTCCCCATACCCAGAAATACAATTTTTTTGCCCACGTTGAAACTTGAGGCTCGTTCAGAATTTATTCGTATCATGAAGAATAAAATGATTTTCCAATTTACCGCAAAGTTGTAGACCTTCTCGAATTACATTTGCCGTCTGGTATTTCTTCCACTGTGTCATCGTTTTCTGGTTCTTTGTCAGTATTCAAAGTTAAATCGATAATATCACCATCACTTATAGCATTATCCATAAGTAATTCGTCGATATCACTTTGGTTGAAGGTATCAAATCCCTCTCCGCCAAATCTGTGCGCTAAATTAACGATTTCAGCTGATGATTGCATTGATTTCAATGATTGCATTGACTGTAACATATCCAGGCCATGCTGCTTTCCAGCATGCATTTAAAGTGTGTAGTCGCAATTCAGTGATGGCAGATGCAACATCTCTTAAACAGTTCAAAATTGTAAATTTTTTCCAAATTTCGGTTACTGTTGATAATTCATTTTCTATTTTATCCAAAATATCTCGATACGTGCTCTTGATGTAATATTTTTTTAAAGTAACAATTATCCCTTGATCCAATGGCCGAATGATGCTTGTTGTATTTGGTGGAAGAAACAATACCTTCACATTGTTATGTTCTAAATGCAGGTGATATGGTGCATTATCGAGGATTAAAAGAACTTTAAAATCAAGAGCTTTCTGCTTCATATATATTTCTACTTCTGGTAAGAAGCAATTTTTGAACCATTCAGTAAATAAAGCCATAGTCACCCAGGCCTTTGTATTAGCCATACAATGTACTGGCAGCTGCTTTACATAGATCTTTGCCTTTTAAAGCACGTGATCTATAAAATCTATTTACTAGGAGGGGTTTTAACATCCGATTTCCCGATGCATTACTACAAAGTAACAATGTTACTTGATCTTTACTTGCTTTAAACCCACTTGTTTTTTTTTTCAGACTTCGCGATATATGTATGTATGTAAGTTCGATCAGGCATTTTCTTCCAAATCAATCCTGTTTCGTCTGCGTTGAACACTTGGTCGGGACTACATACATACATATGTACATATATCCACCATCTTCAATAGTTTCTCATCACCCCTACTGAAAAATAATATTAAATTTAATAGTTTTTATAGTTGTTGCATAGATGGCGCGTTATAATACAACAACGAAACAATTCAGCAAAGTCGCGAACCTTTTGAGAGTTAATATTGTCAAATTGTAGCAGGCCGGTCATTACCTAGTTTTGATGAATGCGTAAGCGCACCCTCCTCCGAACTGGTGATCTCGGGTTCAAATCCCACTCGCGCGTGGACGCTTAGTGCCTTTTAATCATTTACCTCGGCGAGCATTATCATCAGACAGACAGACGGATTTGGGCTATGACTTGTTTACAATTGATAGATTTTATAAAAAATAATACTGGTTTTTTTTTTAATATATCTACGTTTAATTTATAAGGAATTTCAACGAATGTTTGTGTGGGCAAGTACATGTATATGTATGTGTATTTAATAGTTTTTATAGTTGTTGCATAGATGGCGCGTTATAATACAACATGTAACAATTTAGCGAAGTTGCGAGCCTATTAAGATATTATATTGTCAAATCGTAGCAGGCCCGTCATTGCCTCTGTTGTATGGTAGTGTTGATGATAGCACGATTCATTCCAACCTGGTGATCGCGGGTTCAAATCCCGGTTCATGTATTTTATCGAGGCGAGCGTTATCAGCAGACAGACAGACAGACAGACGGATTTTGTACGTCATGTACCAACTAGTGTAAGCCCGTTGAATATCATCGGAGCGTTCTCATCACCCGTACTGGCAAATAATATTAATTAGTTTTTATAGTTGTTGCATGTAACAATGCGCCATCTATGGCGCGTTATAATACAACAACGTAACAATTTAGCAAAGTCTCGGAGCTATTTTTTATTATATAAATAGTCATGTTGAAGCCAGCCCTATATCATCTGGTTTGGCTCACCGCGTAAGCGCTCCGTTCCGAATCAGTGATACCGGGTTCAAATCCCGCTCGTGCGACGTTCTGGTTTTTTAATTATTTACCGAGGCGAGCGTTATCGGCACACACACACGCAGACGGAATAAGGCTATTATGTATATACTAGTGTAAGCCCGTTGAATATCAACGCCCGCTGAATTTTAAATATCGTAAAGCGCTTTTTTTATAGAGATCCCTACTAATCGATCGAAAAAACAAAAACAATAAAAAATTGTTTTTATAGCACCATCTATGTATTATAGCAATCCCCACTAATTGAACGCTTTCGATACCCACTCAAAAAAATATTTTTTTTTTTACTTTACTATTTATATTATAATTATTAATTATTATAATTTTGTAAGTGATTTTTTAAAAATCAAAAAAAAAAATAATAGTTTCTATAGTGCCATCTATGTATTATCAGCAGAACCACGATCCCTTTTGTAAAAAAAGCCGAGTCACGATATGTTTAAAAAAAAAGGACTAAACCGACCGAGGGCGATAGAGTATAGCGTTAGCGTGATGACTCTCGAGCCTAAGGTCGTGGGTCCGATCCCCCACTCGTTCTAGTGGTTTTTTAATAATTTTTCCTCAGCGAGCGTTATCGGCAGACAGGTAGACACACAGACAGACAGACAAACAAACAGACGGATTTCGGCTATTATATACATATATATAATAATACGATGTACGCTAAATGGGCTGTAAAATAAATTACTGTACATCATACCCGTTTATTAACAGCAAACACTTTGTTATATTTTAATACTGTCGAAATAAAATACAATATCGGATTTACACATTCATTTTATTCTTTATACCTTTCAATTTATCACATTCATTTTATTTAATATGCAAATTTCAACCCAGCAAACTTATTTATTTGAGCATGCAATCGAACTTATCAATGCATTTTCCGTCGATGACGTCACGTACGTATCCTGGATTGCAAACACATCCCGGTTTAGCCAAAGTTGCACAAGTTTCTTGAACAATAGGACAGTATTTATTGTAGTTCGCATTGAGTCCGCAATTTGGAACTGTAAAATAAAATACGCTAAATAAATAGACCACAAAATACAAAAGTACCTAGAAACACTCTCACTGCAGGACATTCATTATATGTATTACTAGTATGCATATAAATTGAATTTGAATTTCAAAATGTGTGTTTTGCTGATTTGGTGTACCGCACACTTCCGGTTAGCACACCAGCTTTTCAAAAGCATCCTGACACGCACTTTTCAATGAATGATTTTTTTGTTATCTTTATTTTAGCACGTTAAAGGGCATGCAGTACCGCAAGTCGAATATTTTAAATGGGTCATTGATATGAATCTATTGAGCAATCGGGTTAGCACTATACAAAAGCAATTTTTCGTGGTACACAATACTTACTACACTTTTTTTCAGGTAGACACACTCCACTTTCGTCCCTCAAGAATTTAGGTTTGCAAATGCAACCAGGATAGCAACCAGGTACGTAAGTGCATGTGCTTATTAGGTCTGGTTCTTTGCAGGTGTTTCGACAAGCGTGATTATCGCATTGGCTGAAAACTTCCTTGCTTCCAATGCAATCTGTATAAGAAATTGCAATCATGTACATTGTTGTATCAAGTCCTAAATTAATGCGCTAAAATAATAACATACCGCAATTTTTGATTAAAACGCAAGCTCCTATTGAGTTTTTGACATATCCTTCGACGCAAATACAACCTGGTATGCAATTGTCTCTGCAAATTCCTACTCGTACTGGTATCTGGCATGTGAGTTGGCATTTATTTGCTTCACATTCGGAATATTCTTGGTGCAATCCGCATGCTATTCAAATAATAGTACATTTGTAGTAAAATATTAATTTTTTTTTATGTACATACTTGAAATTATTCATTGACATCAAATTACACGTAGAAGGATAATTTCTATTGTACAATTAGTTGTTTGTGAGAAACATATTATAATTCAATTCAAAAATCATCATCATTTTCAGCAGTTCACCATCCACTGCTGGATGATGAACCTCTCCAATCCCCTCTCCATCGTCCACTCCGTCTACCTTGCTTTCTTTCACATCCTCTCGGATGCCATTCCAGTATTTCTACTTCAACTTTTTCACACGTTCTGCTATATCTGCCAATTTGATCATGCTTCTTACCCATGTATTTCACTTACGATATCTTCTCGTTATACCAAGCATACATCTTTTCATGCTTCTCTATGTGCACCGGATCTTACGTAGCATTCTTGAATTTGGCATCCAAGTTTCACATCCATACGTCATAGCTGGCAGTACGCATTGGTCGTATACCTTATTTTTATAAGCATTACGGAATGTTGGATTTAAAAAATATGTTCATTCTTCCAAAAGCACTACATCCTAGTTTCATTCTTCGTTTAATACAAAATAGACATCCGTAAATTGTGCTTAATACACTTTTGTGTGAATTTCTGTATAAGTTTTATATTCAAATTGTATTTTGTATACAATCAATAAATAATTAAATAAAAAATTTTTTGAAACCTGATGCTTGTTAATGCATCATTTCAAAGGTTATATACTGTTAAACAAAATCAAATAATTATTAAATTGACTATACTTTTTCCTATTCTGGGTTATGTACGTCACTTTCCACATAAACATAGCTAATAATTTCGTAGAAAACTACACAGAGAGAGACATTTTATTAACCGGTCCATTTTAATATACAGTATTCAATTCATAACGCAACGAAAACAACCTAATAATCTTTATGCACCTTTCCAGGAAACACTCTCCCATAGGTTGCGTTACAAATCGAATACCTTGTGGTGTACTTACGTGGTCCACCGGATGGATCAACAACGGAAACCACAGTGGCTTCAACGAAGAGGAGAACCACAAAGCGATACACGGTGTCCCATAGGTTGCGTTACAAATCGAATACTCTGTGTTATACTCACGTGGATCAACAGCAACCACAGTGGCTTCAATGAGCCACGCAGCGAAGAAAACAGCCACAAGATTATGCATAGTGCTAGCCATGGCAGTGTGTGATGGGACAGAGAATGAATGGAAGCTTATAAAGACCAAAACCATGTTTAATCAGTTACAATTTAAACAAACTGCTTTTCAACGTTCTATTTTTTTATGTGTACATATGTACATATTTGAACGAGGATTCACTAAATAGCCACGCGATTAAGGCAATAATATAATGTGTGAACAAATGTTTCTTTACGTGCACAATTCAATGAACTTAACTTTACGATTCAGGTCAATGAATCCCTTTATAGGATTCAGTCAAAGACTCTTCGCCAGACGCAGGATTAGACGCACTCCTCGTTCCCGTAAAAATGAACCCCCATTATTTAAAAATTGTAGTTTATAAATACATATAAGTCATGGACCTCTTTGTGTAGCTGTAGCTCAGTATAATTCATAGAGTGAACGACAAAATTATATGTAGTTTGAACTATGTATTCAAATAAATATGAAAAATTGCAATTTATAGTTTTATTACCCCCATATAACAACCTAGTGGCAGCGAAGATCGTCAGGATGACGATCTATGGATCATTACAGACTGAATATGTGAATATTATTTAAATTGAAATACAGTCATGTTCCATTTTTATTGAGAAGTGAATTTACTATTTCGGAATCTATGAACGATTCCTTTCTTAACTATTTGTTTCAACTACTTTATAGTCATTTTTTTAACGACCTAAACACATACTATATATGTATGTATGTACCTATTCATTAAATCTCCATGTAAGTGTGTAACATTATTATATAATAATATGTATGTATAATGTACCACTCGAAATTATCATATCTATCATGTAAAAGATCTCATGGGAATCTTATTGTGATGATGTTTACTTCATTGATCATTGAACTTCGTCTCGAGTTACAGTCATTAAAAGAGCATTGTTTAAAATTTGGCATCAAATAAGATATGTACCATATTGAAATACTACAATATCTTGTTGTAAGGTAAGGTTTTCCAAATATAGACATTTTACTGAGAATATTCCCAACGTTTCCCGTTGGAATTGCTTCAACAGAACGAAGCTTTTAGTTTACTATTTCTTATTGAGTATTTAATTTATTGACGAGTATCAATAATTCAACAATGACTTTATTCATTTGCAATTCTTTCCATTATAAATATTTTTTTTTTTTTTTTTATTTCAGTAATTATAATTTACGTCCCCTGTAATTATACTATAAAGCTTTGTATGTATTTATGTTCAGAGTAAAATACATAATATTTAAATATATCAAATTATTTGGGAATGTTATTATCCTAACTTTTAAAAACTTTCGTAAAAGCCTGGCCAGAGGAGCCTATTTGTATAATATAATATTAATATACAAACAGGTATAATTTTTGTGGTTCGATCTTTATTTTCGATAATTGAGAGCTGTTTATTTCTTTTCCAGTTCTAATTTATTTGAACGTGATGTAATAGCAAATATTTTTTAGATGTAATTAGCGGTGATGCGTTTTTCAATGATGGTTCTTTTAGATCAGGGCTGTCCAAATAGTGTCCAAATTTTAATTCTATCATGAATCAATAATCTCAATATTCAATACTCAATATAGCTCAAAAACGAAGTCACGTCTAACACAACAGAACTTGAAAATCAAATGCACGATCCCATGTTTTTAGCAGATCTTGCATTTATAACAGATATGACCAACCACTGGAATGAGTTGAACTTAAAACTGCATAAATTGAAGCTTTTTAAATCAACACTGGCTAATAATAATTTAATTTTTTTCCAAATTGCAAAGAACCATTTTTGAAGAAAAGAAGAATTTTGAGGGAATATCATTTTCAGCTCATGTAAAGTATGTTGAAGTAATCATTGAGGATTTCGAGAATCAATTTAGTGATTTTAAGAAAATTGAAGAAAATATTTCCCTTTTTATTCAACCATTGACTATCAAAATTGAAAATGTAAAATCTGACCCACAGCTGGAATTGTGTGATTTGCAATCAGACCCTTTTCATGTTAGCAGAATTGAGGAACTTTGGACTCAAGATGTACTCAATGCTGAGGGAGCATATACTTGTGTGAAAGCACATTTTCAGCGTTGAAATTTATAAAATCAAATTGCACATGTTCATTGAAAGATAAATCTCTTTCGAATTTACTGTGATTGGCAAGGACAAATATCGAAATTGATAT
This sequence comes from Parapsyche elsis, assembly GCA_022651745.1. Lineage (NCBI taxonomy): Eukaryota > Metazoa > Arthropoda > Insecta > Trichoptera > Hydropsychidae > Parapsyche > Parapsyche elsis. The sequence continues at coordinate 691,317 of JAGVSN010000076.1, read as the reverse complement.
ACATAGCTATGTACATTAGTGAACGAAGCCGAACTTGTTGTTTTTTTTTTGATATGATATGTCTTTTTATTCTAACGAAATTTTCTGAATTTTTTGAAATCTTCTAGCATTTTAATATACATACATACATACATATATGCTCTATTTATCATTCTGGTTGCTGCCCGCAGAAGAATGTTTTTTCTTAATGCGGCCCTCGGGCTACCTAAGGTTGGACAGCCCTGTTTTGGATTATGGTTTTTAATATTTTCAAGTTGACATTTTATTAAAAAACTAGTGTAAGCCCGTTGCATATCTACGAATGTTAGTGTGGATGAGTATATTTTATTTTACAAATTATAACATAGTGACATTAATTACAGGTTGCCCCAATTCGTCACTATGGCGAGACATGACAAAAAAGCATTTTATTAATATTAATAATATTAGGAAAATAAAATTATACATATTATACAATTTAATTATAATATATAATTAAATATAATAAATATATAATATGTACATATAATAAAAATATGTGTATTTAATAGTTTTTACAGTTGTTGCATAGATGGCGCGTTATAATACAACAACGTAACAATTTAGCAAAGTCGCGATCCTACTAAGGAATTATATGTTCAAATATAGGCGATCTCGCATTATCGGCGTTGGATCATAGCGTAAGCACTCAATGTTTAGAACCGGTGATCTCGGGTTCGAATCCCACTCGCGCGCGGGGACGGTTCGTGTCTTTTAATTATTTACCCTAGCGAGCGTTATCAGCAGACAGACACACAGAGACACAGACATACGGAATAGGGCTATTATATTGTATATAATAATATTCGTAACCGAACCTAACCAATACCATGTCGTTTTTCATCAGTTTTGGTTCTGGTTCTTTCAAATTCCATTAGTTCACTAATTGTTCTCGTTAGGTTAAAAACTGATTTGAACATCTATGTATAATAAATAATCTACGACTGGTCTCTAAAGAAAGTCTAAAATTAAATATTAAAAACGACTCTTACGACTAGTCAATTGTTCATTAAAACTTAATCAAATTGATTAGTACATATGTACATATGTATATACATATGTATCCGATATAGACAAAATGCAATAAAACGGGTAGAATTGGGACCAATTAAATTGAATAATAATTTTGCACATGTGCGTGCGAATATTGGTGTCACGCAAATAATAGTACGAAACGTCAAACAATATTTAGTGTTTGATTAAGTGTCTGAGTATGTGAATAATAATTAAATAAACTAGAACACATTCATATTCCATTTGTATTGAGAAGTAAATTTACCATTTTTGAATCTGTGAACATTCTATACTTAATGATTGGTTTCAACTTCTTAAATGTAATTTTTTCACGAACCACATACTCGTTCAATATAATTATGTACCATGAAAAATCACCATGTAGGTATGTAACATTACTATTTATAGGTACATATATATTACATACATACATATAAATACATAAAATTGAATGTTTGAATGTTTGATTGTTTTTTCCTCTATGTAAATCTACTGTTTTCAATTTAGAACCACTAAATTTGGTATATACTATCTCATGGAACTCTAGTTTGTTTTTGTACTGGCGAATAAATGTTTATTTCGATGTTCATTTGTTTTCATAAATCACAATTCATATTAACAATTCACCCGCCCGAGCAGCGCCGGGCAATTCGGCTAGTATGTATATAAACGTGATAAATCTGGTGATTACTATGAAACGCAAAGCAACGCGGTGTATACGAGACAATTGCGGCATAACCTAACTGCTCAAGTGCCGCCATATTGATCTACAGCACGCCATACACGTTACAAAACATCAGCATATCTCAACCTATGTCCCCAGCAAGTAAGCCCTAAACAATGTGGAGGTTAAACGGGCTGTTAAGTAACTGTACTTACTGTCCCACCTACATGCATATGTACATATTTGAATTCTGTCGAAATAAAACACAACATTGTATTTACACATCAATTTTATTTATTATGTAATTTTTAATTATACAAATTTATTTATTTGCTCGGCTTGCAATCACGTTTCATAATGCACTTTTCATTGATGACGTCACGCACGTATCCTCGACTGAAAATGCAACTTTTTCACACGTTCCGCTATATCTGCCACTTTGTTCATACTTCTTACCCATGTATTCCTCTTACGATCTCTTCTCGTTATACCGAGCATGTACCTTTCCATGCTTCTCTGTATGCACTGGATCTTGCGTACCATTCTTGAATTGAGCATCCACGTTTCACATCCATACATTTTATTTATTATACCTATACAATTTTCGATTTTTCACATTAATTTTATTTAATATGCAAATTTCATTTATTCATAATTATTTTTTTGCTCACACTTCTTAATGCACTTTTCGTTGATGACGTCACGCATCCCGGTTTGCACTCCTTACAAATGGATCTACCCAAAGTTGGGCAAATTTCTTGAACATTGGAACAGCATTTAATGTAGGTCTCGTAAAGTCCACAAGCTGGAGCTGTAACATAAAATCAATACAAACACATTCAAAACCAAGTGCGGAATTTGAGCATTTTGAATTCGCCAAAAAAAAAAAATCGCATACGTTCTGATGAATGGATGGACAAAGGCAAAATTTTGAAAGTAAAGCCTCTGCTGCCATTTCATGTGCTTTCAATTTATCATCAAAGTATTTTTAAATGAAGGAGCTTAAATTGTTTTATCTATGTAAATTAAATTTGTGAAAGCATATACAAGTATTAATTAAATCAATTTCATATGGAAAAATTAAATAAGACTAGAGATGGTTCTTTTTTTTTTCAGCGAAACGTGCAATTTTAAACGAAGATTTTGCACGAATTGAATGAATTGGCGAGCGGTGATCAAAAGACAATCTTTTGATCGACGCGTTCCTTGAAATTTGTCACATTTATAGCAAAAAAATTCGGGTGTGGCCAACCCATGACTTTATCCATACATATATTTGAGGAATACCTGAAAGCAGTGCTTCCCAAAATTTTCTGCTTAATTTATTAATTATTTTTCTTTTTATGTGACCTTTAAATATGTACGTATGTAATGTTAGCCAATTCGATATGGCTCTAAAGCAGCCCTGGGCAAACCGCGGCCCGCAAGCAATAAGCGTCAAAAATCAGAAAAAAGTTTACTTTTTTCTAATTAAAAATAAATTTTGTCGACTTGTGAAATGTTCGTTTCTGACATAAGATAGAATTTGAATTTGCGCTCAAACTAGACGGGGCAAATATGAGAGCAGCCAATGCGTCACAACAAGAAGCTACATATGTACATACTTTGGAGGCAAGATTTGTTATTTCTCACATTATTGCAAAAAGCAACAAACCGTTTTCTGATGGAGAGTATATTAAATAATGTTTTACTAAAGCTTACAAATTTGAGAATATACATATGTAAGTTTATCTCGGCGAACTGTAGTAAGAAGAATTAAAGGTATCGATACAAACTTGAATGAGCAATTATTATCATCAGTATTAGAATCGATCACTCTCGATAGCTCTCGACCAAAGTAATGATCGAAAAGATACCGCCGCACAGTTATTAATTTTCATACGCGGATGTAACTCTAAATTTGAAATTATTGAAGAGCTTCTGTCATTGGAATCACTTAAAGATCAAACAACAGGAGCCGATATTTTGGAAAAAATTGTTAATTGCTTAAGAAAATATAATAACAACTGACGGAGCACCAAGTTTGACGGGCAAAAATGTTGGAGCATTAAAGAAAATCCAGGATAAAATTTGCAAAAATTATCCTGATTACAATTTAATTACAATTCATTATATTATACATCAACAAGTATTTTGTAAAAATGTGTTAAAAGTTGAACATGTCACATCGTGTATTATTAAACTTGTAAATTTAATACGATCGACCGACAATTCATTGCTTTCAATTCATTCTTCAAGATATTGAATCTGAGTTCACAGATATTCCTTATCATAATCATATTCGATAGCTTAGCCTAGGAAAAGGAATATCTAGGAATATCCCTACTTTGGCGAGTATGGGATATAAAAGAAGAAATCGTTCTATTTTTAGAAATGAAAAATATTATGGGCTTTCTGGAATTAACTGATAATGACTGGCTGTGTGATTTTGCATTTACTCTGGACATCGTGACCCACTTAAATACTTTCAACACAGTGTTACAAGGGAAAAATTTATATGCCCTTGATATGGTGAAAAGTTTGAATGGATTTCAATTAAAACTACAACTGTTTCTTCAACATTTATTGATTAAAAGGGTAGACCACTTTGCAACCATGAAGTTGCTGAAGATACCAGATAATAAATTTGAAGAATATGGTGAAATTATTTATCGACGATTTGAGTGATGAGTTTTCACGAATATTTGGCGACTTCCGAAAAATTGAGACAAGCTTGGCAATTAATTGTACGAGATTCATTTTCAATAGATATTGATAACATACCGACGGAATTACAACTTGAGATTATAGATTTGCAGTGTGATGCTGAATTAAGGGGATTGCGACAATCTCTAAGTTTGTCTTCACGACGCGTCGTGAAGAAATATGCAAATTTTGCAACGCTCTTAATACGGACAAATTCGACAAACTTAGAGATTTGTCGAATTTGCTCAAAAAATGTTGGTAGTTTTTAGATCAACCTACATAATATGTATGTGAACAAACATTTTCAATCATGAATATCAATAAAAATTCGATCAAGCATCACAGATGAACATTTACAAGCAGTTTTATAAATTTCAACTACAAAATTTACTCCCGAAATTAAAAACCATCTTCCATCCTTCGTCAGGAGATAGATCCAACCGCTTATCTTGCAAAATGATAAGCCTTTGATGCAATAAATTGATTTCGGATCCATCCAGTTCCTATCCGTGGATCGTCTTCTCTTGAAAAATAAAACTCGAAACGGTCAATTAATCCAGTCAAGTTGCCTGGGAACTTTTTCAGAATTTGCCCTGCACGTGCAATGGATCATTTTTGCAAGAAAGTGTTTTTTTTTTTTGCCAAAATAAAGGAATAAAGGATAAATATAAAAAAATATATAAATAAATTTTAATATAATACATATAATAAAATTTAAAAATATCAGGATCTGGTCAAAAATTGACCGATTTTAATGATTTATTTTTTTTCAACTAGGTATTGATGTAACGAGGTAAAGAAACCAAATCCTTAAAAGGCCAAAAAAAAAAAAAATACAAAAAATATTTCAAGAGTAAACTGCCTCTTCCGGTTGGCGGATGTTGACTAAAATCACGATATCTCTTACGCCTAACGTTAAAACTATAGATATGAAATTTTTACTTGATCGGCTTGGTAGTCTCGGAAATATTCCATGGTAACAGGATTTTTGAATTTTCTACATGAAAAAAATGCAACTTCCGGTTGACTGATTTTAATAAGTTGTTTTTTTCAACTAGGTATTGACTTAAGGTTTATATTATTACAATATTATGAACATACCAAATATGTAAAAGGCCGAAAAAAATGAAAAACGAAATCGCGTGCAAGAGTAAACTGCCACTTCCGGTTGGCGGATGTTGAGCAAAATCATAATATCTCTTTCACCTTACGAGAAAATAATAGATATGAAATTTCAGCTTCATAGACTTGATAGTTTCGGAGAAAAAGTTACAAACTCCAAAAACCAAGAGAAGTACTACTTCCGGTTGGATAAAAAATGTTTAAAAATTATATTAGTTTGAAGGTCGTTACACTTAGTAAATATGCAAAATTTCAGCTTAATGTGTAGGATAGTTTTGCTGGAAAACCTTCCAAAGTTTACACAAAAAATGGGTGGTTGTCCAAGGAAAGTACCACTTCCGGTTGACGAAAAATTTTGAAACCCTTATCGATTGTAATGGCCGGCAAAAAACCTATAAATGTGAAGTTTCAGTTTAATAGGATAAACGGTTTTTGAGTTATTAGCGATTCTACACACAGATAAACCGACATTTTCCAGAAATCGTGATAACGTGATTAGGGGATGATTCCTGATACAAATCAGTCAAAATCTCAAGGTCAAATTTTTGCAAGATCACAATACTTTATCCCATTAGAATAAAGCAAAAACAAATGGTCAAATGGTGACAAAATTGCACTGAAATTCTTAATAAAATAATTCAAATTCAAAAAAAACGAGAATTTTGTTTAACTATTATAGTTTTGTTTCAGAGGTTTAAGTGTACTTTTGCATGCAAATTTTATTTGATCGATTCGCGATTCCTAGATAATTTCTCGAATTCATAATCACAAATTATTTCAGTGTTATTATTTTATAAATTTTTATCTTATTTTTGCAATATGTGGATATGGAGTTTCTAATTATAATTCGAATTTCGAACGAAGAGCGACGATATCTTTGAATACGTGATAATTAGCGAAATTCTTAAATACTAGTTGTTTTCAATGTCTACCGACTCGGGGAAAATTCGAGAAAACTCGCTGTTTGTTCTTCCAGTGCAAATAATGGAGAAATCATCTCGTCCACATCGAGACGGAAAATTTCATCAGACACATATGACAATATGGATACAGGTGGATTAAAAACAAATTAATAAAGGTATGATTTAAAAAGTAATTTATTTAGGCATTTTGATTTGACATATTTTGGATTTCACAGATTATTGTTTTTAAAATTGAACTAAAATATATGGCGTCGACTTAAGATTAGAAATATAGATATAATAAAACAATTCAGATAAAAGAGAGGGTCTAATTATATATTATTCAAGGTGGTGAAACTTTTGCACTTAATGGTATTAATATTGGATATCCGTCTAATCTTCCGATGCTAAGACTGGCTAGGGTCTTCCATTCTTTACTTTCGACATCGTATTCTAAAACATCGGTCAGATTTTTATATCTATCTTGTCCACCTAAAACAATTTAACGCGATTTGTTATACAGTACAGTTGAAACCAATATATATTACAATTGCCCTGGATTTGATGAAGTCGAATGAAAACTCACCAATGAAAAGAAATTTGTCCTGAAATAGACAAATACTAGTTCCGTTTCGAGGAGAAGGTAGATTGCAAAATACGGTCCATGATTTTGCATTGGGGTCGTACGATTCAACACTGCTCATTTTCCTATTATGTGAATCTTGTAAATAAGTCATACCACCAACCACAAAAAGCTTCCCGTTGATTGCAGCGCTCTAAAACATTTAACGATGATATTATTAAAATGCATCTGACATTAATTTTGTGGAAAATTCAGCAGTTATTGTACTATTCTGAATGGTAGCCAAAAGATAAAATGAAATTTGATATTCACCATATGAAGGGATCTGTCTTCAATCATCGGAGAGCAATACGACCAAGTGTTGGATTTCGGTGAATACATTTGGACTTCTCGAATGGATTGATATTTGCCATCTTTATCAATTTGACCACCTGTCACATAGATTGTGCCGTCAATGACAGAAGCAGAATGTAAAGACAAAGCCAGCAGCATTGGAGCAACGTCAGTTTCCCATCTCTTTCCTTTGCTGTTCCATCTATTCAAAATCCATTTATCGATTAACAATATTTCTTAATAATATAATTTTTTTTTTTTTGTTTCAGGATCACCTTTCCACTGAATTCATCCTACGGCCATTGAATCCACCGATTGCGTAAACATCGGTGGATGAATCTTGAGTTATCGTTACGGCAGCGAAAGCGGAACGTTTCTGATTTAACGGTTGCAAGGAAGATAATTGCCCGTCTTTCAAATCTATGTAGTCCACCTGAAAATAATTAAATTTAGTATATTAAAATGACACTATGCAAATATTCCACTATTTCACCGACACGCTACTTGGGTCACTGGTTTGCTATATTCGCCACCACCAATCAGCATTATCCAGTTATCGACTAGAACCGGCACATATTTAACTCTATCAATTTTCAAGTTTTCCAATAAGGTCCATGTATTTTGTCCGCTATTATAAATATCGATCTTGTGCATCGCCTTAATATATTATAATATACAAAATTAAAATTAAAATTCATTTTTCAATCAAATTATCGTGAATTGAAACTCACGTCTGTATAATACGATCCGACGAGTGCTAATTTTTCAGCAGGTTTTTGGACGAGATTGGACGAGATTGATTGGAGGGCATGGCTAATGAGATCAGTGCATTCGGGACACCAACTGCAGTAAATCAAAACTTCCTTTAAGATAAACTGAAAAAAATAAAATTAATCGTATTCAATGTTTCAATCAACAAATATTAGATGTTTTTAAGACCCAAATACCTTATATGGCAGGCTCGTCAGTTTAATAGATCTCAAAAACGTCAACAAGTGAGTTTTACGATTTACATCGTCAAAATTCACCCACAGTTTTACAGCTTTGAAGACATCTTCCTGAGAAGGCACTTTCAAGTCGTCTGATTTGATAATTTCGGCAACGGTGGAAGCTGACAGCTTAAGAAAATCCGGGGTCTCGTACAACTGAAACATAAATGAGTATGTAATGCTTTTCCATAATTACGTGACTGCATAGGGAACTTTAATGATCGGTATTCACGGTAGCGAAGTGTTTGAGAGCGAATTCCATTGCAGCTTTTTTCCTCTCTGGATCATTTATTGAGAGTCTCAAAATCTTCATACAGCTCGACTTATCAATCTTTTGGGTTTTATATTCCTCTACGGCTCTTTTTATGTTCTTGATTTTCAATATTGTTCCGAGTTCTTCAAATTTATTAATGATACCCGAATCCACACCTAAACGCGAATCAACAAAACAATATCAATATGATTAAATTCCAATAAAAGTAAATCTGATAATAACTATTTACATATTAAGGACTTACTTATGTCTCCTGTATAGCAGTACTTCAATATCCCGTCGATGACATCGTCGTCAAAATTGGATAAGATGTCACTTAATTGGTGCGAATTATTCTCAAAAAAGTCACTAGACGCTGTTAAAACGACCATGTGAGCAAATATCCTAGAATCATATCGAGTGAAAATACAATTTAATTTACAACAAACATTAAAGTGCTTTCAAATTAAAATATCTAACTAATTATTCATTTATATAACCTTTTGCCGCGAACTATAATAAAAACATCAGGGTGTTTTTTCTCTATCATGCATTTGTACAAATGATCAATTAGATTGGTCGTAAACTGGGTCTCCACTCCACTCATTTTGCTTTCAGAAATTGATAATTTTCCTGAAAATAAAAGTAAACAATATTATTTCATCGTGTGTGTGTGTAAAATAAAATAAAAATATCCGTAATAAATATACATATTGTGTATGTACATAGATACGTATTGGGTATGCAGATACATACTTACAAGACGAAAATCGGGACTCGAATGATGCTTGCACTGAAAATAATCATACTTATACGATTATGAACTTTGATAAGAAATAGATAACACAACCGCAACAAAGTAAAAATAGATATGTATGTATGTATGTCGTTCATTTTGTTTTTTCCTGTTTTATTGTGTTATTTCCTTGTTATTATTGTGTTATTTCTCGTGTTACTGTGCTATGTGTTATTGCTTATTTTGTTATTTTATTTTATTATTATTGCTTATGGCCTTGGTGCATAGAAAAAACGCACAGGACACCTGAAAACAATGAAACCATTAAAATCAAAGGAGCTCAATCGTCAACACGCTACTGAGAGCTACCGAGATATTTTAATTTCTGACGAAAAAATTTTTACCTCCATATACATATATTATTATATTACCTCCAAATACCTCCATATATATTATTCGCGCTATTCTGGTTGGGTTGGGCAACAGAGGCAATTTCAGATAATTTTATTGGCGGGGATACCTTGTGATAAGGAGAGTATTTATAGGTACGGAAACTATTTGATGAGGTGCAGATTGAACCGATATAGAAAGGAGGGGGTGAATTTACAGTAAAAGCGGATTGAAGTGATAATTTGTCCATCATAGCATAAGAAATTATTTCCGAAATAAATTTAAGGACTATACTCCGCTGAAATGTATTTAGCTCTTTCAAATGTGTTGCGACATATCTCCCAAATGTGTCTGGCGCACTTTCTGGTTCAGATGACAAAAGTTTTTGGACGATATCTATCAGTACTTGCCGATTGTTTATTAAATTATTGCGAATTTTTTTCGTAGCCGGTGCTTTAAATACCGACGAATCTCTTTGATAGCTTTGTTCAGATGCCTACAATTGAATATAAATAAATGGAAAGAAACAGCTTTCGCTTTCAAAAAACAGAAAAACAGCTTTCGAAGCGATTTGGCAATTTAATAATTGTGTAAATGCTATAGATTCAATAAATATATGATGCCAAAAATAGCCATTGTCTTTAAACATCAATAAGTGCTCTGTTTTACACTTAAATCACCAAATCCATTATTAAATGAATAATATAATTATTCCAAAAGTAGCATTACAAAGGTATTTTGTTATCACAAAAAAAATAAAATGCCGCCCGCCCATTATTTTTAATAAGAAAATGAATATGTAATCCTTATCTTATGTAATTCTCCGATAGTAAAACGAACTCGTCGAAGAATTTGTCTCGTCGCAGTCCAAGATGTCAAGAAGCGATGTCAGCAAAGTCTGAAAACAATTAAAATTTTCTAATTTCAATTCAACGATAATGGACTATTCACAATAGCCGAAATCCGTATGTCTGTCTGTCTGTCCGTATGACGTAAATATTTAAGAAAAACCAAAACGTCACGCGTTATATTTTGAACATATGTATATGTAAATCGTTTGAAAGTTCGCGACTTTGCTAGATTGTTACATTGTTGTATTATAAAGCGCCATCTATACATCAACTATAAAAACTATTAAATTTAATATTATTTTTCAGTACGGGTGATGAGAAACCGCTCCGTTGATATTCAACGGGCTTACACTAGTATACTATAAAGCGAAGAAGCGATACTAATGACAACTACTTGTATTTAAACAAATACTTCAAAGTAGTACATATCTATATCAATTAGGCGGCATAGAAAAATGATGACAGATAAGTTATAAAAATTTTATTGAATAGAATCAAAAGTAAATTTTGCTGAATAGAATCAAAACAAACATATTTTATTTTGTAAATAAACATTTTGTATGGAGACATTTTACTGTTAACATTTTGTCGTAAACATTTCGGCAAAAACGTTTTGTCTGGAAACGTTTTGTCGTAAACATTTCGTAGTTTGACATTTTGTCGCGGTCCGCCAAAAATGAAAAGTTTAGGAAGCACTGATCTACAGCACACCATACACGCTACTAAACATCATCATATCTTAATTCGCGTCACAAGCGAGTGAGCGAGTATTTTGACCATACATATACATATGTATGTATGTACGTTAAACGGGCTGTACAATTACTGTACAGCATATCCGTTTCTTAACAGCAGACACTTTGTTATACATACATATTTTAATAGTGTTGAAATAAAACACAATATCGGATTTGTACATTAATTTTATTTATTATACCTACATATACAATTGTCAATTTTTCACATTAATTTTATTTAATATGAAAATTTCAATTATTCACAATTATTTTTTTGCTCCGCTTGCAATCACACTTCTTAATGCACTTTCCGTCGATGACGTCACGTACGTATCCTGGATTGCAAACACATCCCGGTTTACACTGCTTGCAAACGGATTTACCCAAAGTTGCACAAGTTTCTTGAACATTAGGACAGCATTTATTGTAGCTCGAATTTGCTCTGCAACTTGGAACTGTAAAATGCAATACGTCAAATATGTAAATAGACCACAAAATAGAAACGTACCTTGAAACACTCTCACTGGAGGACATTAATATTACTAGTATGCATATAAATTGAACTTGAATTTCAAAATGTGTGTTTTGCTGATTTGGTAGACCACACTCTTCCGGTTTGACACATTTTTCGTTTTTACAAACGAAACTAACTTTGCAAATACATCCTGACACGCACTTTTCAATGCATAATTTTTTTTTATATTTATTTTTGCACGTTAAAGGGCTTGAAGGTGCTAGACAAGGAGACACAATTTCTCCTAAATTACATATTCAATGTGGTGCTTGGAATGGCACAAAACAGTGGTCTAGATTAACGTAAGACATTTGAGCCATCTAAGATTCGCTCAAGACATTGTTATAGTTGCATGTGACTCGGTAGATTAACAGAATTAAGCAACGAAAGTATGAAAGTAGGCTTAAAAATTAATTTTAATAAAACTAAAATTATGTTTAATGAATTCTAGCACGCAAAACGCAATCACAGTAGATAATCATATTGTAGAGATAGTTGATATTTATTTATACCTAGGACAATTGGTGAATATGACTGGATGTAAAGAAGAAGAAATAAAACGAAGAATGAAACTAGGGTGGAGTGCTTTTGGAAGAATGAACATAGTTTTTAAATCCAACATTCCGCTATGCTTAAAAAAGAAGGCGTACGACCAATGTGTACTGCCAGTTATGACGTATGGATGTGAAACTTGGACGCTAAATTCAAGAATTCTACGTTAAATCCAGTGCACATAGATGTATGCATGGTATGACAAGAAGAGACCGTAAGAGGACTACATGGGAAAGAAGTATGACCAGAGTGGCAGATATAGCGGAACGTGTAAACACATAGCGAAAAGAATGGATGGCAGAAAGACGCAAGAAATACTGGAATGGTATCCGAGAGGATGTGAAAGAAAGCAAGGTAGACCGAGTGGAAGATGGGCTGATGAATTGAGAAGAATGTGTGGAGTCAAGTGGATGCAGATTGCTCAAGGCAGACAGGTGAGGCCTTCATCCAGCAGTGGATGGTCTACGGCTGAAAATGCTGAAAGGGCTTGCAGTACCCACAAGCCGAATATTTTTAAAAGGTCATTGATATGAATTTATTGAGCAATCAGGTTAGCACTATACAAAAGCAATTTATTGTGGTACCCAATCTCTGATACTTACTACACTTTCTTTCAGGTACGCAAACTCCATTTTCGTCCCTCAAGAATCTCGGTTTGCAAATGCAACCAGGATAGCAACCAGGTACGTAAGTGCATGTGCTTATTAGGTCTGGTTCTTTACAGGTGTTTCGACAAGCGTGATTATCGCATTGGCTGAATATTTCCTTGCTTCCAATGCAATCTGTATAATACATTAAAATCGTGTACATTATTGTATCATGTCCTAAATTAATGCGTTAAAATAATAACCTACCGCAATTTTTGATTAAAACGCAAGCTCCTTTTGAGTTTTTGACATATCCTTCGACGCAAATACAACCTGGTATGCAATTGTCTCTGCAAATTCCTACTCGTACTGGTATCTGGCATGTGAGTTGGCATTTGTTTGCTTCACATTCGGAATATTCTTGGTGCAATCCGCATGCTATTCAAATAATAGTACATTTGTAGTAAAATATTAATTTTTTTTTTGTACATACTTGAAATTATTCATTGACATCAAATTACACGTAGAAGGATAATTTCTATTGTACAATTAGTTGTTTGTGAGAAACATATTATAATTCAATACAAAAATCATCATCATTTTCAGCAGTTCACCATCCACTGCTGGATGATGAACCTCTCCAATCCCCTCTCCATCGTCCACTCCGTCTACCTTGCTTTCTTTCACATCCTCTCGGATGCCATTCCAGTATTTCTACTTCAACTTTTTCACACGTTCTGCTATATCTGCCACTTTGGTCATGCTTCTTACCCATGTATTTCACTTACGATCTCTTCTCGTTATACCGAGCATACATCTTTCCATGCTTCTCTATGAGCACTGGATCTTACGTAGCATTCTTGAATTTAGCATCCAAGTATCACATCCATACGTCATAACTGGCAGTACGCATTGGTCGTATGCCTTATTTTTTTAAGCATAGCGGAATGTTGGATTTAAAAACTATGTTCTTTCTTCCAAAAGCACTACATCCTAGCTTCATTCTTCGTTTAATACAAAATAGACATCCGTAAATTGTGCTTAATACACTTTTGTGTGAATTTCTGTATAAGTTTTATATTCAAATTGTATTTTGTATACAATCAATAAATAATTAAATAAAAATTTTAACTTTTTGAAACCTGATGCTTGTTAATGCATCATTTCAAAGGTTATATACTGTTAAACAAAATCAAATAATTATTAAATTGACTATACTTTTTCCTATTCTGGGTTATGTACGTCACTTTCTACATAAACATAGCTAATAATTTCGTAGAAAACTACACAGAGAGATACATTTTATTAACCGGTCCATTTTAATATACAGTATTCAATTCACAACGCAACGAAAACAACCTAATAATCTTTATGCACCTTTCCAGGAAACACTCTCCCATAGGTTGCGTTACAAATCGAATACCTTGTGGTGTACTTACGTGGTCCACCGGATGGGGATGGATCAACAACGGAAACCACAGTGGCTTCAACGAAGAGGAGAACCACAATGCGATACACGGTGTCCCATAGGTTGCGTTACAAATCGAATACTCTGTGTTATACTCACGTGGATCAACAGCAACCACAGTGGCTTCAATGAGACACGCAGCGAAGAAAATTGCCACAAGATGATGCATAGTGCTAGCCATCGCAGTGTTTGATGGGACTGAGAATGAATGGAAGCTTATAAAGACCAAAACCATATTTAATCAATTGCAATTTAAACAAACTGCTTTCCAACGTTCTATTTTTTAATGTGTACATACGTATTTGAACGAGGATTCACTAAATAGCCACGCGATTACACGTCCAACGCTGAAAACGCGCCTGGCGCGTTCTTCGATGCTAGCTCTTGACGCGCACAAAATAATAATCACTTTCGAAATAAAGTAAAAATCAGTGCTCGCCAGGAAGTGGTGTGGGTTGGTCTATCGTTTTTGGATTGTCGATTTTTTCGTCACATAAAGCCAACACACACGCATGCAACTTTTTTTTTTATTTATATGTTATTTAATTTTTACTCACAGTTTTACTCAACGTGAAAAAGATTATGTAACACTTAAAAGATCCCGACAACCTAAATCCGATATGCCAAAATCTAGACAAGTCGAAATTCCCCGCATCCACCAATCGAAGCGTGCGCCATTTTTACTTTATCCCTAGTGTATTTGTATTGGGTCCGCTGCTTGACACCAGTCGCAAAATGACTTTATATTTTTGAACTCTCCATTACTAGAAGAATTCTAATTCTATAATATTATGAAGATTCAAAAAATTCTTGAATTTAGCATCCACGTTTCACATCCATACGTCATAACTGGTAGTATGCATTGGTTGTATGTCTTCTTTTTACTTTATCCTTATCGGATAAAGTATTGTGATCGTGCGAAAATTCGACCTCGAGATTTTGACTGATTTGTATCAAGTATCATCCCCTGATCACGTTTTCATGATTTCTGGAAAATGTCTGTATGCTGTGTATCTGTCTACTTATGTGTGTGTGTGTGTGTGTGTGTGTGTCTGTATGTGTGTTTTCTACAAACTATCAAGTTTATCAAGCTGAAATTTTATATCTATTATTTTCACGTAAGGTGTAAGAGCCATTAGGAATTTAGTCAACATCAGTCAACTGAAAGTAGGGTTTTTTTTTTGTAGAAAATTCTAAAATTCTTTTACCACAGAATATTTCCGAAACGGCTCCGGCGATTTTGTCGAAATTTCATATCTATAGTTTTCACGTTAGCCGTAAGAGATACTGTGATTTTAGTCAACTTCTGACGAGCGAAAGTGGCAGTTTACTCTTGAACGATTTGTTGTTTTTTTTATTTTTTTTGGCCTTTTAAATATGTAGTATCGTCACAATATTGTTATGTTGTAAACCTGAGAGAAATTGCTATTTAGGAAAAAATAAATCATTAAAATCAGTCAACCGGAAGTAGATTTTTTTTTGTCACCACAGAATATTTCTGAAACTGCTCCGGCGATCTTGTCGAAAATTTATATTTATAATTTTTATATAAAAATTAAGAGTTGATAAGTTTTTGATCAAAATCCGCTGACCGGACACTCAACGTAGTAATTTCATGATATGCATGTATGTATGTTGGTTGGTGTGGTGGTGTGCATGCATTTTATTTACTTACGTACTTTACATTTTAATAATAACGATGATGATGCCAGCACCAAAATTAATCCTCTAATAAATTTTTTCAACGATAAAATGGATAAGATTTATGCTCCCAAAAAAGAATTGACTATTGATGAGTCATTGGTTCTATGGAGAGGGAGACTATTTATTCGCCAATACATGAAAGGGAAAAAAGCAAGGTATGGCATAAAGCTATATATAATGGGACGATCGAATGGTTTGGCATTAAAAATACATATATATGGTGGTTCTGCTCATCTTGAGGTAGGTGGCAAAGGTCACACCAATAAAGTTGTGCACAAGTTGATGAAGGGAAGAACCGGAGTTGGTCACTCTCTATATATTGACAATTAGTACACCAGTGTTCCTCTAGCAGAGACTTTGCTAGCACAAAAAACTTATGTAACGGGAACATTAAAAGCAAACCGAAATGAAAATCCGGAGGAATTAAAGGAAAAGAAAATCAAACCTAAGGAGTCTGTCAGTCAGTACACTGCACAAGATGTACATATGTGTTGTCATCGGAATTTGACGGCCAGAAAACACAAGCAACCAATCGTTGGGGGATTTCATCCGAAAAGCCGAAAATGGTAATTCAATACAATATATTCATGGCTGGTGTTGATTACCATGATCAGATGATGTCTTATTATTCATGCAGGCATAAAACTTTAAGATGGTATAAGAAATTAGGAATTCACCTTATTCAAACAATGCTGCTAAATTCTTTTTATATTTATATAATTCCCAAAATGAGAAAAAGATGACGTTGTATGATTTTAGGCTTGGGGTAATAGATAAAATAAAGTATATAAATAAAAAAATTACTTGGGCCTCCACCATCTTCAACTATAGTCTCAATAAAAGGAACGCATCTTCCGATTTTTTTGTCAAAAGACGATCTTGGAAAAACAAAAAAAAAACGGTGTAAATATTGTTGGACAATTTCGCACGAAAGGAAGGTTTCCATATTCTATTGTCCGGAATGTCCTGATCAACCAGGATTTTGTTTGATGACCTGTTTCGGAAAATATCATAACTATTGAGTTGTTCGAATCTCAGAAAAAAATATCCAGAAGTTTTCTCAGATCAATTCGAATCTCAATTTACTCGTGTACTTTTATTAATAAAGAAAGATCTTTCTGAAACAATGACCATAAGGCAATTTTCAGAATTACTTATTACCAAGTAGTACAATTGCTTGGAGAGTGATTTTACAGAAGTACATATATACCGCATTCATATTATTTTTTACTCTTCCGGTAACTGTGACTAGTGTAGAAAGAACATTCAATAAATTAAAAATAATTAAAGAGTACAAAAGAAATTCGATCTGTCAAACCAGCCTCAATGAACTACATATATTTGCTTACAATTGAGCACAAAAAAGACCAAAATGGACCTCAAACAACTAAATCATGTTTTTTTTGCAAACAGTAAGGCTCAGTAAGGCAGTAAGGCGATAGAAGAAATTTTAAAATTGGTAAGTTAAATTAAGAAAATTATATTATGTACCTACATACATATTAACAATAATTATATTTATATTAATACTGCGTTGCGAAGGCAAAAATTTTGTATTTCGATTTAAAAATTCGAGGGGGGGGGGGGGGGCTGATGATTTTTTGCTTACGGGCCCAAAATTCCTAGTTACGCCACTGTCGCAGTAAATGTGTTAAGGCAATAATATAATGTGTGAACAAATGTTTTTTTACGCGCACAATTTTACACGTTTTTCACCAGAATTTTGGTTCTGGTTCATTCAAATTACATTAGTTCACTGATTAGGTTCAAAACTGATTTGCACGTATTATAAATAAATAATCTACGACCAATCTCTAAAATCAAAAACGACTCTTACGATAGTCAATTGTTCATTCAAACTCAATCAAATTGATTAGTATGTATCCGATATACATACATACATAGACAAAATGCTAATACAAGTGGTAATAAGTGTGCGAATTGGGACCAAGTAAATTGAATAATAATTTTGCACATGCGCGTGCGTATATCGGTGTCACGCAAATAATAAAACGAAACGTCAAACAATATTTAGTGTGTAATTAAGTGTCTGAATATGTCAATATTATTTAAATAAACTGGAACACATTCATATTCCATTTGTATTGAGAAGAAATTTTACTATTTTTTTATCTGTGAACATTCTATACTTAATGATTGGTTGCAACTTTTTAAATGCCATTTTTTCACGAACCACAGACTCGTTCAATATAATTATGTACCGTGAAAAATCACCATGTAGGTATGTAACATTACTATTTACAGGTATCTATTACATACATACATATATATAATTGAATGTTTGATTGTTTGTAATAAGTAAATTTACTATATCTGAATCTGTGAACGATTCCTTTGTTAATGATTTGTTTCAACTCTTTAAGTGCCATATTTTCACGAACCGTTCACACTCGTTCAATATAATTGTGTACCTATAGAATAATCTTCATGTATGTACATAGATATGAAACATTACTACATATTTATAGGTATGTACTATATGAAATTGAATTGATTGTTTGTCCGCTATGCAGTTTTCAATTTAGAACGATCAAATTTGGTATACTATCTCATGGTAGTATAACTAAGACCGTAGAAGGGGTCAAGGAGCCCCATGCAAAATTCGTAATCATTTGTTTCATA
Source organism: Parapsyche elsis (assembly GCA_022651745.1). Taxonomy (NCBI): domain Eukaryota; kingdom Metazoa; phylum Arthropoda; class Insecta; order Trichoptera; family Hydropsychidae; genus Parapsyche; species Parapsyche elsis. The sequence continues at coordinate 672,572 of JAGVSN010000076.1, read as the reverse complement.
ATTCATATTAATAATTCACCTGCCCGAGCAGCGCCGGGCAATTCGACTAGTGTGTACATAAACGTGATAGATCTGGTGATTACTATGAAACGCAAAGCAACACGATCTTTCGGTGTGTGTGAGACAATTGCGGCATAACCTAACTGCTCAAGTGTCGCCATATTGATCTACAGCACGCCATACACGTTACAAAACATCAGAGTGAGCCCTGAACACCGCGTATTATGGCCATATACATACGTTAAACGGACTGTAAAGTAACTGTACCTACTCTCCCAACTAGATATACGCAATTGAATACTGTCGAAATAAAACACAATATCGTATTTACCTACACATCAATTTACTATGCAATTTTCAATTTTACAAATTTATTTTTTGCTCGGCTTGCAATCACATTTCTTAATGCACTTTCCATTGATAATGTCACGCACGTATCCTAGATTGCAAAAGCAACTTTTTTCATACTTCTTATCCATGGTATTCCTCTTGCGATCTATACTTGTTATACCAAGCATACACATCTTTCCATGCTTTTCTGTGTGCACTGGATCTTATTATATATATAATAGCCGAAATCCGTCTGTCTGTCTGTCTGTCTGCTGATAACGCTCGCTGAGGAAAAATTGGGAAAAAACTTGAAACAGAACGAGTGGGGATCGAACCCATGATCCCAGGCTCGAGTTACTCGCACTGACGCTATTCACTATCGCCCTTCGTCGGTTTGGTCCTTTTTTTTTTTAACATATATTTTATATAATAATTAATAATTATAATATAATGAAAATAAGGTAAAAAAAAATTATCGACCTGGTAATTAATTAAATTATCGAAATTATCGTTACCGTTGTATCAATTAGATGGCACTATAAAAACTATTATTTTTTTTGTTACAACTCACTTACAAAATCACTTACAAAATAGCAGAATAATTAATAATTATTATAATAAAATAGTAAAGTAGAAAAAAAAAATTTTTCGCGTCATCTATGCAATATTAATATTATTTTTCAGTACGGGTCATCACCCGTTCATCAACGGAGCGTTCTCATCAGAGCGTTCTCATCAGAACGCTCCGTTGATATTCAACGGGCTTACACTAGTTATATATATAATAGCCGAAATCCGTCTGTCTGTCTGTCTGTCTGTCTGCTGATAACGCTCGCTGAGGAAAAAATAATTAAAACCAGAATGAGTGGGGATCGAACCCGGGACGCCAGGTCGGGAGTAATCGCGCTAACGCATACGCCACGGCCAGTTGTTGATTTGGTCCTTTTTTTTTTTTACATGACCTATACAAAGGATCGTGACTCTGCTTTACCTACCAAAGGGATCGTGACTCTGCTAATAATTATACATAGATGGCGCTATAAAAACTATTTTTTTTTTTTTGTTTTTTGATTTTTACAAAATCACTTACAAAATTATAATTATTATACATATATATAATAATTAATAATTATAATATAAATAGTAAAGTAAAAATAAAAAATATATACTATCCATACTACGGGATTGCTATAATACATAGATGGCGTTATAAAAACTATTATTTTTTTGTCACTGACAACCGTGCGATCAATTAGTGGGGATCTCTATTAAAAAAGCGCTTTACGTAATTTAACATTCAGCGGGTATCCGATATACATACATACATAGACAAAATGCTAATAAGTGTGCGAATTGGGACCAAGTAAATTGAATAATAATTTTGCACATGCGCGTGCGTGTATCGGTGTCACGCAAATAATAGAACGAAACGTCAAACAATATTTAGTGTGTAATTAAGTGTCTGAATATGTCAATATATATTTAATTAAACTGGAACACACTCATATTCCTTTTGCATTTAATTTAAAATTCAGCGGGCGTTGATATTCAACGGGCTTACAATATGTACGTATAAATGCAGTAATTATACTTGACTGTTGTCTGCAGAGCGATAAATACCTCAGGTCACGCTACGTCAGTGCTCGAATTCAGCGGCAGCGGCAAAGAGCGGGCGTTCCCTTTCGTGAAATTTGAAAACGTAGCGTGCCCTTTCGTAAAAAACCAAAATTTCCGTGCTCTTTCAATAATTATTGCCGAAAAAATGTTAGACGGTGAATTTTTTTTACATTTGACTCCTAAATCATAATCTTTCACTGGAAGTTAAATTCTTTACATTTCAATTCCGACAAAGGCATCTATCTGTAGCCAAAAGCCATTTAAAATATTATTATGTTTTGAAAAAGCTGAGTGTACGCGTTACTTGAAGATAATATTTAGAATTCTATTCAATTCCGAGGGTTTTTAGATTCTATGTCGGCTTTGCGCAAAAAGTTTTTATCGCCGGCAATCGGCATTTCGAACTGCAACGGGCTTTTTAGAGCCATCGGTCATTTTGATGATTTACGATATCTTTCTTTGAATTGTCGTGTTGTACCGCTACCATTATACTAAAGGAACCAAAATTTCAAAATAGTTCAGTCATGCCTGTCCTTCTGATGAGAGAACTTGAATTTAGCGAACGTATTTGCAATTTCAATCTATGATCTCCGGGAATCACTTGATTATTTTTTTTATTTACATATATTTTATTACTGCACTCAATCACTAACAAACACTTTTCTAGCAACATTTTTTTAGTTGTGTGAATTATAATTACTGCACGTGACTAACTAAATAGTGATATTAACAATTATTCAAATTTAATAAAATTAACCGTGTAAATTGTGCATTTATGTAATACAATTTCTATAATAATAATACTAATAGCCTAATATATACACCCATAAATTCATATATATTGGTGTACATATGTTACGTAATTAATAAGTTTTTTTATTTTTATAATATACATATGTAGGTATAGGTATCTACATACATACATATAATTAACAAAAAAAGTCGTTTGATATTTTTTGAAAATTATCGAGCGCTCCCATTCGTGAAAATTTCCATTTCGAGCACTGCGCTACGTCATCGTTAGTGATTGATATGTGTGTGTGTGTACTATATTTTTGCTCGGTAAACTTGGCCGGCTATTCATACCACATACGCAGAACGGGCATTACTGTACTGTACCTACATATGTATGTACATCCGTTATTTAACAACGGACACTTCGCTATATCTTAAAAACTGTCGAAATAAAACATCATAACATATTTACGCATTCATTTTATTCATGATGCAATTTTCAATTATACAAATTCATTTTTTGCAAGGCTTGCAATCGCACTTCTTAATGCACTTTCCGTTGGTGACGTCACGCACGTATCCTGGATTGCAGACGCATCCTGGTCTGCACTCCTTACAAATGGGTTTACCCAAAGTTGCGCAAGTTTCTTGAACATTGGGACAGCATTTAATGTAAGTCTCGTAAAGTCCACAAGCTGGAGCTATAAAATAAAATCAATACACATTCAAATACATGGGCACTTGGGAGTGCCCTAACTCATGACTATTAATATTATAAGTACATATGCATATAAATTGAATTTGAATTGAGAAATGGTGCTTGTGACTGACTTGGTACAGCACACTCTTGAGGTTTGACGCATTTTCCGTTTTTGCGAACAAAACCAGCTTTGCAGAAGCATCCCGACACGCATCTTTCAATGCATGCCATTTTTGAATCTTTATTTTCACATGTTAAAGGGCATGCAGTTCCGCAATCCGAATACTCTTCGTTTTGTCCTGTGCATGATCTATTTGCTGAAATTTGAAATATGAATTTATCGAGCAACAAACAAAAAAGTCATCAAATAACCACTCGATTCAAATACTAACGACAGTTTGAAAGCAGAATACACTTTCCGTCCTTGTCCTTTACGTATCCTTTTTTGCATTGGCAACCCCTGACCATACAAGCACGTCGACAAGGGGAAAATTCGGGAGCATCGCAAGTACCACCTGGGCATGGGTTTGGACATCTGACTACTTCCGCATTTGGATCACTACAACCTAAAATTGAAAATTGATTATCCCAGAACTATACAGAGTGTTTTAAATATACCGCTTCATTTAAACTTACGACATTGAGTGTCCGGAATGCATTTTCCTTGATCGTCACTAAGATAATTTTCCTTGCACATGCACCCTGGTGAACATTCTTTCACATTAAGAGTGCAAAATCGTGGTTCACTTAAATTTCTACATGTGTTTTCGGAACATTGCGGTCGACAAGGGTTATAAATTTCATTTACTCTCGTGCATGTTATAGGAGCTATAAATAAGAAAAACACTTAAAAACCAAATTCCCATTGACTAACTAAGCTCACCATGTATATTTTGAACTTACGACACTCTTCAATTGGAACGCAAACACCATCTGAATTTCTGAAATAGTTGAATATACATTTGCAAGCAGGTCTACATTTGTTTGGATCAGGTGCTGCACACTTGATCATCTTACCAATTGCGTCACAAGTACGAGGTGGACAATTACTATGACACAAGTCCAATTCTTCATTAGCGGCACAGTCTACAATTACAATTTATTATAACTGTGTTCAAATTAATAATACTAATGACCGAATAAAAAAGCACATACCGCATTCTGCAGGTGGAACACATTCATTTTTGGAATTTCTGAAGAATCCTGGTTTACAATCACAACCGGGATTGCATACAAGGAAATTGCACACAATGTCCTGTCCCAAATTTGAGCACCTTTCACCGCACGGTGATACGCAAAGCGAATAAACTTGATTCTTGCCAGTGCATTGTCTGTTTACTGTAAAAACATGGTTACGTAAGTAAAAATCAGCAGTTTTGATCCATCTGTTTTGTATAAAATACTCACCGCATTGATCGGGAGTGACGCAGATTCCTTGTTGATTTCTTATGTAACCTTCTTCGCAGATACATCCTGATTTACAGCTGGGTCTACAAGCGAGATCCTTCCTGTCATATGTATCACAATTTTTCTGACATGAATCGTTTCCGCACTCGGAATACACTTCGTGAACTCCGGTACATTTTTTTGCTAAAAGAACAACATTACCATCAATGTGCGGGAAACCAAACTTTAGTTCGCTTCGTATTTATTGCCAAAACTTACGGCAATCCTTAGGCAAGACACATTCTCCATTATCTTGATTTCTTACGTATCCCGACGCACAGAAACAGCCTGGTTCTAAAGAATTGGGATTTGGATCGCATCTCGTCTGCAAGTCAGGTACTGCACACGTACTCTCACAACCGAAACTTCCTTTATCTCGGAAAACTTGATTTGCCTTGCACTCATCTGAAAAATGTATCGACATGAAATATTCAGCGTTCATAAGAAATGTATCATGGTCAATATCACGGATATTTACAGCATTTGCTTTGTGGTACGCAAACTCCACTCTCGTCTCTTAAGAATTCAGGTTTGCAAATGCAACCGGGATAGCAACCAGCTATAGCACTGCAGCTGGCGATTCGGAATGGTTCTTTGCAAGTGTTTTGACAAGGGTCATTACCACATTCGGTGAAAATTTCGTTAACTCCAGTGCAATCTGTGTAAGTAGTTAAAAACAGTTGTAAACTCTAGTACCAGTCTTGAATCAGTACGTTAAAGTAATCATTTACCGCAATTCTTAAGCAAAACACAGACTCTTTTCGAGTTTCTGATGTATCCTTCAGCGCAAATGCATCCTGGTGTGCATGCTGCTTTGCAAACCATTGATTGTTGTGGTCTCTGGCATGTATTTTGGCAACCGTTGGCTCCACATTCGGAAAATACTTGGTTTAATCCGCACTCTAACAATAATTTAAAAAAATCATGATTTAATATTATTTATAGTCTTGCACTCTTCATCCTCAATAGTCTTAATTACTTCTAAAATTTTGTTGCAAAGGAGGCTAATCAAAGTGGTGAATATTCATATGGTCCTTTAAACATTTCTATATGAAATTTAATAGCCTAAAATGCTTCGATAATATACATATGTATGTATGTATGTACATAATATGAAATATCACGAAAATTTGTATCAAATTAATGGTACATACGAAAGAGTATTAACTCCTTGAACTCGGAATTAATTTCAAAAAAGTCAATTATAAAAAATAAAATATTTTTAACCTCTTGGGACAAAAAATAACTATAAATCCGTAAAACACATATCCTAGGCATTGCATAAAATGAAAAACCATTAGATGAATCTTTCGAACCAGTGCTTCTCAAATTTTTCTACAGAAACATTTTATTTTTTTTTATAATTTGTTTCTTGAATAAATTATTTGTGGATTTGGACCGTCCGACCAGAGTAAGCAACTTTACGAGACAAAATCTAAACATAGGTTAAACTTGATTTGAAAATCATAATTACCTTTCTTCATAAAATTTTAAAACGTTCGACAAAAAAATTATTTTCTCAATAAATAATGATTTTACATATTATCATTGATGATGAAAAATCTTCCCCACACTGTTGCTAAAATAACCAGCCATTCTCAAATTTTTTTTTTCTAGTGGTTCCAAAACTGTTTTTCAAATAATATATATTTTCACTTTTGATAAAATTTGGAGATGAAAAATTGCATCAGGGATATTTTAGAGGCTTTATAAAATACAGAGAATGTTTGACAATTTATAATACAAAAAATAATTTTTTTAACCTCTGTCAAGTAACCATTTTTACTTAAAAATAAATTACGCTTTTGGAAAGCTAATGTTTGAGAATCACTGGCGTGAAATAAAAATTACAAAACTGGACCAGCTGTTCTCCAAGATATGCTAATTGGATTGGCAAAAAAAAATAGTGGTTTCAGTCAGTTTTCATCTAAAAAATTAAGTCAAAGTAAATGTCGAGCTATGCTCGACATACGAGTTCAAAGTTCATACATTTATACATATATGTATAAACGACCAAATTTGGAAGGTTACTTAAAAGTTTTAAGAACGGTGTGATCACAATAAAATTCTTAAATGTTCACCGTTATGGGTTGCGTAACTTTCTGAACACTCGCGTGAAATTACATAGAAAGGTAATCTTTCATACTATTGAGTTTCGATCAATTTTTCATATTGAATTATTATATTTACTTGGTGGTTTGGTTGGATAAGCACAATGTGGATCAACAGGAACCACAGTGGCTTCGACGAACCACACAGCGAAGAGAAGAACCACAAGACGGTACATGGTATTAGCCATCGTAGTAGACGACAGAACAGAGAATGAACAGAAGGTTATAAAGACCGACTGTTATATGTACTCGATCAATGGCGACAGACTAAACAAACTGTTTTCCAAAGTACTGACGTAAGTAATATTTTTGATTGGGGATTCTCTGATTAGTCACGCGATCAAGGCTATAAACAGTTATTATACTAGCACGACTAGTGCTCGGTTATTTAGAATACACGAAAATGTATTAAAGTACCTACATAATCGTATAGATTATAATATTAATGTACAGAGGTGTAATTATGTTGATCGATGCTTGTTTTCGATAATTTACAGCTGTTATCTACATACATATGTATGTACACATGTATCTATATGTACATAGTCTAGTCTTATTTTGTCTCAGCGCGATGTATTATATTGTAAAAGCAAACGGATTTCAGATTTTTGCAATGTAATTAACATAGATGTTGTTACGTCTCCACGAAATATTACGTCAGATTCAATAAGTATGGCGCAATGGTATGGACGAATGTTGAGTCATACATTGCGCATTTGGCTAAAGATTCGGTACAGCCCTGATATGAGTCAGATCGCGACACATAACCCCCCGCCTCTCTTCCCCTCAGTCTAAGTTGACGTTGACCAATCAGGTTCGACAGTGCATCGGGCGACACCGATGACCAATTTCAATCGACCCAGGGATCAGCCGTTTTCCCCTCACATCCCGTCAAACAATTAACTCATATTCGATCACTCCAAGTTGACCTTTTTACTACTAACCGGTATAGCGATTTGCTATACCGATAATTACGCAAATTTCCGAATCGCACTAACACCCAAACCTTTATATTTTACTGTAATTGTGCCACCAAATGAACCATTGTGAAATCAATCAACTTTGAAAAGTTGGTTAGGTTTTGGTTTAGGATGTATTTAAATTTTCATTCAGTCGGTCAAGTATTTTCGGTTTTATTTCTAGTTGAACCAAATTACCGTAGTTCATTGGTTTTCCGATTCGGTTCGAAGCCTGCTTGAATTTTAGTAATTATTGTTAAAAACTCCATGACTTATCTCTAGTTTAAAATTGAATCATAAAAAATTAGATGTAAGAGGCACAATTATTCACTTGAGCTTAATCAAACAAAAAAAAATTAACAGTATTCATCCGAAGTAAACAAAATGCTAATAAAACATGTGTCAAAATCATGAATACGCGAATAGCAAATTAAAATCATGAATAATTTTGGACATTGGCGCATGTTTTGTATTTCACGAGGCAAGAGACAATATTTGGGCAAACTGATATCAATCTGTGTCAACAATATAAATACTATGTAGTTTGTAGCAATTAAAAGCACAAAAGAAACAATATTGTGTGCACAAGTGCATGACTATTAATGGGAATTTTAAATAATGAGTATGTATGCACATACATTAAAAACCAATTCATTATACTTTTGCGCAAGCATTATACTTTTGATTATTTCGGGTGCATTGAAATTTAGCTGAAAATATACACATAGGTATACATATGTCATTTAAAAACAAAAATTTGGTGCTTTCATCTATTTGACCAATACTTACGAGGACACTCTTTGATTGGAATGCAAATATTTTGAGCATTTCTAGCGTATCCATCGACACAATAACACTTGTCGTTGCATCGAATGTTTACAATGGGACAAGTTTGTCCTAAAGTTGCACAAGTCCTATCGCAAGCCGAACCACAAGCGAAAACTTCATTGGGTCCGCATTTTGCTGAAAATTAATCGATTATATTAAAAAAAAATGATTCTCTTTCAGTTCTAGTTTGCATCTTGAGGAAAACTTGCTGCTGCAAAGTCTACGCATTGTTTTTTTGTAAATGTTTTTACATTAGTAAAAAGCTGTTTTGTATAAAATACTTACGACATTGATCAGGAGTGACACAAATTCCTTTTTGATTCCTTATGTAACCCTCTTCGCAGATACATCCTGGATTACAGCTGGGTCTACAAAGGAGATCTGTCCTGTCATATGTATCACAATTTTTCTGACATGAATCGTTTCCGCACTCGGAATACACTTCGTGAACGCCAGTACATTTTTTAGCTAAAAGAACAACATGACCATCAATATACGGAACCAACGAAGAATGAAACTAGTATGGAGTACTTTTGTAAGAATGAACATAGTTTTTAAATCCAACATTTCGATATGCTTAAAAGAAGGCATACGACCAATGCGTACTGCCAGTTATGATGTATGGATGTCAAACTTGGATGCTAAATTTGAGAATGTTACGTAAGATCCAGTGCACACAGAGAAGCTACACTATATATATGTACACACAAGAATATACACTAAATTTTAGTATACCTACGTTAATAACAAGTGAGTATATGTATGTACATATATATTTTGCACGCAATCACTGTAGATAATCATATTGTAGAGATAGTTTATAGTTATTTTATACCTAGGACAATTGGTGAATGTAACTGGCTGTAAATAAGAAGAAATAAAATTGGGATGCAGTGCTTTTGGAAGAATGTACATTGTTTTTAACATTCCGCTTTGCTTAAAAAAAAAGGCATACGACTAATTCGTACTGCCAGTTATGACTTATGGATGTGAAACGTGGATGCTAAATTCAAGAATGTTACGCAAGATCCAGTGCACACAGAGAAGCATGGAAATATGTATGCTCGATATAACGATAAGAGATCGTAAAATAAATACATGGCTAAGAAGTATGACCAAATTGGCAGATATAGCAGGAATGCGTGTGAAAAAGTTGAAGTGGACACATGGCGAGAAGAATGGATGGCAGATGGACGCGAGAAATACTGGAATGGTATCCGAGAGGATGTGAAAGAAAGCAAGGTAGACCGAGTGGACGATGGGCTGATGAATTGAGAAGAATGTGTCAACTGGATGCAGGTTGCCCAAGACAGACAGGAATGGAAGTAGATTGGAGATATCTTCATCCAGCAGTGGATGGTGAATGGCTGAAAATGATTCAATTACTTACGGCAATCCTTAAGCAGGACACATTCTCCATTGTCTCGATTTCTTACGTAACCTGACGCACAGAAACAACCCGGTTCACATTTTGTACCCTCGACTGGATCGCACAGTGGCTCAAAGTCTGGCTGCAGACATGTGTTTTCGCACACGAAAAGTCCGCACTCTTTGAATACTTCGTTGGCCTTGCAAGTGTCTGAAAAATTATTCAGCATTGATTCGAATGTACATAATTTGTCGTGATACGCAAATCAACGATATGTACTTACAACATTTGCTTTGTAGTACGCATACTCCAGTATCATCCCTTAAGAATCCCGGTTTGCAAACGCATCCGGGATAACAACCAGCCGCATAAGTGCATCTGGTGATAAGGTTTGGATTACTGCAAGTATTTTGACAGGCGTGGTTATCGCATTCGCTGAAAATTTCATTAATTCCGGTGCAACCTACTAATATAGAAAATTAAAAAAAAAAAATCATAGTAAATCAAAAATAAGTAAAAAATGTTAACCTAGTTTTTAGGCAAAACGCAAGTGAGTTTTTGAAAAGCGCAAACGCAACCTGTTAACTACAAACAATTGAGTTTCGTGGTCTCAAACATGTATTTTGGCAAATGTTTGCTCCACACTCGGAATATACTTGGTTCAATCCACATTCTATTAATAAATATAAAAAAAAAAACAATATTTGAATATAAATTGTTAAATCCAACATTCCGCTAAGCTTAAAAAATAAGGCATACGACCAATGCGTACTGCCAGTTATGACGTATCGATGTAAAACGTGGATGCTAAATTCAAGAACGCTACGTAAGATACAGTGCACACAGAGAAGCATGGACATATTTATGCTTGGTATAACAAAGAAGAGATCGTAAGAGGAATACATGACTAAGTTAACTCCAAAAGTAGTTATCCGATTGAAACTGTTGTAAACAAATATACAGCAAAAGTAATACATATATGTATGTACAATGTGTGTCATCATCATTATCATTATTCATCATCATTTTCAGCCGTTCACCATTCACTCCAATATTTTTCGCACATTCACATTCCAGTTTCACATTCACATTCCAGTATTTCTCGCTGTGTCCACTTTCACTTTTTCACACGTTCCGCTATATTTGCCACTTTGGTCATACTTCTTACCCATGTATTCCTCTTACGATCTCTTCTTGCTATACCGAGCATACATCTGTGTGCACTGGATTGGTCGTATGCCTTCTTTTACAAGCAAATCAGAATGTTGGATTTAAAAACAATTCTTCCAATGGCACTCCAACACTTAGTTTCATTCTTCGTTTTATTTCTTCTTCTTTACAGCCAGTCATAATCACCAATTGTCCTAGGTATAAATAACTATCAACTATCTCTACAATATGATTATATCTACAGTGTTGTTGTATTTACTTGGTCCACCGGGTGGTGCTTTGGTAGGATAATCACAATGAGGATCAACTGGAACCACTGTGGCTTCACTAAGCCACGTAGCAAAGATCAGAACTACCAGATGATACATGGTGTTCGCCATCGCAGCAGACGGTAGAACAGACAATGAACAACAGCAGTTGGATCAAAGCACTTGATCAGTGACGTTGGAGTAAAAAAAGTGGTGGAAATCTAATAAAAAACTATTGTACGGGGATTTTCAGTCTAGTCATATAATCGAGGTTAAAAAAACCCATCAAAACTAAATCACGATATGTATGTAAATGAGTATTTATTATTCACGAGCAAGTGCAAACACACTATCGACGAAAATGAAAAAAATATTGTAGACATAATTGTTATTATGTAGCTCGTTGTTTATTTTCAATAAATAATTTACAGCTGTTGTTAACAAGTTATCATTTCGTCCGAGATGATTTCAAATGCCGTTCGTTAAAGTCCATAGTTCATGGGTAATAAAAAACGATCGTAAATATAATATCGAATGAATAGTTTAAATTGCATGTAATTGTAGTCATAATAAAAATTTCACTTTGAAAACGTATTCAGAACAAATATGATTTAACATTCTTTATATAATAAACTAACATTAAAATTGACTGGAATGTATTATTGAAATATTATACATTGTTTTTTATATATGTAGTATTGATGATTGAAAATAGATTATACATGTTTTATAGATATTTATGAGGTAACGCATATCGATGAACAAAGCGCTAATTTGAAATTCGAATATAGTCTATTATGTTATCAAACATTGTAACAAACTGTAATGATGCGTTTTATTTATATTTTGCTTTTCAAACAACGAATTCGCAGCTGAATAATGATTTTTTGCAAATTTGGACGTGTTATTTCGTGGACATAATTGAAAGAAGCGTTAAAAAAACATTTGACCAAACTGTATCAACATTTTAATATTCATCTATAACAATTAAAAACGCAAAGTAAGCACTCTTAATTGAACAAGTGATCGAACATTGATCGATATTTTTGTAATTCAAATCAATAACTATGTATGTACATAAAACATTTTTTCAAGTAACACGTGCACACCCAGCTTGTTTAAACATAATAATAGTTTAGTTTAAACGGCTTTCGGCTACAGATATGTATGTATGTAAATGCCTTTGTCAGAATTGAAATGTAAAGAATTTAACTTCCAGTCAACGATTGTGATTAACGAGAGTCATAAATGTAAAAAAATTCACCTTCTAACATTTTTTCGGCTATAATTATTGAGTTTCAATTTATTTTTTCAAAATTATGAAAGGGTACGGAAATTTTGGTTTTATAACGAATATTTTTTTTTCGAGCCCTGGTAGAGTTTCGTTAAATCTAATATATAAAACGCTAAAGTTTGTATGTATGTATGTACGTATGGGTCATCCGTCAATTACCAGGCGTTGCTCGGGTGCGATTAATAGAAACGACGAAGTACACACGATAGTAGATGTTTTCGGCAGATTTAAGTAGATTTAAGCAGATAGTGTTTCGGGAGCCCAAAAAGGGGCCGCCGGGGCAGGAGGAGGGTCTGGGGGGTAGTAAGGGGCCAGCATTGCTTTTCGGGAGTCCAAAAAAGGGGCCGCCGGTGTAAGAAGGAGGGTTTGGGGGTTGGTAAGGGGCCGGCATTACTTTTCGGGAGTCCAAAAAAGAGGCCGCCGGTGTAGGAGGGTGGTCTGGTGGGGTGGTAAGGGGCCGACATTGCTTTTCGGGAGTTCAAAAAAAAGGCCGCCGGGGTAAGAAGGAGGGTTTGGGGGTGGTAAGGGGCCGGCATAGCTTTTAGGGGAGGCCATTAAAGGGGCCGCCGGGGCTTGAGGGGGTCTGGGGGGGGTAGGGGCCGGCGTGGCTTGAGGGAGTCCAAAAGGGGGGCCGCCGGGGCTTGAGGGACGTTTGGGGGGGGGGTAGTTTGAGGGCCGGAATGGCTTTAGGGGGTATCAAAAGTTGAAAAAATCCAAAAAACCGAAAAAAAAACGAAAAATCCTATAGTGACGTCATAGCGTTACTATACTCCCTAAAATCTATGCCGGCCCCTTACCACCCCCCAGACCCCCCTCCTGCTCCGGCGGCCCCTTTTTTGGGCTCCCGAAATAATTTACTAAACAAACACTATATTACATTATATTAATTACACCCCGGGCAAAGCCGGGTAATAAAGCTAGTATATTATAAATAAACCACACTGATCCGGAGGAATACATTCACCATTTTCATTCCTCACGTGACCATCTTTGCAAATACAACCCGATTTACAAACTGAACTGCAAATCGATTCATCGTCTTTTGAATTGCAAGTTATTTGGCATTCGTTGTTTTCACATTCAGAGTATATTTCATTATTTTTGTGACAAGTTGGAGGCAATTCCACTGCAAATTTTGAATCAAATATTTAATATTTGAATGGTTTAGTTAAGTGTTTGAATTACTAAAATAAAAAAATGAAAAACACAAACCACACTGACTAGAATGAAGGCATTCTCCATGTTTACTTCTAACGTAGCCATCCTTACAAATACAACCTGGTCGACATTTTGATTTTTCATTGTTTGTATCGCAAGTCTTTTGGCAATCGTTGTTACCGCATTTTGAGTACACCTCATTGTGTTTCCAACAAGTTGGAGGAAATTCAACTGTATAATTTAGAATATACACTAAATTTTAGTATACCTACGTTAATAACAAGTGAGTATATATGTATGTACATATATATTTTGCACGCAATCACTGTAGATAATCATATTGTAGAGATAGTTTATAGTTATTTTATACCTAGGACAATTGGTGAATGTAACTGGCTGTAAATAAGAAGAAATAAAATTGGGATGCAGTGCTTTTGAAAGAATGTACATTGTTTTTAACATTCCGCTTTGCTTAAAAAAGAAGGCATACGACTAATTCGTATTGCCAGTTATGACTTATGGATGTGAAACGTGGATGCTAAATTCAAGAATGTTACGCAAGATCCAGTGCACACAGAGAAGCATGGAAATATGCATGCTCGGTATAACGAGAAGAGATCGTAAGAGGAATACATGGGTAAGAAGTATGACCAAAGTGGCAGATATAGCGGAACGTGTGAAAGAGTTGAAGTGGACACAGTGAGAAGAATGGATGGCAGATGGACGCGAGAAATACTGGAATGGTATCCGAGAGGATGTGAAAGAAAGCAAGGTAGACCGAGTGGACGATGGGCTGATGAATTGAGAAGAATGTGTCTGTGTAATATATGTATAGGTATACCATGCTGTGAACACAGTTTTCACAAAGTTGATTTTATGTATACTTACTTATCAGGATCAACATATATGTAGGTGGAATGAAATGATAAAAGTAATGAAAATTACTTTTAAACAACACTGCTCCACGAGATGGAGCTCTAAAGAGAATTGTGTGGGAGCAATTAGAAATCAATTTGTGGAAATTTTACTTTCTTTTATTAAATTTTTATTTGTTCTTAATGAACGTAGTAAAATTGATTCACCTGCAGAATCTTACATAGATATATATATTTGATTTATAATTAATTTATTACTCCGTTGTCTGGAGCCTGTGTTTGCAACAAATTAACTAGACATCAAAAATACTGCAGTATAAAAGATTTAATCTTCACCTGGCGAAGACACTATTATTAGATTTGGAATCTAAAATCGACGAACATTTTGAAACGGCAAAAGAAATCTGTCAAGAAATGAATATTTCAACAGAAACAAATAGAAGACATAAATCGTTAAAAAACGAAATTAAAAAAATATTGTGCCGACTTCAAATGTGAGCTAAATAAAAGATTTTATTAAATTAAGGAAATTTATAAGAAATTCTGAATTTTGTCTATGAAGTCATTACTTGATTCATTAAGTAGTTAGGAAATTATAATAGCATGTAAGATTTTATCGGAATCTTATTTAGACGATGTTAACTTCATAGGACTTTGTCTTGAACTGGTATCTTTAAAAATGCATTTTAAGCAATCTGGTACGAAATAAGTTATGCACCAAATGGAAATACTTAATACTACTAATATTATGTTGAAAAAGATCTCAAGGATCAGGAATTCCAATTTATCCTAAAAATGAATACAGCACATCATGAACCAGTCTTCAGAGTTTGCTAAAATTCC
Source organism: Parapsyche elsis (assembly GCA_022651745.1). Lineage (NCBI taxonomy): Eukaryota > Metazoa > Arthropoda > Insecta > Trichoptera > Hydropsychidae > Parapsyche > Parapsyche elsis. Next base: position 656,889 of record JAGVSN010000076.1, on the reverse strand, counting down.
AGATCACACGTTCCGTTTAGCTGCGAAGTGCGGGAAAATTATCAATATATGTATGTATGTATATAATATATGTGGGATCAAGTTAAAAAGTAATGATAGGAAATACAAACCACATTGATTATGATGAATGCATTCTCCTATTTTATTTCTCACAAAGCCATCTTTGCAAATACAACCGGAATTACAAAATGGTTTACAATTTGTTTCAACATCTTTTGTATCGCAAGTCGTTTGGCAATCGTTGTTTCCGCATTTTGAGTACACTTGATTATCTTTCGAGCAAGTTGGAGGAAGATCAACTGTAGAATTTAAAGAAAATGCTCTATTGTAGTACAGATTAGTGACGTAGTTGAGTCTAGGTCATAGACTGTTTAAAGAAATAAAAAAAAAAAAATGATAGAAAATACAAACCGCACTGATTAGAAAGTATACAATCTCCTCTTTTATTTCTCACATAGCCATCTTTGCAAATACAACCCGATTTACAAATTGATCTACAATTTGATTTTTCATCTTTAGTATGGCAAGTCTTTTGGCAATCGTTGTTTCCGCATTCAGTGTATATTTCATTTTTTTTGCGACAAGTTGAAGAAAGTTCATCTGTAGAATTTAATACAAATGCTCCATTTTAGTATACATATGTATGTACATAGTTTAGTGACGTAGTTGGCTTAGACTATTTAGATAAATGAAACAATAATGATAGAAAATACAAACCGCACTGATTAGGAAGTATACAATCTCCTCTTTTATTTCTCACATAGCCATCTTTGCAAATACAACCCGATTTACAAATTGATCTACAATTCCATTGTTCATCTGTACTATCGCAAGTCTTTTGGCAATCGTTGTTTCCGCATTTTGAGTACACTTCATTGTCTTTTCGGCAAATTGGAGGAAATCCGACTGTATTATTTAAAGTAAATATTAAATTTTAGAATAAAATACATAGAAGCACAGTCATCTTAGTTAAATTGAAGTAAATAATACAAACCACAGTGATTAGGAAGAACACATTCCCCCCTTCTATTCCTAACGTAGCCATCTTTACAAATACAACCCGATTTACAAACTGGTCTACAATTCGAACTGTCCTCTATTTTATCGCAAGTTTGTTGGCAAGCGTTGTTTCCGCATTTTGAGTATATTTCATTGTCTTTACGACAAATTGGATTATGAGTTTCATCTGTAAAATTTTGAATACAATAATTTACTTCCAATCAGTTATACATATGTAGGTCAACCTATTCATATTTCAAATGTATTGAAAAGTAATACCCTTGTCGCAATGGTCAGGAGTAACGCAATTTCCCATATCATTTCGCACAAAACCTTGTCGACAAACGCATCCAGATTTACAATTCGCCCTGCAATCATGCTTGTCATTTTTATTATCACAAGTCTTTTGACATGCATTATTATCGCATTGTGAATAAACTTCATAGGCTCCTTCGCATTTCGGAACTGTCGCTGTAAATAATCATATTAAAATTCATAAGTAAAATAGCAAATAACACTGAGCAACAAAAAATTACGTTTTTGAGTTACGCCTGACGCCACAACCACCTCTAAGCGTAACTTTAAATCATCTATAGCGCATATTTGTACGTTTAGACAAAAATAAAAAAAATATTGACATAGAGAACCAATTCTTATAAATGCAATAAATAAAAAAAAACTGTCCAACGTAACGCATAATAATACCGAGAAAAAAAATTGAATTTTAAAATCCGCTAGAAGATTACTTATAAGTATTTTCAAGCATTTAAATATCACAATTAATAGAAAAACATCTGAATACTGCTTCCAATACTCATTTTGAACACAAAAGAACTTAATTTTGAGTTACAGACCGCAAAAGTAAAAAAAAAAACAGTAAAATCGTGCATTTTTTTTTACGCTCATATCTCATAAACAAGAGTTAACCAACAAATTTCATTATCATATTCAGATTCAGTGGGTAAAGATTGACTATTCTCCGCTCTGGTAGTTTTTTTTTTTGTCGCACAGTGTAATCAAAGCACAGTACTTTACATCATTTTAATACTAAAACATTTCATTTCAACAGAATTAGATGTAGATAATTAAAATAATATTTAATTAACATACGACATTTATCAGCAGTGACACATTCTCCTTTGGAGTTTCTCATATATCCTTCATCACAAATGCATCCTGGAACGCACGAGCCTTTACAAATATGCTTACTGATCACATCGCAAGTTGCCTGGCAATCATTGTTGCCACATTCTGAATAAATTTCATTATGTTTACGACAAGTGTGATGATTATGATGATGATGATGATGATGATGGTGAGATTTATCTGTAAAATTTAGAAAGTTTCACCAATTACATTGTACATATATGTATTATCAGTAACGAAAATTAATATGTACTATCATTCGAAGCGAATACTTACGAGGACATTCTTTGATTGGAATGCAAACATTTTGAGCATTTCTAGCGTATCCATTGGTGCAATAGCAATTTTCGGTGCATTTAATGTTGATAATTGGACAAGTTTGTCCTAAAGTTGCACAAGTTGTATCGCAAGCCGATCCACAAGCAAATATTTCATTTGATCCACAACTATCTGTAAATTATATCATAAGAAAAAAAATTAGAAGGTACTACGTATGGATGTATGTATATTGAATTTAAAATTGGTGGTTTTAAACACATTTGAAGACAGACTCTATGTGTATCGTCTTTATTTATATGTACATGTTATTGGACATATGTTTCCACATGAATTGAATATACCTATAGCATTAGGCTCAGAACAGTGCTCTTTTGTAAAGAAAATATAATTATTGAGATGAAATATTCCATATTTGGGTAACTACTATGTCTTGTTTATAAAAAAAAAAAATACATACGACATTGATCTGCAGGGACGCATTCTCTATTAGCATTTTTCACATAGCCCTCTACACAAATGCATCCCGAAATGCACACGCTTTGACAATGATGTTTGAGATTCTTATTACAACTTGCCTGGCAATCGTTGTTGCCACATTTTGAAAAAACTTTATGTGCTCTGATGTCACAGTTGGGTACGGTCGCTGAAATATAATAGTAAGCACAATCATATATGTAGTATAATATTTAAATGGCTAAAGATCAGCCTGCTGTTCGTCGGAAATGCTATTAAAATTGTATAGAAGTTGCTTCAGCAGTTATCATTGAAAATTAAAACTATTATTTTTTGTCCCACTTTAGCCCACTCATATGTCAATACTAAACACCAATTGGTCGTTAACGGGCAATATACTATTTATGGACATAATATCCGTTAATTTTTAATATTGTACATATGTGTGTACATGTACTCAGCTTCAAAAAAAAGCCATACGACCAATGCGTACTGCCAGTTATGACGTATGGAAGTGAAACGTGGATGCTAAATTCAAGAATTTTACGCAAGATCCAGTGCACACGGAGAAGCGTGGAAATATGTATGCTCGGTATTAACGAGAAGATATCATAAGAGGAATACGTGTGTAAGAAGTATGACTAAAGTGGCAGATACAGCTGGAATATGTGAAAAAAAATGAAATATTCCATATTTGGCTAACTACTACGTCTTGTTTATAAAAAAAAAAAAACATACGACATTGATCTTCAGGGACGCATTCACTATTAGCATTTTTCACATAGCCCTCTACACAAATGCATCCCGAAATGCACACGCTTTCACAATGATGTCTGAGATTCTTATTACAACTTGCCTGGCAATCATTGTTGCCACATTTTGAAAATACTTTATTTGCTCTGATGTCACAGTACGATGATGGTGCGGTCGCTGAAATATGTAAGCACAATCATATAGTATAATATTTAAATGGCTAAAGATGTGTAATCAGTCTGTCTGTTCGTCGGAAATGCTATTAAAATTATATAGAAGTCGCTTCAGGAGTTATCATTGAAAATTAAAACTATTATTTTTTGTCCCACTTTAGCCCACTCATATGTCAATACTAAACACCAATTCATCGTCAACGGGCAATATACTAGTTATGGACATAATATCCGTTAATTTTTTTTATATACGTACATACATACATGTACTCTGCTTAAAAAAGAAGGCATAGGCAAAGACCAGTGCGTACTGCCAGTTATGACGTATGGATGTAAAGCGTGAATGCTAAATTCGAGAATGTTACGCAAGATCCAGGGCACACAGAGAAGCATGGAAGGATGTATGCTCGGTACAACGAGAAGAGATCGTAAGAGGAATACGTGGGTAAGAAGTATGACCAAAGTGGCAGATATAGCAGAACGTGTGAAAAAGTTGGAGTGGACACACAGCGAGAAGAATGGATGGCAGATGGTAGCGAAAAATACTGGAATGGTATCCGAGAGGATGTGAAAGAAAGCTAGGTAGACCGAGTGGACGATGGGCTGATGAATTGAGAAGAATGTGTGAAGTCAACTGGATGCAGATTGCTCAAGACAGACGGGAATGGAAGAGGATTGGAGAGGCTTCCATCCAGCGGTGGATGATGAACGGCTGAAAATGGTGAATGGTGAATGAAGTCTCTAATGATTAATTTTTTCTTCGCTTTAAAAATATGTGTAGTTCTAACGTAAAAACGACTATATCTATTGTATAATAAATTTATTACTTACAGCACTGATCCGCTGGAACACACACGCCCTTGGAATTCCTTTTGTGAGTTGATTTACACTTACAACCTCGTCTACATGTCTTTTCTATAGGTTCAGGACATGTGTATTTTTTTCCAATCGAATCACACGAGTCAGGTGGACAGATGTTCCAACAGTGATGGATTTCCTCGTTTAAAGGACACTCATGCCTATCTGTATGTAAAAAGAATACGTTTCACATCCAGTTCGTTGAACTTCAAAAACGTGATCCCACAAAAACCGTGCCCCAATCGTCGAGATTTTGGACTAGGAGTGCAGAAGTCTATAGGAGCTTTTGCCGTTGAAACAAAATGGCACACACACACATATGCATGTACCTCCCCCTCTTACGATAGATCCATCAAAATGCGAAAGACTTGTGTCACTTGAATTTTGTCGAATACTAGGAGCGCAGATCTAGCAGAAGAGATTTGGTTACATGTCGGACGCAACCCATATGAGTGAGCGAGACAACAATGGGTTCGTCGGTTTAGACTTTGTTTGTCAGTTTAGAGCAACAGTACTCAACCTGTGGCCTGCGGGCCACGTGTGGCCCGCGTTGTTGGTAGAGAGTATGCATTGGGCAATATTAATGGATTCGTTACGCTTTTGAAAAATGAATTTAATTTAGCTTATTTTGGTGTCATTTCATTGCTTGATTCATCAAGAACTTATTTATGAAAAGAAGATGTATTTCTATTTATTTACTTATCGAATTTCTTAGTTAAAGAAACAATCATCTATATTTTATATATATTCAAATTACTCTGCGGACCACCGAAATTCTCTCGCGGATCACCGGTTGACGACCGCTGATATACAATTGGCGTCCGTGTTATTGTGTGCGTGGGGGTAAGACGTAGAAACTAAGGCTGATATTACACTAGACCATTTTGTTTCAACGGCAAAAGCTCCTATAGATATCATGCACTCCTAATCCAGCTTTTCGACAATTTGGGCCCGATCCCATACTCAGGAGATATCGTTATTTATCTCCTTTACGTTGTTGTGATCCTAGCCGGAAAAAAATAATTTTGGGCGCTGGTATCAGCGGGACAAGTCTTTTTGGGACGCATCCATATTTATTCGGTTAATGCATATATGTACATACATATGTACATACCTATACATACATTAGAAAGTATTTTATTTTATTTGGTGAGGACTAGTTGAAAATAAGCGTTCATCAAATGAATTTATGCAAATTTATATGTGTACTAGTGTAAGCCAGTTGAATATCAACGGAGCGATTTCTCATCACCCGTACTGAAAAATAATATTAATTTTAATAGTTTTTATAGCGCCACTTATGGTGCATTATTATACAACAACGTTACAATTTAGCAAAGTCGCGAACCCTTTTAAGAACTAATGTTGGCCAGTTATAGCACGTAGACCATCGTCTCCGTTTGGAAGATAGTTTAAGCACGATTTCTCCCAACCCGATGATCTCGGGTTCAAATCCCACTCGTTCTGGTTTTTTTTTTAATTATTTACCTCGGCGAGCGTTATTAGCAGACAGACACACACACACAGACAGACAGATGGATTTCGGTTATTATATATATGACTAGTGAAAGCTCGTTGAATATCAACGGATGTTTGTGTGGGTGAGTATATGTGTATTTAATAGTTTTTATAGTCGTTGCATAGATGGCGCGTTATAATAAAAACGCAACAATTTAGCAAAGTCGCGAGCCTATTTTTTATTATATAAATAGTCAAGTTGAAGCCAGCCCATTATCATCTGGTTTGGCTCACCGCGTAAGCGCTCAGTGTACCGAATCAGTGATACCGGGTTCAAATCTCACTCGTGCGACTTCTGGTTTTTTAATTATTTACATCGGCGAGCGTTATCAGCAGACAGACAGACACACAGACAGACAGAATAGGGCTATTATATATATAACTAGCTTTATTACCCGGCTTTGCCCGGGGTGTAATTAATATAATTTAATATAGTGTTTGTTTAGTAAATTATTTCGGGAGCCCAAAAAAGGGGCCGCCGAGGCAGGAGGGGGGTCTGGGGGGGGGTAAGGGGCCGGCATAGATTTTATAACGCTATGACGTCACTATAAGATTTTCCGAGTTTTTTTCGGTTTTTTGGATTTTTTCACTTTTTTTTGGAACTTTTTTTTTATTTTTTTTTGATTTTTTCAACTTTTGATACCCCTAAAGCCATTCCGGCCCCTTACCACCCCCCCCCCCCCCCCCCTCCTATCCCGGCGACCCTTTTTTGGACTCCCGAAAAGCAATGCCAGCCCCTTACCAACCCCCAAACCCTCCTTCTTACACCGGCGCACAGAGTTTCAGAACGCAGATCTGACTAGACAAAGCTCGATTTTAAAACTTTTGAGAAACAACTTATGCACCACTATTTTAAGTAGTTTTATACCTAAACTTTCGAGAAACAATGATAAAATATGGTTTTGCAAGCTGTTATGCACGTGTTAAATATCCAAACACGTGTACAATGGGCGAAGCGCGGCCGCGCGAAATAATTCACAACAGTCTTAAACTGGATGTCATAGCTTCATACACGTTGTTACACGTTCTTACACTTATTATAGAATGGATATTATTAAAAAAGGTATGTACAAATATATTTTATAGAAAATTTAACAAAAAAATATCAATTTTTATTGTAGAAATTTTGATTCTAAGTCATGGCCCAATTTTGATTTTTTTTTTTAATCATATAAAGTTGGCTTAAGCTTTTAAAAAGGTTTGAATCATTTCTAAGCCATAATTGTTACACATTTTAAAGTTGAACTATTATACTTTAAGAATCTGCAAAAACTACCTGCAATAAGTTGCAACACTTTCATTTATTTCAATTTCTTTTAGACTCTTGCGTACCGCGGTGATGTTTATTCAATATATGGCACAAAGAGCATATTTCAGCCCAGGAAGAGAGTATGCTTGAGTTTCTTTTTTCATTGTATTTTATATAATATGTGCTATTCGATTTTTAAATTACGTGCGTGTTTTAGAAAAAAAATACGAATGTTTTACATTTTACCAGATACTTCTTGAATTTGTACGGTTTTTTTTAATATTTTATTTTTGAATTAGTAGGCATGTACTTCTTTTACATTTTGTAATCTTTTTTAAATTTGTTATTATGTATGTATAATATTACAATATATATTTTACATATTATCACCAGGAATATTTATTTTTCATTCCATAACACAAATTTTGAATAAAATATATTTATAAATTTATATTATTTATAAGATATAAATCATTTAAAAGCAAAAAAATATTTTTCAGCTTAATACATGTAATAGTTTTCGAGAAATCGCGTTTTTTAAAAGTTTTTTTACGCGTGTCTAGTCAGATCTGCGTTCTGAAACACTGTGCGGCGGCCCCTTTTTTGGACTCCCGAAAAGCAATGCCGGCCCCTTACTACCCCTTAGACCCCCCTCCTGCCCCGGCGGCCCCTTTTTGGGCTTCCGAAATACTATCTGCTTAAATCTACTTAAATCTGCCGAAAACATCTACTATCGTGTGTACTTCGTCGTTTCTATTAATCGCGCCTGAGCAACGCCTGGTTATTGACGAATGACCCATACGTACATACATACATACAAACAAACTTTAGTGTTTTATATATTAGATAATACTTACTACACGTCGATAGTGGTATACATTTTCCATCTAGATCCTTTACGTATCCTGTTTTGCACTGGCAACCTCTGATTTTGCAAGGAGCTTTACAGTCTGCAAATTCGGGAGATTTGCAAGTTCCTCCTGGACATGGATTTGGACAGCTGACTACTTCTGCATTCAAATCACCACAACCTAATACAAAAAAATTATGTACTATCCAGGAACTGTTTACACACCTTATGCGTGAAGAATTTATTGGCTTACATTGCTCTGGCTTGATACAAGCTCCATTTAAACCACTCCTGACATAACCAAATTTACATTCACATCTCGGTTTACATGTATGATCATCAGGAACATTTTTACAATCGACAACTATTCCTGATACCAAAAATAGGCACGTTTCTTCCGTTGGACAACTTCGCGGACAGGCATTGTATATTTCGTTCGTTTCAGAGCATATTAATTTTGCTGAAAGTTTCACCGATTACATTGTATATGTACTATTATCAGTAGAGAAAATTAATATGTACATACTTATCATTCGAAACGAATACTTACGAGGACATTCTTTGATTGGAATGCAAACATTTTGAGCATTTCTAGCGTATCCATTGATGCAATAGCAATTTTCGGTGCATTTAATGTTGATAATTGGACAAGTTTGTCCTAAAGTTGCACAAGTTGTATCGCAAGCCGATCCACAAGCAAATATTTCATTTGATCCACAACTATCTGTAAATTATATCATAAGAAAAAAAATTAAAAGGTACTACGTATGGATGTACATATGTATATTGAATTTAAAATTGGTGGTTTTAAACATATTTGAGGACAGACTCTATGTGTATCGTCTTTATTTATTGTACATGTTATTGGACATATGTTTCCACATGAATTGAATATACCTATAGCATTAGGCTCAGAACAGTGCTCTTTTGTAAAGAAAATATAATTATTGAGATGAAATATTCCATATTTGGCTAACTACAACGTCTTGTTTATTAAAAAAAAATACATACGACATTGATCTGCAGGGACGCATTCTCTTTTATCATTTTTCACATAACCCTCTACACAAATGCATCCCGAAATGCACACGCTTTGACAATGATGTTTGAGATTCTTATTACAACTTGCCTGGCAATCATTGTTGCCACATTTTGAAAATACTTTATTTGCTCTGATGTCACAGGTGGGTACGGTCCCTGAAATATAATAGTAAGCACAATCATATAGTTTAATATTTAAATGGAAAAATATGTGTAATCAGTCTGTCTGTTCGTCGGAAGTGCTATTAAAATTGTATAGAAGTTGCTTCGGGAGTTATCATTGAAAATTAAAACTATTATTTTTTGTCCCACTTTAGCCCACTCATATGTCAATACTAAACACCAATTCATCGTCAACGGACAATATACTAGTTATGGACATAATATCCGTTAATTTTTTGCCTACATATGTACATGTACTCTGCTTAAAAAAGAAGGCACAAAACCAATGCGTACTGCCAGTTATGAAGTATGGATGTGAAACGTGGATGCTAAATTAGAAGAATTTTACGCAAGATCCAGTGCACATAGAGAAGCATGGAAAGATGTATGCTCGGTACAACGAGAAGAGATCGTAAGAGGAATACATGGGTTAGAAGTATGAAGACTGTACATTTTTTTTAAATCCAACATTCCGCTATGCTTAAAAAATAAGGCATACGACCAATGCGTACTGCCAGTTATGACGTATGGATGTGAAACGTGGATGCTAAATTCAAGAATGTTACGCAAGATCCAGTGCACACAGAGAAGCATGGAAAGATGTATGCTTGGTATAACAAGAAGAGATCGTAAGAGGAATACATGGGTAAGAAGTATGACTAAAGTGGCAGATACAGCTGGAATATGTGAAAAAGATGAAATATTCCATATTTGGCTAACTACTACGTCTTGTTTATAAAAAAAAAAATACATACGACATTGATCTGCAGGGACGCACTCTCTTTTATCATTTTTCACATAACCCTCTACACAAATGCATCCCGAAATGCACACGTTTTGACATTGATGTCTGAGATTCTTATTACAACTTTCCTGGCAATCATTGTTGCCACATTTTGAAAATACTTTATTTGCTCTGATGTCACATTTGGGTACGGTCACTGAAATATCATAGTAAGCACAATCATATAGTATAATATTTAAATGGAAAAAGATGTGTAATCTGTCTGTTCGTCGGAAATGCTATTAAAATTGTATAGAAGTTGCTTCAGGAGTTATCATTAAAAATTAAAACTATTATTTTTTATCCCACTTTAGCCCACTCATATGTCAATACTAAACACTAATTCATCGTCAACGGGAAATATACTAGTTATGGACATAATATCCGTAAATTTTTTATATACATACATACATACATACATACATGTACTCTGCTTAAAAAAGAAGGCATACGACCAATGCGTACTGCCAGTTTTGACGTATGGATCACAGAATATTTTGTTGAAATTTCGTATCTATAGTTTTCACGTTAGCTGTAAGAGATACTGTGATTTTGGCCAACATCTGACGCCCGGAAATGGCAGTTTTTCCTATTTGCATATACATACATATGTATGCCGAAGATCGTATTTTACATACGCGCGCGCATGATATGTATGTATGTGTGTTGGTTGGTGTGGTGGTGTGCATGCACTATATCGATGCAACGTCTTTTTTATGCTATTCTAAAATAAAATCAATGACTGGAGGTTGTTTGTATTGTTTTTTTTTTTTAATTTTTATCGTATGCGTGACATGGCACAATGAACTTGTATCTTTATTCGGTCGATGCTCCATTGCCAATGAATAAACATACAATAGTATTTCATTTTATTTGGTGCAGACAAGTTGAAAATAAGCGTTCATAAAATGAATTTATGCAAATTTATATATGTATATGCAAAGTAGACAAAAATCGCAATCTAAACTATTTTTGCATTTTAATTAATGCGTTCTTTCAACTTCTTTGCAATCTTAATGTTATCTTTGTCGGTTTTTCATATAAATACTTTTATATTATTATTCAAAAATAAAAGTCCTTATTAGGTACTTAATATTTCACAAATGTTAGAAAGTGCTTTCGAAATATCAAAATTTCAAACAGTAACTCATCGTCTAATTTAATTGTTTAAAAACCATAAGTAAAATAAATTAAAACTCACCGCATTGATTGCGGAGTACACATTTTCCATGATTCCTCAGAAAACCAGGACGACAAATGCATTTCGGAACGCATCGTTCGAACTTAGTATCACATTCACGAGTAGACTCTAAACTTTGACAAGTATCGTCGTAGCAAGGATTTGGGCAAGGATCTAATATTTCATTTTCGTGACCTGAAATCATCATAATATATGTATGTATGACATATGTAGGTACAACACAATTCTTCGACTTTAATCGAATACAAATGAATATGATTTTTATTTACCACAACTGTTTACAATTGGCGTAAGGGCACAAACTCCATTTTCATTTCTGACGTATCCCGTTTCACACACACATCCTGGAATGCAAGTAAATGTGCAAGGCTTGCCGTATTCTGCATTTTCTTTGCACACATTGTGTCTACACATTGAGAAGACTTCGTGCGCTGCCTCACATTTCGGATAAGATACTGAAAATTATACAAAATAAGCATTCGAAAGTGAGCGTAATATTTTTTACACTTGCATACTACTTACCGCATTTATTTTTTTGCACGCATTTGAAAGCTTCGTTCCTTACGAATCCTGGAAGGCAGAAACATCCCGGTTCACAGTTTCCTCCTCGATTGCAAGTGAGGCTCAAGCTAGGATTATTGCACGTATCCTCGCATTGGAAATTTCCACAGTTTTTGAACACTTTGTTGTCACGACACATGCCTGAAAATTGACGAAATTGATATACATACGTTTTTCTAACAAATTGATGATTTCAAGCCAAGATCCTAGACTTTTTGAAACATTTTACATATTTCAATTAGCTATTAATTTTTCCTTTCTTATTTAATTTCAGAAGGTAAGCGGAAAACATTATAGAATAAATATCTTTCCCCGGACATTGCACTATACACATAACATCACTAAATTCACTCTCCTGTTAGAATTTACCAATTTATCTGCTTTTGTTGTGAAACGGTTCCACCAAAAGTAGCAACAACTATTTACTATTCTTATGTACCTACATATGTACATACATATATTAAAGGCCTCACAAACTGGAGCGCATTTATCCACTCGCGAATGCTAATCTACTCTGGTTTGTGAGGCTCTACCAGCTATTGAGTCTGGATTTTTATGCCCTTAGATCTTTAGGTTAACATTACTTCAATAAAAAAATCAAATCTTACCAACGCTACATATACATAGGTACAGGGTGCTTGGAGTGATAGCTCATTAGAATATTTTGAGCCATACATGCTTTAGTTTAAAGTTTCATGGTTTTTTTATATTGCATTTTTAAAGATTTAAAAAAAAAACCAAAATCTCACAGTTAGGTAATTACTAATACTGCCCAATTTAAAAGCGGTATGCTAGAAAATTATTATTTTTTTTAATTTTCTAGTGTATATTCAATATAATAAAAACAAATACAAGCATCCGTGTCAACAGAAAAAAATACTAGAGACACGATAAGTTTACGAAAATTTGTCAAGTAGGAGAAAACTGTTTGTGGTATTTAAATAAAAAAACGAAAATAGCCATAAACGTTCAAACTTTTTTAAAAACATGCCTGCTTATTGACCTTTCTTTTGAGTTATCACTCATGCAGATGTCTCGCCAATTCTCAGAATTGGGGTATAAAAACCAAATTGAGAGAGGGGGCCGAACAGAGAGAACCCAATCAATTCTGCCTAAAATTAGCTTCCAAGCACCCTGTATATAGTAATACCTACTCAAATTGAGAAAATCAAATAAATCTTCGGATAAAACAGTGTTGGTCCCTTTTAAAAACACGCGGTTAGAATAAACAGATTTCGGGTAGGTATAACAATAGCGCAATATTGCGCAATAGCGTTATTGTTGATAAATCATCGGATAAAAATTTTACTTACGGCATTCATCCGATCTGATGCACTTTCCATCGATGTTTTCCACGTAGCCTTTTTTGCAAACGCATCCACCTTTCTCGAAGCATATATTAGGACAGTTACGCTGATCTTCATGTCTGTTTGCGCAAGTTTTCGGACAAACATTTCCACATGGTTTAAACTCCGCATTAGGATCCAAGCAGTCTTCTTCTGATTGTACATATATATAAAATAATATTAAAATGTTAAAATGTTGTCTAGGCAATTTTAAACTTTTTTATATGCTTTTTTACATCGAATTTTATTAGTACGGGTTTCGCGCCCGCTCACTCATCGATGTCTCTTAAATAAAAGCCGAAATTTTTTTCCATACGTTACGCATATATTACCATCTTATTTTTACTTTAATAAAAATTTTTGTGTGAACAAATTCATCCATAAATTACAAACTCGAAACTATTCCAAAATACATTTAATTGTTAGAATGAAAATAAAAACTTACCACATTCCTTTCTTCGCACACACTCGTGCCTTTCATCTCTGACGTATCCTGGTTGGCAAAAGCATCCGTTTGCACAACTCAAACTAGGATTACATTTAGAACTCATATCGGGATTTTTACACGTGTTTTCGCATTCTTGAAATTCGCATATTTTGTACACTTCGTTTCGTTTGCATTCATCTAAAAAAAAAAAAATTATAATAATAATGTAGTTTCTAAGAATTGATAAAAACTGTACTGTATTTTTTGTACTCACGACAATTTTCCGGCAGGACGCATTTTCCTTGTTCGTTTTCAACGAAACCTGGTCGACAAACACACCCTCCTCCATCCTGGCACGCTTTATGACACAACTTATGTTTATGTACATCAGAACAAGTCAAAGGACAAGCATTTCCACATGGGTGAAAGATTGCGTTAGGATCTGGGCAATGTTCTGTCAAAAAAATCAATAAAAATCTCAAAAGACTTAATTTTTCGTGTTATGAATCATTTAATTATTATCAAAGTACGAGTATTTCATATTGCATAAAGACATTATTTTTATTATTATGACTTACCAATCTATAAAATCGTAATAAAATATTCAAATTCAATATTTTGCGTAAAAGCGTAGGTACTAAAATTATTAAATCTTTATATTATAAACGAATAAGCGTCGAAATAAATAAACATCTTCGAAAACTATTATATGATTCATAATAACAGTAGATTGCTATTGAAGTCGTAAAATTATAATAATATTGATAAATGCGTCTGGAGCTTGTCGCATTTGCATAAAAAAAACACACACCAGTGCTATAAAATATATAAATCAGCAATTTGTCACGCTAATAAACAAATCACGTTATAAATTTACATGAATAGTTTAAAGCTGTTTACGACAGCAAATTATATATATATCAAAAAACATTATAATATAATGTCTTTTACATATTGTCGTCGTAAATAGCTTAAAATTATCTATGCTAATTTTTTAATTGATTCATGATATTAAACAACATCTTAAAATATACTCGGTTCAATTTTATGAGTTTTATACATATGTATGTATATACATACATATTTTATAGGTACTACGTTTCTATAAATTTAGATTTTTGCAAGCGTTGACATAAAACGCAACATTAAAATCACACATTAACGCTTACTTTACACTTTTAATCAACAACAAACACATGGAAAACAATCTGAGTGAAATAAATTGACAATAAAATAAAAACAATGAAATAAATTGGAAATGCAGACGCGTAAGTTTAATGATACATTGTATATTCGTTTGCAGTTGATAAAATTCAAAAAAGAAGATTACATAGATAGATAGACTTTGAACTTTTTTAAAGAATAACTAGGTAATAAATACCAATAAACTTTGTCATATTGTGATAAATTACTGTCGTGATTCTCGCTGCGCTCGTATATGGCCGTGCCATAAAGGATTAGGCCAAAGTTTAAGCCCGTATCGGTGGAACATTGATTGTTTAGTGTTACCGTAAGTGACCTAAGCGTTGCCGGTAGCGTCACTTTACGGGAATTGTTTATCGGTCGTTATAGTGACGTTTCACCGTTGCGCAGACTTTGGGCTATTATATATACATACATATGTATACTAGTTGAATATCAACGCCCGCTGAATTTTAAATTACGTAAAGCGCTTTTTTAATAGAGCTCCCCACTAACTGATCGCACGGTTGTAAGTGACAAAAAAATAATAGTTTTAATAGCGCCATCTATGTATTATAGCAATCCCGTAGTATCGATTTTTTTTTTTTACTTTACTATTTAGGTATATTATAATTATTAATTATTATATACATATATAATAATTATAATTTTGTAGGTGATTTTGTAAAAATCAAAAAACAAAAAAAATAATAGTTTTTATAGCGTCATCTATGTATTATTAGCAGAGTCACGATCCCTTATATGTATGTGGGTATAGGTAATGTTTAAAAAAAAAGGACCAAATCAACAACGGGCCGTGGCGTATGCGTTAGCGAGATTACTCCCGACCTGGCGTCCCGGGTTCGATCCCCACTCATTCTGGTTTTTTTTAAATTATTTTTCCTCATTTCCTATTTATTTTAATTATAGGTAATGTTTAAATCGACCAAGGGCGATAGAGTATAGCGTTAGCGTGATTACTCTCGAGCTTGCGGTCCTGGGTTCGATCCCCCACTCTTTCTGGTTTTTTAATTATTTTTCCTCAGCGAGCGTTATCAGCAGACTGACAGACAGACAGACGGATTTCGGCTATTATATATATATATAATAATACGAAAGTAATTAATTAATTATATACATTTATACATATAAATAATACATACTGCACTGTTGGACAGGTATACACTCTCCGTTGTTATTCCTCAAATATCCTGGCGTACAAACACACCGCGGCTTGCATTCCTTGGCTTCAGAACTGCAACTAAAGTGGAAACGCATTCCAGTGTCGCAAGACTCGTCTAGACAGGGTCTCGGGCAAGGATCGTATATTTCGTTTGAACCGAGACACGTCAGTGGCGCTGAAAGGACATCAAAATTTCAGAACAGCACTGGCGAAAACGTATGCTGAAAGAATGATGATACTTACGACAGTGTTCAACGGGAACACACACACCGTTTGAATTCCTTCTATGGTTAAATTCACATTCACACGTCGGTCTACACCTAAATGTGAATGGATTTTCACGATTGCACGACGTTTCCTTTCCGATCGATTCGCACGTGCGAACCGAACACGTGTGCGGACAACGGTTTAACTTTTCATTGTGAGGACAGTCTGAAAAATTTGTCGCACATTCGTTTAGTTATTCATCAGCGCGTGTGCTGGTTGTTTTGTGCTGCGTACACACCGACGAACCGAACGGCGAACGACGAAGCGGTCGCTAACCTTTCGTACCTCACCCACCACTAAACTCAAAATCTCGAATCCGGCGGACCACTACCATGATTTTTTCCATAAAAATAACATTTTAAATATGAAATGGTAATTACACTCGTATTTGCACTACAAGTTAATTGCAAAAAGTTGAACATCACCATATAATGAACGATATATTAATTACACCGAGCAACAAAAAAAATACCCAGAGCGGAGATTAGTCAATCTTTACTAAGTTTAACCCACTGAATTTGAATCCGATAATGATTTTTGTTGATATGCTCTCGTGTATGAGATATTCGCAATTATTTAAAAAATGTAAAAAATATCCATTTTTTTGGCTCTTGCGGCCTATAACTCAAAATATAGTATTGCTGTGCTCAAAGTGAGTATTGAAATCAATAGTCAGATATTTTTCCTATTGATTGTGATTTTTTATTGCTTTAAAATACTTATAATTAATTATCTAGCGAATTTTTAAAGTTAAAAATATTTTTTTCCCGTGCCATATACATATAATGCTATGCTAATATATGTATATATTGAGATAGAAAACCAATCCTTATAAACGTGATGAAATAAAAAATTCTCTAAACAAACGCCAAATAACACTGGCATACGACCAATGCGTACTGCCAGTTATGACGTATGGATGTGAAACGTAGATGCTAAATTCAAGAATGTTACGCAAGATCCAGTGCACACAGAGAAGCACGGAAAGGTGTATGCTCGGTATAACAAGAAGAGATCGTAAGAGGAATACATGGGTAAGAAGTATGACTAAAGTGGCAGATACAGCGGAATATGTGATAAACGTGACTGAGATACTGGCATGGTATCCGAATGGATGTGATAAAGACCGAGTGGAAGGTGGGCTGATGAATTGAGAAGAATGTGAGGAGTCATTGTGGATGCAGATTGTTCAAGACAGACAGGAGTGGAAGAGGATTGGAGTCGTCTTTATCCAGCAGTGGATGGTGATGGTGATTATGAAAAATGCAGACCACCAATATGATGATGATTATGGAGCGGTCCGGCACAATAACAATTCGCCTTTGCCCTTCGTCGTTCGCTTTTCGGTTCGTTGGTGTGTACGCAGCATATTACTCACCGCAAAATTCCATGGTGACGCATTCGTTGTTCGAATTGCGATAGAATCCTGGTTTACATCCACAGCCTGCCGTGCAGTGTGATAAACTACAAGATATGTCAACCGATTGATGATGATTGTTGATTGTAAGCGATGTATGGTGATGATTGTAAGCGAATTCTGGTCGATTCAAATCTGAACATTTCCGTTTGCAATCGGACACGCAGTCAATGTACACTTCGTTCACTCCGTTGCAAACTTTCGGCGCTAATAAACAACAGAGTATTAAGTGTATTCGATATTTTTGTCATATTATTACTATAAATAACAAAAAATGCAATTGTACGTCCTCATTTTATATATTGTGGTTCATTTTCAAATTTAATAAATGGGGTAGTTAAAGATAGGTTGCAAAAACTACAAAATAGAGCTATGCCGAGTATTTTAAATGTCAATGATTAACTAGTATAAGATATATGTTGAATTAATTGAATTGGATGCATGTAAATGAAACCTTAAAAGTTTGCATGTTAGTATATATATTTTTTTAATTATGTAGATAAGAATTTATTACCAAAATATTTAATAAGAGGGTATAATTTCCATAGTCATAATACTAGGGGTAAGAATAAGTTAATAGTTAAGAATCTTGTACAGGTGTACAGGGGTGTTGTTGAATTAAATAATGGCCTATCAGAAGTTCTCAGAAATATAAATAAAATTGACAGATTCCTGGCAACCTTAAAACAGCACCTCTGTACAAGTGCTGGTAGATAATAAGTTTATTTTGTAAAGTAATGTTCGTTTGTAATTAGATTTTTAAGCTACCTTAAATGAATAAATTATAGTACATATCTATAATGAATTTTAATAACTTAGCCGGCCGGCATAGCTTTTATAGCCGGCATAACTTTGGGGCTGGCATAGCTTTTAGGGAGCCCAAAAAAAAGGCCACCGGGGCTTGAGGGAGGTCTGGGGGGTGGTAAGGGGCCGGCATTGCTTTTCGGGAGTCCAAAAAAGGGACCGCCGGGGTAAGAAGGATGGTTTGGGGGTTGGTAAGGGGCCGGCATTGCTTTTCGGGAGTCCAAAAAAGGGTCGCCGGGATAGGAGGGGGGCCTGGGGGGTGGTAAGGGGCCGGCATTGCTTTTCGGGAGCCCATAAAAGGGGCCGCCGGGGCTTGAGGGGGGGGACTGGGGGGGGTGGTTTGAGGGCCGGAATGGCTTTAGGGGGTATCAAAAATTGAAAAAAATTTCAAAAAAAGTTCCAAAAAAAGTCCAAAAAAAAAGTTGAAAAAATCCAAAAAACTCGAAAAAAACTCGAAAAATCCTATAGTGACGTCATAGCATTATTATACTCCCTAAAAGCTATGCCGGCCCCTTACCACCCCACAGCCCCCCTCCTGCCCCGGCGGCCCCTTTTTTTGGCTCCCGAAATAATTTACTAAACAAACACTTTATTACATTATATTAATTACACCCCGGGCAAAGCCGGGTAATAAAGCTAGTATAGCATAAGCAAAGCTTTGAGTGACCTATTGACTATTTCGTACTAAAGAGCACTAAACTTATTACCTCGCGTTAAATTGAAGTGTTATACCAAATAATGAAAAATAATATCAAATCAAATATATTGCACTAAAAATATCGAGTTCATAACTATTTATTATATTGTTGTGTTGAAAGACAGTGTTGTGTATTATAGTGTTGAGAAAATCTCGGGAATAATCTTTTGGAGAATATTCTCCAAACCGAGAATTTTCTGTTTAAAATTGTAGTACATAATGCAATGTACCCTGGGCTCCATCGGCCACCATGTATTTTAAATAAATAAATACTAGCCCTTACTGTATTTGCTATATACAATAAACTCCCTCTAATTCGTGGCTAATACTTGGGAGAGGTGATACGGATTAGACGAATAATATTAGTTTAATATCCGTGACAAAAACTAAATTTGATGGGGGGTGAATATGACAAAATTTTTACGATCTTTTGTGCTAAGTTTAAATGAATGATTATATCATAAGTTGGAACATTTTCACTGGAATATCATAACCAAAGCAATAAAAATATGTATACATCATTTATTGCTTCCAGAGTTAATAAGCATTGTATTGCTGTGAGAATTTCGCGGAAAACGTTCATGCTAGTAGTGCGTATGTTAAAATGACGAAATTACACATTCAGTGTCGTCAGAATGAAAAAAATGTCATTCAAAATGATCTCAGACACTCTAGAAAGTACTTTTACTCCTATTAGGTTCTGAAAATATCCTAGAGTCCTCTAAAAAGCTATTAAACTATCTAGAGATGTTTAATAACCAATAAAAAAGAAAATTCTCAAATATTCTCGACTTACATATAAGTATTAATTTTAGGTACAAAAAAATTTAAATAATTTACATACCGCATTCTGTTTTCGACACGCACTTTCCCACACTGTTTCTCAAATATCCTGGTCGACAATCACATCCTGCTTTGCAGTTAATCAAATCGCAATCGAGCCGTTGTCCAAAATTTGCGCAAACTTCACCGCAAGGCGCCACACACTTTGTATAAACTTCGTTTTGACCGTAACACTCGATATGACCAACTACAAAAAATCATTGTATACAATTATTTAATATATATAGATATATTTCAGATTAATTAGATATTTGCAACTTACTATGTACACACTGGTCAACAGAGACGCAATTCCCAGCTCTGCTTTTCACGTAACCGTTTCGACAAACGCATCCTGGAACGCAATTCTCCTTGCAATCTAGGTGTTGTATATGGGTATGATGATTATCGCAACTTTTCTGGCATTGATTATTTCCGCATTTTGAAAATATTTCGTTAGAGCCCGGACAAGAGGTATCTGAAAACGCAGACATTGTGAATCATTCGTGTTGAATGTTCAACATCATGAAAATGCGAAAATTCACTATGTACATATATGTATTGGAATTTTTATATTCCAAATGGGATATTTTATAGCCCAGTGTGGGAAATTTTCGATAACAAAATCCAACTTTAGCCAGTGAATTGTGTATAAAATTCCCGTATATTTCCATAATATGGGAAACCCAGTGGTCGGGAACCGGCGGCTCCGGAGCCGCATGCGGCTCTATGCACGAAAACCTGCAGCTCTCGCTGTCATCCAACGTATTGCGTGAAATACAAAATGTTCGAAATGAATCCCATTTCCACAACGTCGTGACTATGAAATGCTTTAAGTTGGTTTTTCAGATTAAACTTTACAATAATTTTTAGTAATAAACTGTCGAACGTTAAGAAATATAAAGAGGATAACTAATTTCGTACATTTCATTAATCATTAATGAGTAACATTTAATTTAATTTTGTATATATACATATGTATGTCATAATAATCATTGTCAGCCGTTCACTATCCACTGCTGGATGAAAGCCTCTCCAATCCTCTTCCATTCCTGTCTGTCTTGAGCAATCAATGATGCATCCAGTAAACTCCACACATATTCCTCTTAATTCATTAGCCCATCGTTCAATCGGTCTACCTTGCTTTCTTTCACATCCTCTTGGATACCATTCCAGTATTTCTCGAGGACTACTTATCACGAGGACAACTTATTTCTTACTATTGTTAATGATTAACAAGTAACATTTAATGTAATTTTTAATTTACGTACATATGTATAATAAAGAAAATAATATGTTGCGGCTCCCAAACTTACCAATTTTGCAAGGTTTTCCCTAATTTGGCTCTTCGAAAAAGGTTTCCGACCACTGGCTTAGCCTTTCAAAAAAAAAAATACAATATTGAACGCCTTTCATCGCCATAGTCTAATTAATTTTTGCAAATACTAATTTAAACGTCCATTACGTAGGTATGTACATACATAAAAACATCTTAAATAAAATATGGAATTCTGAGATATTTTTTCACTACTTACGGCATTTTTTTCGCGACACACATTTTCCCTTGTCATCTCTCAAATATCCAGCTCGACATATACAACCTGGATAGCAACCAGGACGAAAATTGCACTTTCCATGCAAATCCGGATTGCTGCACGTGTTTTGGCACGGATGATTGTTGCAAAAGCTGTACTCCTCGTGAACTGAGGGACAATCTATTGGGAAAAGTTCAACATTTAAATCAATTTAGACTACTGAAATTATGAATATTTTTCTTCAGAGCATCAATCAATCAAATTATTACCACACTCTGTATGTAGAACGCAACGTCCTTTGTGATTCTTCAAATGACCCTCCATACAAACGCATCCAGGTTTGCATTCTTCGTTACATTCATGTCGAGTTAAGCCAGTATTACACGTCCTTTGACACGCTTCATTGGCACAATGAGAATGAACTTCCTTCAACCCTAAAAAAATCGTACTCGATAATATATGTCGTACATTAAACCTATCCAACTTTAAATAGATATTAAAATTTACTTGATGAGCATCGCAATTCGTGTTTGGTACCGTTCGCATAACACAATACCAACAACAGTAAACATGCCCTTAAGTTACCCCCTGACATTTGTGAAAAAATTTCTCGAAGAAGCACAACTGTCGAAATTGATGGTCAGTTATAGACAAACTGAAAAGTGTTAATCGAGTTCGTATATATCACACCAACTCATATTTTTTTTTATATCTTCTCTGAAATAAACCGGCTTTACATCCGTAAATTTGTTGGCTGTTAATCCATGATGGAATCAATCCAAGCACCTACAACCTTACTGGTATTACAAAAAAAATCAACAAGGATCAACAACCGTATAAAATTTATTGGATAGTGGAGCTATTGATTTTTTCTTCTGAAAGCTTCGTGGTCGTAAATATTGTACATAGCTGTATAATAAAAGTTTTCTTGAGACAACTTTTATATAGATATATAACATAGCGATGAGGCTAAAGTTGCATTTTGTTGTAAATGTGATGTAAGGCAGTTCCAAATGAAAAGGCGATTTTTTGCAAAACAGATATATGTATATATTTGTTTTTTTTAAATTAACATTGCCGTTTTACTGCATCTACGACATTGCAATATTTTAAAATTTTGCTACTGTATAAATTGGTAGCACTGAGAGTACTGCCAGTTTTTTTGAAAGTAACGTGTGACAAAGATATTTTATATTTATTTATACGATAATAATATTATTATAAACCAGTGTAAGCCCGTTGAATATCAACGGACGGGTTTGGCGTAATTGATTACGGAACAATTTAGCAAAGTCGCGAACCTACTAAGGATTAATATTTTCAAATTATAAGAGGCCTCCCATTACCGGTGTTGCGTGAATGCGTTATTGCTAACTCACCCAACATAATGATCACGGGTTCAAATGCCACTCGCGACGTTCGTGTTTTTTCAATTGAATTTGAATTTCAGCCTTTACCGAGGCGAGCGTTATCAGCAGATGAAATAGGGCTACTATATATATTATTTCAGATGTTGCTAATCATATCAATCTCTACAAATTTAAATACTTTAACTTTTCCTATAGAATCTACTCACTATAGCATTGCTCGGGTAAAATGCATTTGCCGTTAGCATCTACGACATATCCAGACAGACGGAATTGGGCTATTATATATTTAACAATACATATGTATGTATTTTTGAAATTGTACGAAATTATACGAAATTGGTCTATTATATATGTATGTATATACTAGTGTAAGCCCGTTGAATATCAACGATGCATTCTCTCATCACCCGTAGGTACTGGAAAATAATATTAAATTTAATAGTTTTTATAGTTGCAATGCCCCATCTATGGCGCGTTATAATACAACAACGTAACAATTTAGCAAAGTCACGAGCCTATTTATTATATAAATATTATAAATAGTCCAAAAAATAATAATCAAAAAAGTCCCCTCTGGTGTTCCCCAGGGCTCTCTTCTCGGTCCTCTTTTATTCTTACTACATATATATCAATGATATCAATTCATGCTTTTCCCATTCCTCCTTCCTTCTATTTGCTGACGACACTAAAATTAAAAAAAAAAACTCTTCTACTGATGACTGCCTTAAGCTTCAACATGATCTAGATTATATTTCCAAATATTGTTCATCAAACCAGCTCTTCCTTAATATACTTAAGTGTTCTCAAATTTCATTTACCAGGCTCAAATCTCCCATACTATTCTCTTACAAAATTAATAATATTCCAATTAAAAAAGTTGATACTGTCCGAGACCTTGGCATTGTTTTCGATACTAAGCTTTCGTTCAATAACCATATTGACCTGATAACCAGTAGGGCTTATAGAAATCTAGGTTTCATCATGAGGGTGTCCAAGCCTTTTAAGTCTTGTGATACCCTTAAATTACTTTTCAACTCCTTTGTCAGAAGCCACCTGGAGTTTGCAAGTACTGTGTGGAACCCCTTATACCATATAAACATCCTTAGACTGGATAAAATCCAAAAAAGGTTCCACACATACTTGCAATTTAAATTCCACATCCCAATTATTCCTAATTCTTTGTTTATTCCCAATTTAACCCCCCCCCCCCCCACTCGTAACAAGAAGAATCATAAATGACCTCTGTTTTTTGTACAAAATCCTTAACAATTTAGTTGATAGTCCTTATCTCCTTTCTAAAATCTCCCTTAATTGTCCTTCCAGAACGTTCCGTAATCCTAAATTGTTCCACCTTTAGTTCTTATCCTCAAACTTATCTCTCAACTCATTCATCAACAGATCATGCAATACTTTCAACAAACTTCCTATTTCATTTGATATATTCACCTCCAACCTCTATACTTTCAAAATTCATCTACATATATATATAAACACTTTTCCAATCCCTAATCCTACCCACACTCTTCCTAAATCCCTTCCAAATCTCCCTCTCCCTTCACACTACTTTCTTTAAGTTTCTTACATTTATTATCTTTCTATTGCTTTATTTATGTTATATCTAATTTTACTTATAGAAACTATGTATATCTATTATATTCATCGATCTTGACCTCTTTTGTACTAGCGTTGCGTCGGCCAGAGGTTTATTAAGTCATCGTTTTTCTTCTGCCCCATAGTAGTTTTTTGTGACAATTGTCATAATTATGGGTTGGTTGCATTAAACTGGCTCTATTACTTTATTATACATACTATATACTGTTGTGCTTTATTAACTACTGTTACTTTACCTTTCTGTTACTTTATTTTACTTTACTTTACCTTTCTGTTACTTTATTTTACTTTACTATATTACCTTAGTACTTTACTAGCTGTTGTTACTCTATTCTATTATTCTATACTATATGCTTTTTTACTATAATATTGTTACTTTACTTTAATTTACTGTTGTACTATATTGGCTGTTGCTTTGTGTTCTTTTACTCTGTTTTTGATTTTTTCTTTCTTGTGTTGTTACTATTTGTGGAGACCTGTTATTGGCTTTCTGTATTTATATAAGTTTATTTTTTGTAACATAGCTGTTGGTCTTCCTAAAATAAATAAAAATAAAAAATAGCCACGTTGAAGTCTGCCTATCATCTGGTTTGGCTCACCGCGTAAGCGCTCTGTTGTGAATCAGCAATACCGGGTTCAAATCCCACTCGTGCGACGTTCTGGTTTTTTAATTATGACTTACCGAGGCGAGCGTTATCAGCACAGACACACACACACAGACAGACAGAGACGGATTTCAGCTATTATATATTGAGATATAATAATGCTTATATTTTCATGGTCTCAAGAAATTCCTGTATTTAACTGTTTTTATTACAACGATCTATGTAAGTGTTGTAGTTTCTAGAGTCTAGAGTAGAGTCGAGTCTAGTTTCTAGAGTAGACTCTTTTCATTGTGATTGTTAAAAATTGTAGTAAAAGTTCTCCACTATGCTGTGTAGTTAAACTTTTATTCACAACAAAGCAAAGGTGTAATAATTTTCTTCAAATGTTGCGTATGTCACGTGGAACTTCCCAGCAGATAGTATGGAACTTCTCAGTAGATACTAAGTCAGAAATCAAAAAAAGTTAACATCAAGTAATAACTCACCCAACACGAATAGCCATATTATTTTAAATCAAACAAGTTTCAAATGTTGGAAAAACTCAAAGTAACTAATAAGTATACTTATAAAATATATCAAATTTGAACCGACAGAGAAGAGCGAAACCTGTATTCGCTCACTAGAAAAATCAATTCAATGTTTAAATTAATTAATACATTTTTTTAATCGTATTGCTTATAAATAATAACAAAATCTTAATAAATTACCGTATATATGATGCAAATAAATTATCCAGTTTACCCGATACGGACTTCTCAGATTGACATTTTCTCAATATGTAAAAATCACACAAAAATGTATTTTATTGCTGAGTCACTGGCTAGCTTAAAAACATTATACAGGTTAATCAAACGGTTATTTTAATTTAATTTATTTTAAAAAAACACGGCCAATGATCTCCGACAGACTTAATTTATTACCACTTCATACGAAAATGACCATAAGTTCGATGTTATGAATATTGCACGCGATGAACCCGTTATAAAAGTGGGCGATAGGTGGTAAAAAGTTATCTTATAGTGTATAGTTATAGACGTGTATACAGCTGACGTAAATTTATGTACAATAACCTCAATTTTAATTCAAAGATATTGTTAGACAGTCACGACATAAATAGCATACATGTAGAGTTCAACTGCAGGTCAATAACTTCTTGGCTAAACGTAAATTAAAAAAAAAATAACGAGCATCCAAAAAGTTTTATATACATACCTATGTATGTATCGAGGATAATCAACTTCTTCGACAATTTGTGCGATTTTTATTATCGTACGTGGTTTAAATTTGCATGAATTAAGATTAACTATAGGAGTAATTACTAATTCCGTTCGCAAGTACATACATTATAACATATATTTTGGGCCTAAAGTTTTATTCTTATCGTACAAAATTGACTGTTTGAAAGCTGTTGAGCGGTTACTCAATACGAATGAAAAAATATTGATTGAAAAATAAACTAGTTGATGTAATCTACCTTGATTTTGAAAAAGCATTCGACTGAGTACCCATTAAACATCTTATGAAAAATCTCGACCACTTTGTTGTCAGACGTAAATTACTAACTTGGATTGACAGTTTTCTTAGACTAACAAGTTTCACCGTTCGTATTGGCGACAGTTTGTCAGATATATTGCCGGTACTCAGGTGTGTTCCTTATTGGGTCCATTGTTGTTCTTAATTTATAAGTGTGACATTGTGAGTGATATTAGATCTAACAATTCCATATTTGCTGATGAAATTAAACTTTTTAGCCCTGTCTCTCCGGATATAAACAGTTTACAGTATGACCTAAACTCTATAAATAAACCAAATAGTGCCAAACATGGGTATTGTCTTTAAACGTTAATAACGTTTTACACCTAGGCCGAACTAACCCCCAAATTTGTTATTTAATTTATAATGTAAGTACCCCAAAAAGTTGCATCTCAAATGGACCTAGGTGTAGTTATCTCAAAAGACCTAAAATGGTCAACTCATATAAACTCCTTATATGTACATATATATATATATATACATATATGTATTATCAAACGTGTATTTAAGAAATTTAGTATCCAGTCGCTGTCAAAAAATTATAAATCGTATATTAGACCTAAATTAGAATTTGTTGTAAATGTTTGGAACCCCAACTTCAAAAAAGACATTGTACATATGTTTAGAAAGGGTCCAAAGAAGGATTACAAAAATGCCATCTGAACTTCGATCACTATCCTATAATGAAAGTTTGAAGAAAATGAGTCTTACATCTTTGGAGACGAGAAGATTGAGAGGCGATATAATAGAAGTGTATAAAATAATAAATAATACTTAATAACTTTCAATAAAAACGCACATCCCACAGTACACTGAAACTACTAAAAGTCAAATCGAACAAAATTGTCAGAGACTCATTCTTTTCAAATATGTAGAGTGATCGAAGTTTGGAACCGCCGCCAAATCAGCTAGTAACTTCTGAAAATACGAATTTCTTTAAAAATCATCTCGATAAGTTTTTGAACATACATATGTAAATGGATTTTTGTAATCCTTTAAATGTAAATAATTAAAAATTGTATGTATGTATGTACACATTATAACAGACTCCTGGGCTCCATCGGCTTCGCCGCCTGCCCATTTATTTAAAATAAATAAATGTATTTGAAGTAGATTAAAATTCACAATAATTATTTTCAAGTTTATCTTACTACCAAATTATCGTGTGTAGGGAACAAGGCTGAATAAATAAATAAATAATTATCAACAATATTTTATTTTTCGTTTCGTTTTATTGACAACTATGTATACGTAATAACGGTCATCAATTACAATCATAAATTCGTGAATAAAACGGTATTTTGCCATTTTTGTTTGCTATATTTGGATTGGCTCCTTTATCCAACAAAAATAAAATTGCTTTCGTATCATTACACTTAACGGCAAAGTGGAGCGCCGTATCGCCATCACAATTGATCACATTTGAATCGGACATTTTCTCCAAAAGTATCTTAATTGCCGCAGTACTAGAGTTACTTGCAGCAAAGTGTAGTGCTGTGTTGAGTTGTAAATTAGTCTTGTTTACATTGGCTTCTTTTTTCAAAAGCGTTTTTAATGCTTCAACATCATTATTGGCAGCAGCGTAATGGAGCGCTGTATTTCCAAGATTATCTTCAGCATTTATATCAATTTCGTCTCTTTTCAAAAGCTCTTTTATTGTTATTTTATTTCTCCTACCCACAGCATGGTGGAGGGCTGTACTACCCTTTATATTTTTCGCATTCAAATCAACATTTTTATTCAAAATCAGTTGGATTGTTTCAATACTGCCGTATGCTGCAGCATAGTGAAGTAACGATTCACCTTTT
Source organism: Parapsyche elsis (assembly GCA_022651745.1). Classification (NCBI taxonomy): domain Eukaryota; kingdom Metazoa; phylum Arthropoda; class Insecta; order Trichoptera; family Hydropsychidae; genus Parapsyche; species Parapsyche elsis. The sequence continues at coordinate 628,255 of JAGVSN010000076.1, read as the reverse complement.
TTATTTTGCATTTTCATTTCGGCTCCTTTTTCTAAAAGAAACTCCAATTCTTTGATGTTGTCATTTTCCGTAGCGCAAAAGAGTGGTATGTTGTGATATACATTAGTCGCGTTCAGATTGGCCTGTTTCTCCAAAAGAAGTGTTATTGCTTCGACACTTCCACTACACGCAGCAAGATGTAGTGGTGTATTGCCAATTGTATTAGTTGAGTTTGGATCCACTCCTCTCTCCAGAAGAAGTTTAATTGCTTCAATACTGTCATTTTCCGCAGCGCAGTGAAGTAGTGTGTCACCATTTTCATTGCAAACGTCGATGACACTTTCTTCTAAAAGATATTGCAATGCTGAACTATTCTTGTTTTCCGCAGCGCGAAACAGTAATATTTTTCTCTCCTCACGATCAACTGTAGTCAAAAGCGCTCCGATTGCATCAATTTTATTGTTATCTATAGCAAAAATGAGTGGTGTGGTGTTATTAATACAAATATTTGGATTGGCTCCCTTTTTTAAAAGCATTTTTATGGCTTCAGCTTTGTTGCTGGATACAGCGCGATGGAGTGGTGTGTTGTAATTTACATCAACCATGTTTGGATTAGCTCCATTATCCATGAGCAATTCTATTATTTCGGTACTACCTTTGTATGCAGCATAGTGCAGTGCTGTCTCATTATTTCCATCGAACTTGTCAATCTCAGGTTTCTTCGTCAGAATCAACCTCATAGCTTTGATATTATTATTTTGCGCTGCACAAATAATAGGTGTTGAACCATTTGCGTCAATCGCGTCCAGACCGTGTTCCATTTACAAAAGCAATTTTATAGATTTAATACTGCCATGTTTTACAGCACAGTGAAGCAATGTGTCACTATTTGTATTGGTCTGTGCTAGATTGACGTCCTTCTTCAAAATCAATTTAATTGTATCAACACTATCGCGGGAAACGGCGTTATAGAGAGGTGTGTTGCCATAACGATTGGTTAGTGTTTGATCGGCTTTGCTATCTAAAAGCAATTCTACCATTTTAGCATTATTATTGTAAGCAGCACGATGGAGCGGTGTATCACTATCTTTATTGATGGCGTTTGGATTGGCGTTTTTTTTCAAGAATAGTTGAGCTATTTCAACATTACCTTTGTGCGCTACATTGTGGAGTGGCGTGTTGCCAGATTTATTACAAATATTTATATTTAAATTAGGCTCCTTCTCCAAAATCACTTTTACCACATTAAAATTATTACTCGATGCAGCAAGATGGAGTGGTATATCTCCATTGTTATTGATCGCGTTTAGATTAGCTCCTTCTTCCAAGAACAGTTGAACCATTTCATAATTGCCACAGTGCGCTGCACGATGAAGCGGTGTGTCACCAGTTTTATTAGAAATATTTAAATCAACCTCGCTTGTAGTGGCTGCTCTATCCAAAATATTTTTTACTATTTCAAAGTTGCCTTTATCTGCTGCGTAATAGAGTGGTGTGTTGCCAGATTTACTGCAGATGTATATGTCAAAACTTGGCTCCTTATCCAAAATCATTTGTACCACTTTAGCATTATTGCTGCATGCAGCACGATGAAGTGGTGTATCATCATCTACATTGATCGCATTTGGATAAGCTCCTTTTTGCAAGATCAGTTCTACTATTTCATCGTTGCCATTGTACGCTGCATAATGAAGCGCCGTGTTGCCAGATTTATTGACAATATTCATATCCAAATTGGGATTTATCTTCAAAATGCATTTTATTGCTTTAACATTATCATTTGTTACAGACAAAAGAAACGCTGTATCGTCATTTTCGTTAAGCAGGGTCACATCGGCTCCTTTTTTCAAAAGAAGTTGCATTGCTTCAATTCTATTATAATCAGCTGCATAATGGAGCAGTGTGTCACGTTTTATATTGATTACCCTGGAATCCGCTCCTTTCTTTAAAAGAAATTCTATTGCCTTGATATTATTGTTTTTGACAGCAAAATGGAGTGGCGTTTCGTCATTATTGTTTTTTACATCCAAATCAACATCATCCGAAATTAACTTTATTACATCAACGTTTCCATTGTTCACAGCATAATGTAGTGCGGTATCACCATTCATGTTAATCTGATGTAGATCGACGCCTTTCGTTGAAAGCAATAATGATATTGCCTCAGTATTTCCAGCATTCAAGGCATAAAATAGTGGTGTATAACCACTCTTATTCATTGCATTTAGATTTACTTTTTTATCCAAGAGCAATTTGATTACATGAATATTAAAATTAAATGCGGCGCGGTGAAGTGGTGTATCTTCATTTTCATTAATCACATTTGGTTTAGCTTTGTTATTCAATAGTAATTTTATGGTTTCAACACTTCCTTTATATGCAGCATAATAAAGTGGTGTGCTGCCATGTTTATCAACTTTGTTTGGATCAGCCTCTTTATTTAAAAGCAATTCTATAGCTTGAGCATTGTCATTTTTTGCGGCAATGTGCAGTGGAGTGCAGCCAATTTCGTTCATCACGTTTGGATCGGCATCTTTCTCTAAAAGAAATTGTATAACTTGGCAATTATCACTTTCTGTAGCACAAAACAGTGGTGTATAGCCTTTTGTATTTTTCGCATTTAAATCGGCACCATTCTTCAAAAGTATGTCTACTATTTGAAAATGGCCATTGTATGCTGCGTGATGAAGCAGTGTGTTGTTAGATTGGTCACGGACGTTTAAATCGACTTTATCTTTATAACCTATGAAATATTCGATAATTTTTAAGTCACCTTCGGTTGCAGCAATGTGAAAAATAGTTTTACCTTTGAATTTTGATTGCGATAATTCGGGATATTTTTCGACTAGCTCGAAGCATTCATCTTTATTACCAGCTAATACAGCTTTGATATACTTTGCGTGAAATAGATTATCGTCGCCAGTTTTCAAAATCTTAGCAATATTCACATATCCATTCAAAACAGCGTAATCTGCGGGTGTATACCCTCTCGAATCTTTTTGGTTTGCTAAATTGCCAATCTCGGATATGAGGTATCTGACAACTTCTGTGTTTCCATTTTTAGCTGCGCTGTGCAAAGGTGTTTCCTGCAAGTTATTACAAAGGCAAAGTTCAGTTGTCTCTTTAATTGATTCCCGTATGGCACGAATTGCAAGGAAATTATTGTCTCGAAATGAAGCTAGTAAATGCATAGGACTATTTTTCGCACAACCATATCGCGATTTAGAGTAAAAGTCCTTGATCAATTGGGGATATGTGGATGCACTTTTCCAAATAGCTACAGCATGTTCATCAACATTATTCTGATTATTCAATATCATCAGCGCCTCTTTCAACACTGCTTCTTCCTTTTTTTCTCTTTTTAAATTTTCTTGGGTCGCATTTTGTACCAACCGATGAATGTTCGCTTTTTTACGATCTTTATCGAGATCTATCATTGAATAAGATTGAATTAACTTGACTGCATTCCATATTCTTTCTTCGCACTCTTTCAATTTTGAAAATATTCTCATAAATTCGATGTTATCCGGTGGAAAATATGCCATTAGATTGAATATCTTCAATGCTAATGAACCAAATTTTGGATTTTCACTTATATTCTTTATCGTCATATCCCATGTTTTTATAAAATCAATATCAGAATATTGATTTTCATATTCAGACAAATAGTTTTTCACTGTATAACCCGTGACAATATTTTCATTCATTTTTCTGATGTATGTAACTGCGAGCCTTAATCCCAAAGGAAAGTTCTTAAATCGTTTAACCATTGTTTTAACGTCAGCAATACTTTTGTAATCTTTTAAAGCATTTTGCACATAGCTAACAGCGTCTTCTTCGGTAAAATAATCTAATACAACCAAACCAAAGTCCCCATTTTCATCAGCCACGTCCTTCCATTTTTGGTGTCGCGAAGTTATTAATGTTTAATATTACAGCATTTTCTAACATCGGTGAAGATAAAATTCTCAATTTGACTATACTCCTCTACGTTGTCAAATATAAATAGAGTCTTATCATCTTTGTTAAAATGTTTGTAGATAGTTTTTACGATTTTTTTCATGTATTGTTCCTCGTATATTGGGTCTTCATCATTTTGTTTGTCATATAAATTCATCTCTGACGCTAACCCTTTGAAAGATCCAATTATATCTTCTATTGTCTCTGAATTGATAAAAATAATATTTTTATAATATTGTCCATAGTGATTGTGGGCATACTTTTTTGCAAGTTCGGTCTTTCCAATTCCACCGAGGCCTGTAATTGTTGTTATTTGCGATATGACTGTGACTTTTTTTTCATTTTTTTGGAAATATGTGTGCAGTTCGCTTAGTTCATTTGACCTTCCAACGAATGATTTAACAGGTTCGCTGAAACCAAATGAAAAGGGACCTTCTTCACTGAATTTCTTCACTGAAGCCGTACGTTCGTTTGAACTTTTCATATCCCAAAATTCCATCTTATCTTTCAATAAATGTATCGCCTCTAAGATATTTTCATTTTGACGTGTGCTTTCATCCGATTTCTTGTCACGATCTTTTTGAGCCGAAGTTAAGCCTTCTAGAAGTAATTCTACAAGTCTTCGAATCAATCCAACTCCGTCACCATTGTTGATTTTTTCTAATATTTTGTGATGCTGATCCTTATAGAATTCTGCTTCATTCAAATATTTGTGATGCAAACAAGTATTTTGACACGTCTCGTTAAACTTACACGAGTATACTTTCTGTATATCATCTAAGTTTTCATCAAAACAAACACGTCGGTATCCGTATTTTTCACAATTTGATCCCTCAATTTTTTTAAAAAATACGTCGCTGTCTTCATTGTTTTTAACTACGACTCCGGTCTTTTCATATAAACTCGACGTATTCCATTTTTTATTGTTGTCACATACGTGATATTCTCTACATTTGTGTTGAATATCATAACCGGCTTTCTTTAACAGTTTTTCTTTCGATTTACCGTATATAACTATTTTAGCATTTGGTATTTCGTTTTCGGTGCTTTTACTCATTTCATAGTTATTCAAAAGTCTCTGGGCAGCAACTTGCGCTAGTTTTTTAATTGCTTGTCGAGGACCACCATCCACTGCGGTGACCCCTAAAAATTGCCTCTCGAAACTCTGAAAGAGATCAATTCCAATATCTACAAACAATGCCCTTTCGTCCCGAAAGCTGTATACCATATCATCATGTTTAAACGATTTTTTTTTGTTACGGTTTTCAAAAAGTTTTGCTATAGGTTTCTTTACTACATTTGCCAATTCTTTTAGTCCAACTATTTCAATGACAGTGCAAATTGCACCTGGAATTTCTCCTGCTTCCTTAATGTGTCCTTCCATAATGTCATAATGTAACTTCAGTATTGCTTCCATCTCGGTGACAAAATAGATAACATAACTATGAAATAATTCAATATTATCAGAATGATCGATCGTTTCAAGGGCAACTGCGTTACTTGAGGCCATAGTTATTCTTTTTTTTTTAATGACTATTAACTTCAGTCAATGTAGTCGAGTATTTTAAGACTCGACAGAACGCAATCTGTTGAAGTTTGAATAAAAACATTGTACCTCAAAATATTTAAAAAAGAAAAAAAAGCATGAAATATTATTCAATTCACTCAAATACCTTATAATGGAGATAATTTCTCAACTAAAATTGTAGGTGTGTATGATTGATCTCACAGAGAAGATTGTAGAGATGTCACAGTTGTAGAGAGAACTGACTATTTAAAATTAAATATGTATGACGTTATGTATAATATATGCATGTATATATTTCATTTTGTGAGCACACGTACCTCAAAGTATTGTTAGTAGGAAAGATTGGATGGAGAACGCTACATATGTAATTCAATTCGAAAAAAAAAAAAACAGGTATGATTAAATCGTACAATTTTTTGTAAGTAGGTATATCAGGGAAAATTCAATTGTTACCCTAGACTACAAACTTTGCAACTCCACTTTCGCCTAGTTTACAGTAGAGACCGAAAAACTGTTTAGCTTCACGTACTACTTGTATGGCAACACTTTTACGTAATTTGAATCTTAAAATACAGCAAAATTTTCACAGAAGGCATCAACAATTGATATTCGGAAATAAAATTGCGCTATCAGGTTTGTAGTCAAATGGGACACATACGCACATATGTACCTACCTTAAAATTATGATGAACTTGGGAAAGCACTTGACAGTAGTGTAAATGATTGGCTTAGTTGGCTTATGGAGCGTCACCGTTGGCTTGTAGAGCGTCACTGTTAAAAATTATTAAATATTATTGTTAACAAGAATGGGTGTTTCAAAATCGTAATTTTTGTCGTAAGGTTAGTCCCTGAATAGATTTATCGCAGTTTATCAGTTTTATCGATATTGATAAGAGGAACTCAAATGTATGTGTGTATACATACATCTAACAAAATTTAACTGTAGTTATTAATCGGACTCGACCGATAATTCTAATGATAAGTTAACAGAAATAAAAAATATATAACTGTAATTTACTAATCTTCATATTTGCACAATTATTAAACACGAACTGAAATTCGTTATTTGTACTTATGTATGTATGTATGTATGTATGTATGTATGTATGTACGTCAATTTACTCTATAGAAGTATAGACTATTTCATCGGGTTTTAATATTTCACATGTACAATACGATATATACATACCTACTACATACATATATGAGTCGCCTAGTTCCTAGTTCCACAATATATAAAAAACGAGGATAAAATATTTTCTGGTTCTAAGAATGTTTTCAAACGATGCCTTATACTTGAATTATTCCAAATACCGCCAAGTGCGCCGTAAAAAAATATTGAAAATCAGTGTTAGTTCCAAAAACTGACAATTGCACTATAATAAAAGCTGATAAAAGCCATATTTAGAAACAAACAACGATAAGTCCATGTTTCTAATCTCAATATTTTGTTTAATATCAACAAAATTAAGTTTAAATGAGTTTAAACGCCATCAAGCAAATAAGTCTGTAGCAGAAAAACCGCGTTTGCGATCAAGTGAATTTTATGGACTTATCGGGATTTGGAACTAGGCGACTCATATATATACATATATGTATATTCGGTGCCTACACAGCTTAAAAATCACCTGAATAATCATGATTGTAAAAATTTGCATGGTAAAAAATCAATCCAAAGTAGCGCATTGAGATAACTGACGGGTTGAGTTAAATGATAGTGAAGAAATTTTCAAAACAATATTTTTAAATGTAGCAATAATTGAAAGAAGCATTTGAATATTCACTATATATGCACATATGTATGTACCTACATACATAGATAGGATTAGCAGATATTTAAAACAAAAACTATGTACATACATATATGTACATACATTACCGATTCTTTGGAACTTTTTATTACCAAATATAACGACATTGTGGATGCACTATTTATTTTGTAATTTTTTTATTTTACTATTTTCCATTTTGTTTTACTCTTTTTATATTTATTTGTATTAATGATATATAATGTGATCGTTCTCCTTGTATGGTGAATTGACAAAAAATAATCTTCTTAAATAAATAAATTACGAAAAAAACGTGTTCAGTGGTCCATAACTGGTAAAAATTTAAACTTTTAAAAAATAAATGTGTTTATATGCATATAATGTAGGCACACTGACCTGTAAACTGACAATCACAGGTACTACGTAAGTAAAGTTGAGAGCCAAAAAATTCCTCCAAGGACCTGATTGATATTAGAATTCATGTTCATAAATTACAATTTAGTGTGATGTAAAAATATATAATAAAAAAATATTTGTAATCGGAATTAATGCCTTTGAATGCAGGTCTTATAAGAGTCCTTAGTTAACAACTACAAGTAGACGACGTCAATTGAAAGAAGTCACCTTAACTTTGATTCTTGTAGTGGTTGGCATCTTATCTTGCGATATATATTTTTGACAATTATTATCCATAACGCAAAGCAGGGCTAGCCAATCATCTACATAACTAATCAGTATATTAAAATTTCATAACGCTAATTACAATATGCCTAATATTTCATGCAAATCAAAAATTGAATAATAAATATCGTTTTCCAATGAATTTGAATATACATATGTACATACATACATACGTTTGTATGTAATAAAAAAATGTGGTCCTTGTGGCGATTATTTCAACATAACATCTGAAATCATTTACATTGATTTTGAACTTGAATTTCACTTAGTATCCTAATACTTGTGTAAGCCCGTTGAATATCAACGGAGTGGTTTCTCATCACCCGTACTGTGATTGTTTGTGTGCGTGAGTATATGTGTATTTAATAGTTTTTATAGATGTTGCATAGATGGCGCGTTATAATACAACAACGTAACAATTTAGCAAAGTCGTGAACCTTTTGAGAAATTAATATTGTCCTATTGTAGCAGGCTCGTCATTATCCAGTTTGGTTGAATGCGTGAGCGCACCCTCTTCCGAATTGGTGAACTCGGTTTCAAATCCCACACGCGCGCGACGTTCTAGTTTTTTAATTATTTACCTCAGCAAGCGTTATCAGCAGACAGACAGACAGACAAACAGACGGACAGACAGACGGAATAGGGCTATTATATATGAATATGATTCTCTTGGCCAACTCTCTGCGGATTGACGATTTCATCTAATTTCTAGGTAGTTGGTTCAAAAGAATTAACTAGATTGTACATTTTCTTATAAGTTAACGTTAAATTATTTTGATTTTTTAAATTCACATATCGAACGAAAATTCGTCCTCCTGATACAAATTTGACTGATTTGTATTAGGTACAATATATATTAAGCTGAAAATTTTAGATAATATAATTTTTTAATGTGGTTTTCCAACCGGATGTAGTTGGTTAACTATTGGTTTTCGATGTTTTTTAGCTTTTTCTTCAAAATTACTAAGCTTATAGTCTTATACAGTTGAAATTTTATATCTATAGTTTTCATGTAAGGTGTAAGAGATATTATTATTTTGGAAAAAATCCGCCAACCTGCAATGGCAGTTTATATATCGTTTATTTTTATTTCTTTCGGCCTTTTAAATATTTATTGTCTTCATAATATTGTAATTTTACAATCCTTAGGGCAATAAGTGAAAAAATCACCAAAATCAATCAACAGGAAGTGGAATTTTTTTCTGGCAGAAAAGTCAAAAAGTAAAGTAAGTACATATATGTACATATGTACATATGTACATACATATAGGTATAGTAATAATAATTCGGTTAATATGCATTCTACAATAATTCAAAGCCCCGATAACGAAATTATCTAATTCAACGTATATATATTTTTTATCAACCATTTACTTTTTAAATTTGTCTCTGTTTTGGTTATTTTTTATCAACTTGATATCATTGCAAAGGAAACAATTTATAATTCTTTGGGAAAATGATTGAAAGTTGAACAGTTTTATTGTAACAGTCAATTTTATTTATAATCGTGTAATTATTATAATAAATCAATTAATTGTATATATTTATTACTTAACCTAGACACAAAATCACACAATCAACATTCAAATCACTAAATCTAATACTTAAATATGTAAAATTAAATTGATCCCGACCCATCCTACCTACACCTGAAAATGTTTTTTAAAAAAAAGGCATATGTATATGCACATACATATGTATGTATACAAATATATATATGTATATACATTTTTTTTATCAATCATCTACTTTTTAGAACTCTGATATCAATATAAAAGATATTGAGTGTTTAATTCAAATTATATTTAATTTTATAAATGCTCCAGTATACCAAATATAATATTGCATAAGCACACTTGACATTGGTAGCTTTAGTGTTTGGGAAATTATTATTTTTTCCTTTTCAACAGTTCTCGAAATTAGCAATTTATTTTTCTTCTTCAAAATAATTAGTAGTGAAAATTTATTTTATTTATAACATACATATATCGAATCGTTTCATTTTATTTCTTAACCTATGTGGATATATGTATGTAAATGCTCATTGTCATCATTCAAATTAAATCAGATATATTTAAAATTAAGTTGCACCCAACCCATCCCCACCTGAATGAATAAATGATTTTGACAATGGCAAGAATCATTCACCTCTTCATATTAGAAATCCTCCAATTATTTTATCTATGAATCTATGGTCCAAATCCAAAATGACTCCACATTTTCCATATAAGGCCAAATTATACTTTTTAAGGGCACCGATTTTTATTAGTGCAAACTCCGTTATTTCTTACAAATCCTGGAACACAGAAACACTTGCCGTCACACATTCCAGTCGTATCGCAAGTACCAATACCAGTATCTGGATTGGCGCAAGTACCTTCGCACGCAAGCTTTCCGCATTTTTGGTATTTTTCATTTTGTGGACAACCTGAAAATGAAACAAAATACATCAAGTCCCATAGACATACGCTTTATTCGATTAATTATATATTTGTTACTGTGTAATTTGTATTCGTAGCGACGCATTCTTATTTAAATTACAAAACGCATTCCTGCCTGACGGGTGTATCGTCCTCTGATCACATTTTTGTAATTTCTGGAAAATGTCTGTGTGTGGGTTTGTTTGTGTGTATGTGTGGCTGTGTATCTGTGTGTACAATTGCTATCTCAAAAACCGTCTAGTCTATCATGCTGAAATTTCTTACTTAATATTTTCACGTAAAGTGTAAGGGATAATATACATAATTATACGTTTGTTTAAATATACGATTATTACGCCACGTAACCTAATTTGAAGACGATAGCAGTTTAACAGACAAAGATATGGTTATGGGATATACCTACATACATATATGTAAATATGTATGTAAAACGGTTACTTGAAAAAAATTTCGGCTGTGGTGCTTTTATATGTTTTTATATACATACATAGATATGTATGCAAAAAGTGAACAGTTTCAGATAAAAACTACATTTGTAGTAAAAAATTTCGTGTTCGGCGCATTTTCATTGTATGAATTATAATTATCAGTGATCCTTTGTCAATTAAAAGCATTTTATATAAAGCAAGTTAATTTTATAAAAAAATCGGGTTAACCCATGACTTTAACCATACATATATACATACATATGTAGGTATAACAATAATCGGGAAAAAATATATTATTATCATAGGCCGGTTTATGTAAAATCGCTCGAATCGAATTACATCCTTGATAGGCCAATGTATCTGACCCTAATTGTGCATCGTGGAAACTTTAAGATATACAAACGAAAATTGGCAGTAAGGACACACAATTCCACTGAACTTCTCATGTATCCTGTAGCACAGACGCAGGCAGGAACATCCTTTGAGACAATCAGATCTGTCGAAAATTTGTTTATAGATTTGAAAAAAGGAAGCACGGGAGGAAAATTGGAATCGCACCCAGGGCTATCAGATTTCGTGTATACTTCGTTCTGTCCAAGACAAGCCGGTAGAGCAACAAATATTTGTTTTATATTTTAACAGAGCTCTCGGCAGCTTGATAAATAACAAATGAAATACCACTTACGACAATCTTTAGGAAGGACACACACTCCATCTGAATTTCTCATGTATCCAGTTGCGCAAACGCAAGCTGGAGTTGAACAGCCAGCCGGACAATCAGCCCTGCCGAAAATATTTTGAATCTTGCCATTAGTAAAGGTGGTAGCGCAACCACAAGGTGTGTACTTCGTTCGTCAGAACAGCTCGGTGGGGCTAAAAATTTTGCTTGAATCACATCCAGGGCCACCACAAGCTGTGTACACTTCGTTCGCTCCAGAACAGCTCGGTGGGGCTAAAAATTTTGCATTCAATTAATGACCAACATCCCAAGGGATAATGATGTATTACTGATTAAACTTTACTCACGACAATCGGCAGTAAGGACACACACTCCATCTGGATTTCTCATGTATCCAGTTGCGCATACGCAAGCTGGTGTCGAACAGCCAGCCGGACAATCAGCCCTGCCGAAAATCTTTTGAAAATTGTTGCCAGAATTAAAGCTGGTAGCGCAAGTAGAATCACATCCAGTGCCACCACAAGGTGTGTACACTTCGTTCGCTCCAGAACAGCTCGGTGGGGCTAAAAATTTTGCATTCAATTAATGACCAACATCCCAAGGGATAATGATGTATTACTGATTAAACTTTACTCACGACAATCGGCAGTAAGGACACACACTCCATCTGGATTTCTCATGTATCCAGTTGCGCATACGCAAGCTGGTGTCGAACAGCCAGCCGGACAATCAGCCCTGCCGAAAATCTTTTGAAAATTGTTGCCAGAATTAAAGCTGGTAGCGCAAGTAGAATCACATCCAGTGCCACCACAAGGTGTGTACACTTCGTTCGCTCCAGAACAGCTCGGTGGGGCTAAAAATTTTGCATTCAATTAATGACCAACATCCCAAGGGATAATGATGTATTACTGATTAAACTTTACTCACGACAATCGGCAGTAAGGACACACACTCCATCTGGATTTCTCATGTATCCAGTTGCGCATACGCAAGCTGGTGTCGAACAGCCAGCCGGACAATCAGCCCTGCCGAAAATCTTTTGAAAATTGTTGCCAGAATTAAAGCTGGTAGCGCAAGTAGAATCACATCCAGTGCCACCACAAGGTGTGTACACTTCGTTCGCTCCAGAACAGCTCGGTGGGGCTAAAAATTTTGCATTCAATTAATGACCAACATCCCAAGGGATAATGATGTATTACTGATTAAACTTTACTCACGACAATCGGCAGTAAGGACACACACTCCATCTGGATTTCTCATGTATCCAGTTGCGCATACGCAAGCTGGTGTCGAACAGCCAGCCGGACAATCAGCCCTGCCGAAAATCTTTTGAAAATTGTTGCCAGAATTAAAGCTGGTAGCGCAAGTAGAATCACATCCAGTGCCACCACAAGGTGTGTACACTTCGTTCGCTCCAGAACAGCTCGGTGGGGCTAAAAATTTTGCATTCAATTAATGACCAACATCCCAAGGGATAATGATGTATTACTGATTAAACTTTACTCACGACAATCGGCAGTAAGGACACACTCCATCTGGATTTCTCATGTATCCAGTTGCGCATACGCAAGCTGGTGTCGAACAGCCAGCCGGACAATCAGCCCTGCCGAAAATCTTTTGAAAATTGTTGCCAGAATTAAAGCTGGTAGCGCAAGTAGAATCACATCCAGTGCCACCACAAGGTGTGTACACTTCGTTCGCTCCAGAACAGCTCATGGGGCTAAAAATTTTGCATTCAATTAATGACCAACATCCCAAGGGATAATGATGTATTACTGATTAAACTTTACTCACGACAATCGGCAGTAAGGACACACATTTCCATCTGGATTTCTCATGTATCCAGTTGCGCATACGCAAGCTGGTGTCGAACAGCCAGCCGGACAATCAGCCCTGCCGAAAATCTTTTGAAAATTGTTGCCAGAATTAAAGCTGGTAGCGCAAGTAGAATCACATCCAGTGCCACCACAAGGTGTGTACACTTCGTTCGCTCCAGAACAGCTCGGTGGGGCTAAAAATTTTGCATTCAATTAATGACCAACATCCCAAGGGATAATGATGTATTACTGATTAAACTTTACTCACGACAATCGGCAGTAAGGACACACACTCCATCTGGATTTCTCATGTATCCAGTTGCGCATACGCAAGCTGGTGTCGAACAGCCAGCCGGACAATCAGCCCTGCCGAAAATCTTTTGAAAATTGTTGCCAGAATTAAAGCTGGTAGCGCAAGTAGAATCACATCCAGTGCCACCACAAGGTGTGTACACTTCGTTCGCTCCAGAACAGCTCGGTGGGGCTAAAAATTTTGCATTCAATTAATGACCAACATCCCAAGGGATAATGATGTATTACTGATTAAACTTTACTCACGACAATCGGCAGTAAGGACACACACTCCATCTGGATTTCTCATGTATCCAGTTGCGCATACGCAAGCTGGTGTCGAACAGCCAGCCGGACAATCAGCCCTGCCGAAAATCTTTTGAAAATTGTTGCCAGAATTAAAGCTGGTAGCGCAAGTAGAATCACATCCAGTGCCACCACAAGGTGTGTACACTTCGTTCGCTCCAGAACAGCTCGGTGGGGCTAAAAATTTTGCATTCAATTAATGACCAACATCCCAAGGGATAATGATGTATTACTGATTAAACTTTACTCACGACAATCGGCAGTAAGGACACACACTCCATCTGGATTTCTCATGTATCCAGTTGCGCATACGCAAGCTGGTGTCGAACAGCCAGCCGGACAATCAGCCCTGCCGAAAATCTTTTGAAAATTGTTGCCAGAATTAAAGCTGGTAGCGCAAGTAGAATCACATCCAGTGCCACCACAAGGTGTGTACACTTCGTTCGCTCCAGAACAGCTCGGTGGGGCTAAAAATTTTGCATTCAATTAATGACCAACATCCCAAGGGATAATGATGTATTACTGATTAAACTTTACTCACGACAATCGGCAGTAAGGACACACACTCCATCTGGATTTCTCATGTATCCAGTTGCGCATACGCAAGCTGGTGTCGAACAGCCAGCCGGACAATCAGCCCTGCCGAAAATCTTTTGAAAATTGTTGCCAGAATTAAAGCTGGTAGCGCAAGTAGAATCACATCCAGTGCCACCACAAGGTGTGTACACTTCGTTCGCTCCAGAACAGCTCGGTGGGGCTAAAAATTTTGCATTCAATTAATGACCAACATCCCAAGGGATAATGATGTATTACTGATTAAACTTTACTCACGACAATCGGCAGTAAGGACACACACTCCATCTGGATTTCTCATGTATCCAGTTGCGCATACGCAAGCTGGTGTCGAACAGCCAGCCGGACAATCAGCCCTGCCGAAAATCTTTTGAAAATTGTTGCCAGAATTAAAGCTGGTAGCGCAAGTAGAATCACATCCAGTGCCACCACAAGGTGTGTACACTTCATTCGCTCCAGAACAGCTCGGTGGGGCTAAAAATTTTGCATTCAATTAATGACCAACATCCCAAGGGATAATGATGTATTACTGATTAAACTTTACTCACGACAATCGGCAGTAAGGACACACACTCCATCTGGATTTCTCATGTATCCAGTTGCGCATACGCAAGCTGGTGTCGAACAGCCAGCCGGACAATCAGCCCTGCCGAAAATCTTTTGAAAATTGTTGCCAGAATTAAAGCTGGTAGCGCAAGTAGAATCACATCCAGTGCCACCACAAGGTGTGTACACTTCGTTTGCTCCAGAACAGCTCGGTGGGGCTGAAAGTGTTATAGAGACCCACTTGCTAATACATAATGCAAACATGTATGTACATACATATATAAATATATGCAAATATGTACAAATATGCAAATATTTAAATAAATACGGACACTGAAATTTACTCACGACATTCATCAGAGAGAACACAATCCCCATCTGGATTTCGCAAATATCCGTCAGCGCACACACACGCTGGAGTTGAACATCCTTTGGGACAGTCAGCTTTGTGGGAGATATTTTTTGTTTTTTTATCTCGTCCTAATGTTGTCGGGCAATACCAATCACAGTCTTCTCCTCCGCATTCCGTGTACACTTCGTTGTTTCTAGGACATGTTGGTGGAGCTGCAAATTTATTTTCAATTATGTTACCTCCTATCTAATTGATAATTCGCTTCCTACCGAATGTTACTTACGACAATGGTGAAAACGAACACAGTTTCCATCTGAATTCCTCATATATCCTTCAGCGCACACGCAAGCTGGAGATGAACATCTTGAAGGACAATGATTTCCATGAGGTTTTTTTTTTATTCGTTCATGTCCTTCAAATATTGCTGGAGATGAACATCTTGAAGGACAATGATTTCCATGAGGTTTTTTTTATATTCGTTCATGTCCTTCAAATATTGTCGGGCAATACGAATCACAGCCTTCTCCTCCGCATTCCGTGTACACTTCGTTGTGTCCAGGGCATATTGGTGGAGCTGCAAATTTATTTTCCATTTATGTATTCTCCTAATTGATAATTTTCTTACTACAGAAATTTACTCACGACAATGTTGAGAACGAACACAATGTCCATCTGGATCCCGCATATATCCTTCATCGCACACGCAAGCTGGAGATGAACATCTTGTAGGACAATGATTTCCATGAGGTTTTTTTTGTATTTGTTCATGTCCTCCCAATATTGTCGGGCAATACGAATCACAGCCTTCTCCTCCGCATTCCGTATACACTTCGTTGCGTCCAGGGCATGTTGGTGGAGCTGTAAATTTATTTTCAATTTATGTACCCTCTTAATTGATAACGAGAGAGAGAACGTTTCACAGATGAGATATGACTTTTCTTATAGATCTATGCCCAGTGAACACGAATCTGGTAATAAAAAATGTTGATTGGCTCGAGATTCGGAGATATATGTGTTTTTTAAATCACGCGATTTTTCTATTTCTTGGTGTTGTTCCTCCAAATATTATGTGGCAATATGAATCACATTCTTTTCCTCCGCATTCCGTATACACTTCGTTGCGGCCAAGGCATGTTGGTGGAGCTGTAATTTTATTTTCAATTTATGTAACCTCTTAATTGATAACACTGTGCAACAGAAAATCACGTTTTTGAGTTACCCAAGCGGAGACCCAAAAATTATTACTAATTCTGACCCACTGAATCCGAAAACGATAGTTAAATTTGTTCGTTAGCTCTCATTTATGAGAAATGAGCAATTACAAAAATGAACATTTTTTGTATTTTTTTTGACTTTTGCGGTCTGCAACTCAAAATTTCGTGTTTTTATTCAAAATCAGTACTGTTAACTACATATAGTCAGATGTTTTTTGAAGTAAAACTTCTATTGGCACCGTAGTGAAAATCGTTTCGTGCCGTTTATATACAAAGTGACCGACCGGACGGGTGAAACGATATTGCCGTCTCTCTTCTTCTTCCGCGTTCATGCGAGACAAAGATAGCTACCCGCGGCCCATACCGCCCCTCACCCTCAAAATTTAATCGCTTTTATTGCTCCAATATGTGCGATGTTTTGAAGTCATTCGTGCATGCGTCACCGGGCTTTTATTATTACTGTATGTTATGTATATTATGTAAAAAAGATATATTTTTAACTTTAAAAATTCGTTAGATAATTAATTATAAGTATTTCAAGGCAATAAAAAATCACAATCAATAGGAAAAATATTCGACTATTGATTTCAATACTCACTTTGAGCACAGCAATACTATATTTTGAGTTATAGGCCGCAAAAGCCAAAAAAATTGATATTTTTTAAATCGCAAATATTTCATAAACGAGAGCATTTTAGCAAAAATCATTATAAAATTCTAAATCATTGGGTCAAACTTAGTAAAGATTGACTAATCTTCGCTCTGGTTATTTTTACTTTATCCTAATCGGATAAAGTATTGTGATCGTGCGAAAATTCAACCTCGAGATTTTGACTGATGTTTTTTTGTTGCTCAGTGTTATCATATTCGGATTCAGTGGGTCAAATTTAGTAAATATTGACTAGTCTCCGCTCCGGTACTTTTTGTTGTTGCTGTTATGTCTGGCTGTCCAAAGCTCGTAAATATGAGCCAAATATAGATTTGAACTTGAAATGAGTCATCCTCAGCTCCCCGCAAGTTTATAAATAGATGTTAAGGTCGAAGAAAGGTCACTCCTCAAGTCGCACTCTTCCAGACTTCTACTACTTCTTTAGTCACTCTTCAAACTCACTCTCCAGTCACACTTCTTCTACCACTGACTCACTTCCAGACTTCTTCTACTTCTTCTACTTCACTCATACGAGCTCTCAACTACTACACACGCATACTCGTCGATTTGTGACGAGTTCTCTACTAAATCACACACACGGACTAAACAGTTGCCAACACGCAACTTTTCCGAATTGTTAAAAATACGCAAATCTTTTGTAATTTGTTGTGATTGTGCCATCGAATAAAATTGTGAAATAAACAAACATCATCATCACCATTCAAGTACTGTGTTTTCAATTGTACTCTGTTTCTCCACCTCCAATACATAACATTGCACAGTCTAATTCGCTTACTACCGAAATTTACTCACGACAATGGTGAGAAAGAACACAATGTCCATCTGAATCCCGCATATATCCTTCAGCGCACACACAAGCTGGAACTGAACATCTTGCAGGACAATGATCTCCATGATGCTGTTCTATTATTCTCTTATCTCTTCCAAATAATGTTGGGCAAAATGAATCACAATAGTCTCCCCCGCACTTCGTGTACACTTCGTTGTGTCCCGGGCATGTTGGTGGAGCTGCAAATTTAATTTCAATTTATGTAACCTCTTAATTGATAATTCGCTTACTACCGAAATTTACTCACCACAATGGTAAGAACGAACACAATGTCCATATAGATCCCGCATAAATCCTTCAGCGCACACACACGCTGGAGTTGAACATCCTGCTGGACAATGATTTCCATGGGGCTTTTCTTTTATTCTTTTATCTCTTCCGAATATTATTGGGCAATACGAATCACAGTTGTTTCCTCCGCACTTCGTGTGCACTTCGTTGTGTCCAGGGCATTTTTACGGAGCTGCAAATTTAATTTCAATTTATGTAACCTCTTAATTGATAATTCGCTTACTACCGAAATTTACTCACGACAATGGTGAGAAAGAACACAATGTCCATCTGAATCCCGCATATATCCTTCAGCGCACACACAAGCTGGAACTGAACATCTTGCAGGACAATGATCTCCATGATGCTGTTCTATTATTCTCTTATCTCTTCCGAATAATGTTGGGCAAAATGAATCACAATAGTCTCCCCCGCACTTCGTGTACACTTCGTTGTGTCCCGGGCATGTTGGTGGAGCTGCAAATTTAATTTCAATTTATGTAACCTCTTAATTGATAATTCGCTGACGACCGAAATTTACTCACGACAATGGTGAGAAAGAACACAATGTCCATCTGAATCCCGCATATATCCTTCAGCGCACACACAAGCTGGAACTGAACATCTTGCAGGACAATGATCTCCATGATGCTGTTCTATTGTTCTCTTATCTCTTCCGAATAATGTTGGGCAAAATGAATCACAATAGTCTCCCCCGCACTTCGTGTACACTTCGTTGTGTCCCGGGCATTTTGATGGAGCTGCAAATTTAATTTCAATTTATGTAACCTCTTAATTGATAATTCGCTTACGACCAAAATTTACTCACGACAATGGTGAGAAAGAACACAATGTCCATCTGAATCCCGCATGTATCCTTCAGCGCACACACAAGCTGGAACTGAACATCTTGCAGGACAATGATCTCCATGATGCTGTTCTATTGTTCTCTTATCTCTTCCGAATAATGTTGGGCAAAATGAATCACAATAGTCTCCCCTGCACTTCGTGTACTTCGTGTACATTTTGGTGGAGCTTCGTTGTGTCCCGGGGTGAGAAAGAACATGTTGGTGGAGCTGCAAATTTAATTTCAATTTATGTAACCTCTTAATTGATAATTCGCTTACTACCAAATTTTACTCACGACAATGGTGAGAAAGAACACAATGTCCATCTGAATCCCGCATGTATCCTTCAGCGCACACACAAGCTGGAACTGAACATCTTGCAGGACAATGATCTCCATGATGCTGTTCTATTGTTCTCTTATCTCTTCTGAATAATGTTGGGCAAAATGAATCACAATAGTCTCCCCCGCACTTCGTGTACACTTCGTTGTGTCCCGGGCATTTTGGTGGAGCTGCAAATTTAATTTCAATTTATGTAACCTCTTAATTGATAATTCGCTTACTACCGAAATTTACTCACGACAATGGTGAGAACGAACACAATATCCATCTGGATCCCGCATATATCCTTCAGCGCACACGCAAGCCGGAGTTGAACATCCGGCAGGACAATGATTTCCATGACGCTTTTCTTTTAATCTCTTATCTCCTTCAAATATTGTCGGGCAATAAGAATCACAGTCTTCTCCTCCGCATTCTGTGTATACTTCGTTGTATCCAGGGCATGTTGGTGGAGCTGCAAATTTATTTTAAATTTATGTAACCTCCTAATTGATAATTCTCTTACTACTGAAATTTACTCACCACAATGGTGAGAACGAACACAATGTCCATATAGATCCCGCATATATCCTTCAGCGCACACACACGCTGGAGTTGAACATCCTGCTGGACAATGATTTCCATGGGGCTTTTCTTTTATTCTTTTATCTCTTCCGAATATTATTGGGCAATACGAATCACAGTTGTTTCCTCCGCACTTCGTGTACACTTCGTTGTGTCCAGGGCATTTTTGTGGAGCTGCAAATTTATGTTCACTTTATGTAATCTCCTAATTGTGCGTTCGCTTATTACTGAAATCTACTTCCTACAATCATCAGAACGAACAAAATTTCCCTCCCTGGATTGTACATACATATGTATATCCTTCAACATACACAGACATAACTTGCGTCCAGGACATATTGGTGGAACTTTATTTTTTTATTTTTAGTCAAGACCTCTTCATTGATTACTTATTTGCAAAACAACTATACCCACTTTCTTATTACTTACGGCACATTTCCGGATGAATGCAAACTCCCGCATCGTTTCTCACGAAACCTTTAATACAAATGCAAGCTAGTTCATTACAAGTAGATCGACATCCCGTCACATCCAACTTCGTACAAGTCGGTTGGCAACCATCGTCACCACATGCTGCGTACCTTTCGTTAGCCCTTGGACAAGCTGAAGTTTAAATCATATTTAAGAATAGTTAGATTATCTTTAGCGATCGTCAATATTTTCATATTTAGCTCACTTACGGCACATGAGTGGAGATATGCATCTTCCCGCTGCATTCTTTACGAAGCCTGGAGCGCAAACACATGATGGCGCATGACAAATGGAATCGCATCCAGTGATTTCCATTCTCATGCATGTTGGTTGACAACCGTCATTTCCGCAATATGAGAACACTTCATTTTGACCGGTACATGGTGGCTTGACATCTAATACAATTCATTGAAATTAATAGTATCACCTTAGCTATTGTTGTAAAATTCTCGGGAACAATCTTTTGGAGAATATTCTACAAACCGAGAATTTTTGAGAATTTTCTTTTTTAGAGCATCTGAGGGTTTTTTTTATACTATTCCGTTGCAACTAAACCTGATATTAGTTTTCATCAGAATTGCACAAATAGGCTTTGAAAAATATATACTAATTTTTGTTTAAGTTTGAGAGTCGTCGCTTACTGCAATTTATTGTGTCCTTGTCGTTGTATTTCAAAATAATATTTCTGTCTCTTATTATGTATGAATGCTTAAAAAAGAAGGCATACGATACGACCAATGCGTACTGCCAGTCATGACGTATGGATGTGAAACTTGGACGCTAAATTCAAGAATGCTACGTAAGATCCAGTGCACACAGAGAAGCATGGTGTATGCTTGGTATAACAAGAAGAGATCGTAAGAGGAATATGTACATACATGGGTAAGAAGCATGACTAAAGTGGCAGGTATAGAAGTACGTGTGAAAAATTTGAAGTGGACACAGCGAGAAGAATGGATGGCAGATGGACGCGAAAAATACTGGAATGGTATCCGAGAGGATGTGAAAGAAAGCAAGGTAGCCTGAGTGGAAGTTGGGCTGATGAATTGAGAAGAATGTGTGGAGTCAAGTGGACGCAGATTGCTAAAGACAGACAGGAATGGAAGAGGAGAATGGAGAGGCCTTCATCCAGCAGTGAACGGCTGAAAATGATGATGATGATGATTATGTATGTACATATGTAATTTGAAAACGCTGTATTCTCACTATTTTTCAATATATTTTCATCCTGCTTTGTTTCGTGTATATGTAAGTGTAAAAGTTCTCTCTTACTATTGTATGTTTTTAGTATCAGTGACAAAAACTAAATTTTATGGGGCGTGAATATGACAAAAATTTTACGATCGGATGTGTTAAGTTTAAAATAATGATTAAATCAGTAATTTGGAAGAATTTCACTGGAATATATTCACCAAAGCAATAAAAATATGTATAATTTTTTGCTTCTAGATTTAATAAGCATTGTACATATTACTGTGAGAATTTCGCGGAAAACGTTCATGCAAGTAGAATGAAGTGTAGTGTATTTTTTCAGTATGTATGTACATACATATGTATGTATGTATGTATGTAATGGGTGGAGCGATCTTGTATGAAGAAAAATTTTTTTTTTCGTAATATCAAAAAGCACGGGTGCGGAATTGGTGCTCTATCACATACACATCATAACTGCAGAATATCTTTTAAAAATATTAATCCTTAGTACTGCCCCAAGCTGCTTGAATGTTGGGAAAAAATATAAAATCTTCCCATGGTTAGTAGGTGGAGCGAAATTATTTTTTTTGAAAATCGAAATGCTTGGGTTTGGAAAAGTTGCTCTATGGGTATACAAAATAAGTGGTGTAATTATTTTTTTTTGATATTTACTCTTTATACTTCCACAATGGAGTTAAAAATTTAGAAGAAATGTGTTTTTAGCTAAAAGTGTTCATATAGTGGTATTAAAACGCAGATAAAATACATTTTGTCATTTATTTGATCTAAGACAATGCAAACAAGTAATACATATGTTTCAGTTACTAATAATTAAGAACAAAAAACAAAGGAAATATAATAACAGCATCCCACAAGAAAAACTTAAAAATAACCTAAATACTAGGGGTAAAATATTTTTTTGTGTTGAAAATAGGCATTATTTTTCGTTATTCGAATCTCAATTTTATGAAAACATCTCGCCTTGACGGTCCACAAACAGCATCAAAGACTTCTGTCACTATTTTCACTGTGTAGCTTGAGTGTGGCAAGGAAAAATCTTTATCTGAGGTAAAATGACTAATTATTATTTTTTGATCGGCAATAGCTTGTAATATAATAGTCTCTTTATCTATCAATTTGTTGTGAGGTGACTCTGTTACCTTCTGTCTTTTCGAATCAATATATTCCTACTAGTGGTGTTCCTCAAGGATCTCACTTAGGTTCTTTACTATTAACAGTATTTACACTATTCATAAATGATGTTATTGATATTTTTGATGGTATACATAGAAGTTTTAATTTTACAGATGATATGAAAATTTACAAAGCCATCTCTGATTCAAATGATTGCTTAATTTTATAATTAATTAATGATTGCTCAATTAATTAATTAATTAATGGTTGCGTAATTAATTATTTAAATATTGCTCAATTCATTAATTAATTAATTAATGATTTCCTGATTAATAAATTAATGATTTTTTAATTAATTAATTAATGATTTTTTTTTAATTAATTAATTAATGATTTCTTAATTTCTTAATTAATAAATTAATGATTTCTTAATTTCTTAATTAATAAATTAATGATTTCTTAATTAATTAATTAATGATTTCTTAATTTCTTAATTAATAAATTAATGATTTCTTAATTAATTAATCAATGATTTCTTAATTAATTAATAAATGATTTATTAATCCAAAATAGCATCAATAAACTTCGAGACTAGTGTAAACTTAATAAATCATTTCTTAATCCTGTTAAATGTTATTCTATAACTTTCAAAAGAATTTAAGCTAAAAACACATTTCTTCTAAATTTTTAACTCCATTGTGGAAGTATAAAGAGTTAAATATCAAAAAAATAATTACGACATTTATTTTGTATACCCATAGAGCAACATTTCCAAGTCTGAGCATTTCGATTTTCAAAAAAAAAATAATTTCACTCCACCTACTAACCATGGGAAGATTTTATATTTTTTCCCAATATTCAAGCAGCTTAGGGCAGTACTAAACATTGATATTTTTAAGAGATATTTTGCAGTTATGATGGGTATGTGATAGACCACTAATCCCGCACCCAAGCTTTTTGATATTACGAAAAATATTTAATGTATACCCTATAGCCCCCCCCTCCCCGTCAGAGTATAAAAATCAATTTTGAAAGTATATCAGTGCGAATGAACAGAAGTATACATACCACATTCAATGGGAAGAACACACACATTCAATGAATTCCGAAGATGTCCTTCCTGACACACACAACCACGTTCACAATCTCCGATACATCCTTGCGATATAGTCGGATGTAGGCAAGTGTCCTCACAACCTTGTTTTCCGCACGTTGAAAATACTTCGTTCTTATCGTTGTTTCTGCAGCGCAAAGATGCAAACGGATAAATTGCATCTATGCCGAAAAACAGAATGACTATCACGAACAGTCGAGATATCATTTTTTTTTTTATTTTGTCTCACTGAGTGTGGCTTTGGAGACCGATGGCAGACATCTGACCAATTCCAAAGCTGAAAATTCCGTTTCGAAATTGGGAAACAACTGCATTACCGTTACTTTATTTGAAATTTCGATAGGTAGCTGAGTGGGTGCATCCAATGTCGACACGTGCACGTGTGTTATGCAATAAGAAGTTCATCTAAAACCGGCTTATTTTATGATATTATAGTGTATACATACATATTATGTACTTTTTCGAAATATTCGAAATATTTATTGACAACATAAAAACAAAAATTGTGGACAATGTTGTTTTTAATTTATCCATATATGTACATATGTACATAAATACGCTTACTTTATCAATAATATATAAAGTTTATTGTGGTCGTACGAAAATTCAACCTCGATATTTTGAAATGAAGAGGATGTTAAAGAAAGCAAGGTAGACTGAGTGGAAGATGGGCTGATGAATTGAGAATAATGTGTGTAGTCAAAATACATAGATGCAGATATGACTGGTTGCAAAAGAAAATAAAATGAAGAAACTAAGTTTGCTAGGAGTGCTTTTGGAAGAATGAATATTGTTTTTAATTCCAAAATTCCGCTTTGCTTAAAAAAGAAGATATTAACGGGTCAAAGTAAAGATTGATTTGTCTCTGCTCTGGTTATTTTTTAAAAATTTGAAAGCATTGCATAGGAAAATATTTATAATTCTTTGGGAAAATGATTAAAAGGTGAACAATTGTATTGTAACAGTCAGTTTTATTTATAATCGTGTAATTATAATAAATCAATTAATTGTATGTATTACTTAACCTAGACACAAAGTCACACAATCAACATTCAAATCACTAAATCTAATTACAAAAATTAAATTGATCCCGACCCATCCTACCTACACCTGAAAATGATTTTGAAAAAAAGACATATGTATGTACATACATATGTACACTGATATCAATATAAAATATATTGAGTGTTTAATTCAAATTATATTTATTTTTATAAATGATCCAGTATTTCAAATATAATATTGCATAAGCACACTTGACATTGGTAGCTTTAATGTTTAGGTAATAATTATTTTTTCCTCTTCAACAGTTCTTGAAATTAGCAATTTATTATACTCAAAAATAATTAATAGTGAAAATTTGTTTTATTTATAACATACATACATACATATAACGAATCATTTCATTTTATTTACTAACCTATGTGGATACATTCTCATTGTCATCATTCAAATAAAATCAGATATATTTAAAATTAAATTGCACCCATCCCATCCCCACCTGACAGAATAATTTTTTTTTACAATGGTAAGAATCAATCACCTCATCATATTAAAAATCCCCCAATAATTTTATCTATGAATCTATGGTCCAAATCTAAAATGACTCCACATTTTCCACATAAGGCCAAATTATACTTTTTAAGGGCACTGATTTTTATTAGTGCAAACTCCGTCATTTCTTACAAATCCTGGAACACAGAAACACTTGCCGTCACACATTCCAGTCGTATCGCACGTATCAACACCAGTATCTGGATTGGCGCAAGTACCTTCGCACGCAAACTTTCCGCATTTTTGGTATTTTTCATTATTTGGACAAATATCTGAAAATGAAACAAAATACATTAAGTCCATGTTGGTCTCATAGGCTTTATTTGATTAATTATATAATTGTTGCTGTGTAATTTGTATTCGTGGGGACGCATTCTTATCATATATGTATATATAAAATAGCCCTATTCCGTCTGTCTGTATGTGTGTCTGAGTGTGTGTGTCTGTCTGCTGATAACGCTCGCCGAGATAAATAATTAAAAAACTAGAACGTCGCGCGAATGGAATTTGAACCTGAGATCACTGATTCGGGACAGTGAGCGCTTACGCTATGATCCAAACGGAGGTGATGACGGGCCTGCTACGATTTGACAATATAAATCATCAATATGCTAGCGACTTTGCCAAATTGTTACGTTGCTGTATTATAATGCGCCATCTATGCAACAACTATAAAAACTATTAAATACACACTCACCCACACAAACATCCGTTGATATTCAAAAGGCTTAAACTAGTTTAAATTATAAAACACATTCCTGTCTGAGGGGTGTATCGTCCTCTGATCACGTTTTTGTGATTTCTGGAATGTGTCTGTATGTCTGTGTGTGGGCCTGTGTACATATCTGTGTGTAGAATCGCTATAACTCAAAAACCGTTTGTCCTATCACAGTAAAGGCTCTCGCAAACCCGAGCGGATTCGTTGCGTCAAGTTGATGTCCTCTATCGTCAATGATTCGCACCAATACGAATTATATTGGTGAGAATGGGACGACGATAGGAGCGTCAGTTAGACGCAGCGATCCCGCTTGGGTTTGTGAGGTCCTTTAAACTTGGTATCTATTTTTATAAATCACAATAGAGAGGTCGAAAACCACGTTCAAATGACAAAAACACCAACTGTAAAATAACTAAAGTATCTTTTTCCAGTGTGTATGCTGAGATATGATTATGGGATATAAAAGGTTATTTGAAAAAAATGTCGCCTGTGGCGTTTTTTACTTTACTTCATTATGTCCGAGAGACGGCGGTGGAGCAACAAATATTTTTCTCTATATTTTAACTGACCTTTCGGCAACTTGATAGATTACAAATAAAATACCACTTACAACAATCGGCAGTAAGGACACACATTCCATCTGAATTTCTCATGTATCCAGTTGCGCAAACGCAAGCTGGAGTCGAACAGCCAGCCGGACAATCAGCCCTGCCGAAAATCTTTTGAAAATTGTTGCCAGAATTAAAGCTGGTAGCGCAAGTAGAATCACATCCAGTGCCACCACAAGGTGTGTACACTTCGTTCGCTCCAGAACAGCTCGGTGGGGCTAAAAATTTTGCATTCAATTAATGACCAACATCCCAAGGGATAATGATGTATTACTGATTAAACTTTACTCACGACAATCGGCAGTAAGGACACACACTCCATCTGAATTTCTCATGTATCCAGTTGCGCACACACAAGCGGGAGTCGAACATCCAGCAGGACAATCAGCCCTGAAGAAAGTGAGTTTCATCTTTTTGGACGCAGTGAACACAGTAGCGCAAGTAGAATCGCATCCAGTGCCACCACAAGCTGTGTACACTTCGTTTGCTCCAGAACAGCTCGGTGGGGCTGAAAGTTTTGTATTCCTTTAATGACTAACATCCCAAAGCATTGTGATGCATTACTGATTCAACTATACTCACGACAATCGGCAGTAAGGACACACACTCCATCTGAATTTCTCATGTATCCAGTTGCGCACACACAAGCGGGAGTCGAACATCCAGCAGGACAATCAGCCCTGAAGAAAGTGAGTTTCATCTTTTTGGACGCAGTGAACACAGTAGCGCAAGTAGAATCGCATCCAGTGCCACCACAAGCTGTGTACACTTCGTTTGCTCCAGAACAGCTCGGTGGGGCTGAAAGTTTTGTATTCCTTTAATGACTAACATCCCAAAGCATTGTGATGCATTACTGATTCAACTATACTCACGACAATCGGCAGTAAGGACACACACTCCATCTGAATTTCTCATGTATCCAGTTGCGCACACACAAGCGGGAGTCGAACATCCAGCAGGACAATCAGCCCTGAAGAAAGTGAGTTTCATCTTTTTTTTGGACGCAGTGAACACAGTAGCGCAAGTAGAATCGCATCCAGTGCCACCACAAGCTGTGTACACTTCGTTTGCTCCAGAACAGCTCGGTGGGGCTGAAAGTTTTGTATTCCTTTAAAGACTAACATCCCAAAGCATTGTGATGCATTACTGATTCAACTATACTCACGACAATCGGCAGTAAGGACACACACTCCATCTGAATTTCTCATGTATCCAGTTGCGCACACACAAGCGGGAGTCGAACATCCAGCAGGACAATCAGCCCTGAAGAAAGTGAGTTTCATCTTTTTTTGGACGCAGTGAACACAGTAGCGCAAGTAGAATCGCATCCAGTGCCACCACAAGCTGTGTACACTTCGTTTGCTCCAGAACAGCT